>CANSGD010000713.1:0-325832 GCA_947645195.1 Patellifolia procumbens | reverse complement strand
AAACCTCATAAAAACTAATATTTTATTAATCAAAATTTTTTGAAAATTAATGAATAAAAAGCAAAAATATTTTTTTTAAAAAAAGTGGTTCTAAAACCAAGACAAACAACCACCGGACCTGGCAGCCAAAGGCGGGGGCAACACCACTGCCCAATGACATCAGCCACACCATTCTCCGGCCACCATGTCGGCCACCAGCCACGGTGGGTTGTGTGTGTGTGTGTGTGTTGTGTGTCTCGCGCGCGCGCGCCGCGCGCGCGCGCGCGCGCGCGCGCGCGCCGTTTCTTTAAAGGGAGGAAATCAGGAAAGGAAGAGACATATAGCAAGGAGAAACAAAACCCTTTGCTTCACTTGAATGGTTGAATGACCCTCCCATAAACTGGAATGAGAAAATTAAATTTGAATTTGCATCAATGGAGTGAATTGATTGAATGAAAACTAGGGTTTGAGATATAAAGAGAAAAAGAGGAACCCATCATTTCTCCCCCGACGATGGTGGCTATAAATGATGGAGGAACCCCAATTCCTCCTTTTATAATGGGAAAAGACTACGTTTTGGTGAAAAGATCAAAACACCCTTAATGATGCATCATCAAAGGACTTTTCTTCTCCAAATGACAAAAAAACCTTGTAACTGAAGGGACGTAATTTCCAATATGGACATCAAAATATCAACTACCCAATTAAATAACCGGTAAATATGCCGCACCAAACTAGTTCCTCACTTTCCTATAGACATCTTTTCCGACAATGAAACTGAAGTCCCGATCAAGATATCTCACTCTTCACCTTGCGCAGGCCACAGGAGGGCCAACAAAACGGTGGCAAGGAATCTACAATGGGCCCCTTTTGGTCGACAGACACCCAAAGATGTGGGGTGGTCAAGGTTTGGTGGGACAGTTGTCACCTAATGCACTACATTTCCAAACCTCACAACAAGCATACAAAACAACATCTCGAATTGCACACTTTTGACGTTTGGGGATTGACACATTATTCTTCCTCTATTTCCGCCACATGTATCTGGGTGGTCATTGACTATGTTTTGAGTTGTTGTATTACTGTATCTCCAACCAACGACCTATGTCATGAAATTGTCGACAAGCATCACCAAGGTCGGGGTGTCGCGTGCCATTATTAGTGATGGAGGATCACATCACAAAGATCCTTCCAAGCACTTGCAAAGTATGGTGCAACACACAAGTTTATTTTAGCCTACCACCTCAAACAAGTGGTCAAGTTGAGCTCTTAAATAGGAAATCAAAGCTATTCTTGAAGATACGTAGATCGGTCTAGCACGATTCCCGTTAGATGATACCACATCAACGCTTCTTTAAATCCCCACAACTGGAGACTGTAAGCTATTATGCTACAAGTGTATCATATAATAATACCATGTATCTCAGTGAAGTGTCGTTGTTGAAATAGAGTTGTAAGTGAAGGTAAATCAAAGTGAGAGTTTGTGTTGTCAGTATAAAAAAAATAGAATTGTAATGAAAAAGAAAAAGAGAAAAAGCAAAAACTTCAAAAACAAAGGGTATGGAACCCCAAAATTAGAGTTCAAAATAAAAGTTTGATGATATCTTGGTAGAGTATGGTGTTGGTCCTTTGAGTAGCTAAGTGATATGCTTCACTTCACTAGCACAAATTTAAGCACCATAAAGCCAACTAAAATCCTACCCTCTAATTGAACCCACTTCCCTTCCTTCTAACCAGTAAAGCCCTCTTGATACTTACTTGTGGACGATCTTTGTCGGATAAGAGAGTCACATTTTAATCATATGGACAGGACACGTTATGACAAGGTGATGAGAGACCCCGCTTTCTCGCCTACATGCTACTTTTATGGCACCCTCACGGTCGCCGTAAAATTGTCGTGTCAGGTCAATATGAACTTAGGGAGACGCGCAGATTAGTTGAACCATCTAAAGCCGAGCATTATTCCATTGGGTTTTTCTAGGTCGAAGTTGCTACCTCTAAGTTTATCCCTTGGCAACCATCTCATTCACTATTTTTGACTATATTTGGATTGTTTGAATCATGCATGTGCACCTTCTGAGCAAGTTTTTCCTAACTTCTTTCTCTATCAGCATTTTTTGAAATGCTTAGGGGCAAGCAATTGACAAGCTTGGGGGAGTTTGATAAGTGAGCTTTTAGCTCACGGTAGATGACCCCTTTTAGCTTATTTCATTTACTTTCATCCTTGTTTTGTCTCATTTATTCGCCTTTTCACTTATTTTTGATTCTGAACAAGTATTCCACCCTTTGACAACTGTGGCTATTACGCCTCTCTTTGGATGCTTTTTGCACGTGTTTTCTTTGCATTCCGTTTTGCGGAGGTAAGGGGTCGGCTATTGGTCGTGATTATCGAAAAGTTGAGTTAAAGAACCTCTATACCCCCTCTATACGTATGCATGAGAAGAAGAGGAGAAGATGCTAGTGGATGTGGAGCGGATGCTCTAGGTTGTGCACTAGGATCAGTTTTCTGACCAAAATCCTGGAGCAGGGGGCTCCAGGGGCCTTGGGAGGGGCGCTCCAAAGGTTTTCCGAGCCTATTTTGCCCGTTTTTTTGCATGTAATTGGGGGAGGTATAAATACCTCTCCCTAACCTTCGGACATAACATTTTAACACTTTTTCTCATTCTCATAAAACCCTAACTTAGTTTTTATAAGGTAGAACTTATTTATTGCTCTTGTTGGTGATTTTGAAAGATCGAGCTCCAGCAAAGGGTGTTACTGTTTGTAAGTTGACTTAGCTTTTACTTCAATTAAAGCTACTTCTTTTTGGCATCTTTTCATTCATTCTCCTCTTTTAGGGGTTGAGCCATCTCTTTACAATTATTGTTGCTTTAACTTGTTAATTTCCCACTCTACTTTAACTTTTGAAATGGAATCTTTGTTTAAAATGCATATTATTATTAATTGTGAGTAGTCTCTTTCTAGGGTTTGGGCAAAAACCGTACATTAAGGCCCTGGTTTGTGCTAGTTGAATTTAGAGATTTATGTTTAGGGTTGGTTGTTGAACAAATGGGTGCTTCATTGTATGCTTTTATGATTGATCACTATGAGCTTGTATTTAGTCTCCACAACGGAGGACTTGAAAGATTAAGTTGTGCGAGATTCCCTTGTTGACTTGACCAAATGACCATGAAAAATAGGGAATTCTAGTCTTAGTCTTGAGTTGACCTTGTCACTTGTGCTTAATCCTTAGGCTAGAAGCTATTATCATGAAAATAGGGATTAGTGTTTTTGCCTAAGAGCCCTTCCTTAGTTCGAAAGAGTAATCAAGGGAACTTTAATTGACCAACTACTTCCACCCCCAATCAATGTCTCTTTTTGGTTTCAAGCATGCTCTATGATCTTGATGAGCGGTGATGCCCTTGCCCTAGTGCTTTTATCATATTTTAATCCTCTTGCTTATTACTTGTGTTGCTAGTCTAGTTAGTTAATTTCGTAGTCATAATCACCTCAACCTTTACACCCATTGGCTACCCTTAGATCATTTGACTCTAGGATTTCCTTGATTGACCTTTCCCTCTTTTGTGGACACAACTCTACGACCCCAACTACATAAGTAGTAAGCACGAGATGAGATTCTCCTTATCGAACGACCTATCACTAGTATATATACTTTCTCCTTTTGTTGAATTGTTGACTAAGAACCTTCTTTTTATGACAATTTTCTCCAGTTAAACTTATCTTTCCACTCATTGATCCACAGCGCTTTTTTTAACATCTCTTTTTTCTTCTTACCATCATTTACTCCCACATGACAATAACATCGTATTTCTCATCAACACCTTCTTGATACAAAATATCCACTAATGAAGCTTCATAAAACAGTACTCAAATTTATATCATTTGCATTACTTCAAAAGCAATTGAAAAGTACAACTCGGAGAGTTATTGCACACTTTAAATAGTTGCAACCATTTATTTAATATTATAAGATTGCAAATTATTTAATCATAGCTTCATTACAGGACGTCATCTCATCGTCTTTTGGCTTGAGGTGCCGCAAAAAGAAAGATGAAAATAAAAGGAAATTTGTCAGAAACAACCTTTAAATACACTTTTTTGTGAAAAACAACATTTAATTTTTTTTTTGCGAGAAACAACCTTGTAAATTTTTTTTGCGAGAAACAACCTTGTATAATTATTTTTTTGCGAGAACACACCCTATCACTCTTTTCCGGCGTTGACCACAAGCTTCGGCCTTGACCAAGTCAAATTTGCGTGGAAGAGAAAGAATTTTTTGGGTTTTAAAAACATGGGATTTATATAATGGGGAACAAAGGAGGAAAAAGGAGTGTGGAAATAAGAAAGGAGTGCAAATAGAAAATTTGACTTGGTCAAGCGCAGGAAACTTGTGGTCAACGCCGGAAAAGAGTGATAAGGTGTGTTCTCGCAAAATAAAAATTATACAAGGTTGTTTCTCAAAAAAATTAAAAGGTTGTTTCTCGCAAAAAAGTGTATTTAAAAGGTTGTTTCGACAAATTTTCCAAAATAAAATAAAAATTTGAGTTAAATCTCCATAACATTACATTTAAGAGCATCATTACTTATGACCAAAAAAATAAAGACATCATCCTTCTTTTACCACTTTTTCACTCATCCTACTAAAGTTAATCATGTCTTAAGATTAAATGCATCCCACTGAGAAATACAAAAAAAATGAGTTGGTTTTATAAGAGACTGCCTAATTGTAATTTAAGATTAGACAACAATATAGAATGAAGAGCATGAAGCACATTTTTGAATAAAGTGGTGGGGTTTTAAAATAAAGTGATGAGTTTAAGTTAGTCTCATTTTAATGTAAAGTTAGACCGTCTCTTTTGATAACTTTTGCAAAAAAATATATCATCTATCTCTTACTTTTTACTATACCTGACCTTGTTTCTCTCTTCTATTCCGATACAATCATAAATAACTAGATTCTGAAAGTACACAAATTTAATAACTAGATTTATAGTTAAGCAAATAACAATATATGTAGAAATAATTAATCAATCTAAGATACTAAAAAGTTATTAGTTTTGTATTTATAACTTACCTCTATTTTAGCTTGAAGATCCTATATTTTTTTTGTAGTAACCCAATTAGCTAAAATCTCCAAATAAAATTTTAAAGTGTGTCAGAACATATCAAAATAGATACCTATTTATAGATCTCGAAAAAATATGATCGTTGGTACTCTAATTTTGGCCCTATTTGGTAAATAGAGTATAGAGGTTTAGAGTTTAGAGTATAGAGTTTTCTATAAGAGTTTTAACTTTCTGTTTAGAAGATTTGACTGCTGATTTGACTAATGGTGTTTGGTAACACTTATCTGATTGATGAAAGATGATTTGTGTAAAATGACATTTATGGACATGTGTCTTTTGTAATATATCTTTTCCTTTTTAAAAATAAGAATTAAATTATGGGTAAACATGTCATATTCCAATGTAAATTTCAATCCTCTGTCAAAAAAGTTGGGTTCCCCAGCTTTTTAGAAATTAGAGTTTCAACCCCCAAAATTCTATCGATCAAATCAGCCTTTTTATCAAACATCCCAAATAGAGTTTTGACTGGTCAAAACTCTATTTAGGGTCCAAAACTCTAAAAACACCCCAAACCTCTCATTGCCAAATACAACCTTTGTTTTTTACTTTTACTTTGTAGATTTTGAGGTTAGCTGTTATAATTAACTTTAGATACATTCAGATGCATGACACATTGCCTATCGCGAAGCACGCCTGGCGCCCCTAACATGCATCAGGTCTAGTGTATTTTTTTCTTTCTCTGATGACTATGTAGTTTTAATCTTGAGGTTTACACCTTTAGATCAAACCTCGTAGATTTGATATGTAGAAAGCAAAAAAAAATCGGAATTGATAATTGCACAATTGCTCATAATTGATGAGTTGTTTGTGAAATTGATCACAATGTGATCTATTTTTGAGCATAGGTCAATTTTTTATTCATGCCTCATGAACTTTTTTTATGACCAAATAATCCATGAGTGTAGATGGTTTAAGTGCCTAGTACGAGGTATAACTTTGTTAGGCTATGTTCTTTTCAACTTATTTAAGCACTCCAGTGCTTATTTCAGAAATGATCAGATCAAATCAGAAAATTCAGATCAGATCATATCAGATCAGAAAAAATCAGATCAGATCAGATCAGATCAGAAAATAATAAGAACAAAAAACAACTATAATAAGCTTAGATCAGATCAGATCAAAAAAGTTCAGATCAGATCAGATCTGAAAAAATCAGATCAGATCAGAATAGTTCAGATCAGATCAGATCAGATCAGAAAAATTCAGAACAAATCAGATCAGAAAAGTTCAGATGAAAAGAACGGACCCTTAGTTAGAATGGGCTTTGTCGTTGCTCCCACACTATTTTGGGATAAGTCATTCCATAAACTTTCTCTTTTTCACTAAAATTGAAACACCTGAGTTCAAACTATGTTTAAGGAAAGAGGACAAAACTATTGTTTTGTCGAAAAAAGAAAAATGGGAGAATTGGAAAATTACGGAATTCAGAGATAATAGGGTTTGTTGGATTTGACAAAAATTGAAATGTTGAAATTGCAAATTTATTGGAATATTCAATTCTTCAAAATATGGAAATTATAGGTAATTCAATTTCTAATGATTTGCAAATGCCTCCATGAAAATCAATCTTGTTAAAAGTACAATTATTATTATTCAACCCCGGTGTATTATGATTATAGTACACCTAAAACCATTTTTTTGAAAACACACGTAGAATTTTAATTGCAATAAAGTAAAATTTTCTAGGGAAAGTTAATTAACATTTTAAACAAACAATACTAGGTAGAAATACAAAAAATAAGGTGTTCCTTACTAGAATATAAAATAAGCTACTGTAATTGCTTTTAATCTTGACACTACATCTTTAGGGACCAATCTCATCCTTTATTTGTTTGACCATATAAATTCTAAAATTTTCGTGGCGACAATTTACGAAGCATTGGGACGAAAAGGGTGGTAACTGGTTTTCTCAACTTTAGAATTCGATCCACTCAACTAAACAATGTAGCAAATCTCCATTAAAATAATAGAGGCATCAATCAAAGTCTGCAAATTGAAGTTTAGGCAATTGCGTTTGACACATCTTACACCCTAATTTTCAATTTGCGTCACTGTTAGAAGTCCTCTATGCATCGTCTACATCCTTAGTGAGGACTTATTGAGTCAGGAGTGTCATTCAATATCCCACATCAAAACATTTTATACTATATATTCATTGGTCAATTACATAATAAAAATTGTTACTTTTCATTTTTGCAATCCTAACTAAGCAATCTTTAATTTTGGATTGAGACTCGGATATTAAAATCCTTTTTTTTTTTTTTGGCAGATACAACAAATTAATCCAATCCAAGGATACCCTTCCTAGCCCTTGTAGTCAGGTCATGGGCCATAGCAACATTGTTTCTAGATACCTTAGTACAGACAAAACTGATACACTTAGAAATTTCTAGTCTGCAATCCTCAATGATAGTTAGAATATCGCCGTTCTGGCTACCATAGAAGATATAATGTGAGGATTAAGTTGCAGATCGAATTGTCAGAAGTATTATATAAGAAACTAATTATTTGAATTTTTTAAAATGGAACTGAATTGATAGATCACTCCCTAATAGAGTAATAGACTTCATCCTTTATTTATTACTTGCATCATAACCCATTTTTAGTAGTAGCAAATTACTTGCATCATTTTATTTTAGGGCAATTTCTTTCTATCTCACTCCAATTACATGAGGCTCTTTTCTCTCTCTATCTCTCCTCTCCCTGATGATTGTGTATAAGTTCAATAATACAAATATAAAAAAAAACGGATTTAATATAATTTTTCAAGCTATCTGCTTCATATTGTCAAAAAAAGAATTTTATGGGTGATGATTAAGTCCACTAACTAAATGGCCATGATTTGATACTAAATAAATATCAGTAGTTTAAATTGAATATTACAGTGGCTACAACTTTATAGTAGCTATTGAAAATCCGTACTTTACATATATTTTAAGGAAGTTCAAGAAAAGAGAGAAGAGAAAAACATGGGCCGTTATTGAATAAAGTAGATGAGTAAAGTTGTTTATGTTACCTAGTACGAAAGCTAGTTAATTATAATAATAATGATGATAATAGCAATAAGTATTAACTTAGGGTTATTGCAATGAGCTTAATAAGACTTCATACTCTGTGGATGAGGAGCACACAACCTTAGCAAGGCCTTTGACATTCACATCTGAGAAAAGGTACACACTCTCCAGCAGGCCAATTCTCTTGGTCACAAGCCTTCTCACAGTCCGCATCTCTACCGCAAGGTCCTTTGAAGTACTTGCTTGGTTTTTTGCATGTTTTACCATCGACCTTAGCCACCATATTCATCTCTGTCATTTGTATACAAATATCGTAACGTAAAATATTGGAGTTTCAGTATGATGGGAAATTTTGATTCTCACAAAATATAACATGTTGAAAGAATATGGTCGTATCGTCCACATATAGATTGTTATTAATGGTTTCAAAATTTGTCTACTTAATACTAGTATACGAGATAGAACAACTTTATATTTTTTATTGGTAAGGAGAAGGGTCCTAACCAGATCTTAATTAACTAGCTCAGCTTCTTGATCTGGTATTTGTTTGGGAGTAAGGAAAATGATAAGGGAAATTTCCACCCCAACACCTTGAAGTCATGAGGCCTAATTCTTAACCACTCGTCCAAGCCTTGTTTGGTAGAACAACTTTACATGAGAACATTCAATTAAGTAAATAAGTTTCTCCACTCCGTAGGAAGCATGAATTCAAGGAAAATCTACTCCCAACTTGTCAAATTATACACCCGGTTAGTGAATAATCAAAATCCCATAACAATAAAATAACCAATGTATAGTTAATATGAGTATATGAGATAGAACAACTTTACATGAGAACATTCAATTAAGTAAATAAGTTTCTCCACTTTATCGGAAGCATGGATTCATGGAAAATCTACTCCCAACTTGTCAAATTCTACACCCGGTTAGTGAATAATCAAAAATCAAAATCCCACAACAATAAAATGACCAATGTATATATATTACTATTACTGTGTAGTACTCCATATGACAAGAATATTAAGAAAGGAAGAAGTGGTTACCGGAAGCAAATAAAACGAGTAGCAAAAGCAAAAGCCCAAATAATTTCTTCTCCATTTTTTCTTGGTTTATGTTTGAAACAAGTACGTATATTCTGGCATATATATAGATACAAGATGAAGCGGTGGAGGTCAGAAAAATTGATTACGTCATGAAGCACACCATAGTTGAAACTTATGAAAGCTGCAAAAAATAGAGATAAGTACGTAAGAGGAACAAGATCACTTAGCTACTCGCAACTAATACCTCCTTCGAATGAATTTACTGCGGCAGTTGAGAAATATCCGCATAACCTTTAATTAAGGATAAATTATCACTAATTATTTTAATATGTAAGATAAAAAGTTTTAACATATAATAAATAATTTGTTGCAAAGTTCAAAAAAAAAATCATATTTATTGATACTATCTAGATTAATGGAAAATATAAAAATAAAATTTTTAATATTTTTACAATTTTAAAAAAGGCAAAATTTATTATCTTGTGTGGCTGAATGGTTGGATGATATTAATCCTTCATTAAAATGTTGTGGTGAACATTTCTCAAATGTGCACCTACGTCATGTCCTTTTTTTTTACTCTCATCTGCAACCTTAATTAGTATGCTGCTTTGACTATTAATATTTTCGGTTATATATCTGTAAAATTCATAAAAAATTGTTATTAAAATCCTCCATATTGAAATGAATTAAATAAGATCTCATATGTTTAATATTTTTCTTATTACATAATGGTGAGTATCCGTGGCCAAAATTTATAAAATTAGACCATAAAAATACAAGTATTACAAGAAATGAAGTGGATATAATAGTTGCAACAGTTGTCTTTAGCATTATTCACATACTCTACTTTGTCCGTTGTTAGTAATTTGTTCGAAAGAAATGAACAAATTTCATGTGGGATCTTATTTAATTCGTTTCAATATCTATTTCAAATTATCAACTTTTATAATTTTTGCTTATCGATTATGAGAGATATAAAGGCTTCAAACGTTTTATTGTTAAAAAAATGAAACGTCAAGTGTTGCGGTCAATAAAGAACGAGTTAAGATAGAGTAGATGAGTTATGGAATCACCAATAGCCAATGCCACGACATAACTTAGTTAAAACGTGTTTAATACGCGTTTTAAATCGTTGTTTAAAAAAAAGGCCAAAAATGTATATTTTTTGAGCCTCTTCCATCTGAAAAGCATAGAAGACATTGTCTCGTATTAAACGTTTACAAACGGCTAAAAGACCTGTTTTGCATGACATTTTAGAGTTTCAGTTACATTCTCCCACACACACACTCACAAAATTGTAGCTCATCTCAAGCTTCAGCTAAATGTGATGAAGCCGCTCTTCACTGCCGACAACGGAATTTGCCACATTGCGATTGCCATTTTCAATTGCCCGCGATACCGAATGTTTTTAAAATGTTGAAGTTGTAGCCTATAATTTCAAAATGTAATTAGTAGCAAACTTTCAGAATATTTATAGGATGTCAAATTGGAAGTTGGAACCTATAAGATATATAAAAATATACGGTTGTGGGCCTTGTATTGTTGTCGGACTTGTGTTGTTAATATATCAAAAGGATTGTTTTAAGTCTTTCGTAGTGTATGTTCTTTGGAGACACTGATATGTCCTTATGATGCGTAAGCATATAACCATATGTGTTTCAATTAAATCATAATATAAGTAAAATGCACAAAAAAGGCAGATTTTTCGGCCGAATTTTATTGAAATAGAGTTGTTCATATATACATGTACTGTATTATAATAGTCAAAGTGTTTTTGTCGAATATTTTGCTATATTTAAAAAAAATTGTTGTTTTAAACTCGTTGAATTTAACTTCGTCTAATTTCTATACCGTATCTAATTAACTAAGGGTATAAGAAGTGCTACAAGCCTAGTAAAAGAAATTGTGCCCATTCCAATAGTCCAATAATACATTCATCATAGTATGACAATGCTAGTGTACTCGATTGGTGACGCATAGGCGCATACTATTAGTATTAGCCATCTTCGGTTGAGAACATCTTATATACCCGCTGTGTAAGATTTATAAGAGTTCATATTACTTTTAAAGGGGTGTATGTGCTTCTTACATCAAAGTTGTCAGTATTTGTAAAATAGGAAAAATTGTCAAGAATAAATCGACCTTTGCATTGACTGCTTCTAACAAGTTAAACTTAAGATATTCCACGAACAAGTAGACCTTGTTGCCACTTAAACTTTTAACAAGTTTTTTTACAGGTTACCTATTACTAACTTGTTATTTTAAGTCATCTGTCCACATGTCTTGTTTCTATTAGCTTAAAATAATTAATTATTTTTAATTTCATATCTCTCCCTCCTCTCCCTTTTCTTTTTATCTCTCCTCTTCCTTCCCCTCCACAATAATGATCACCACCACCCTCTTACTGTTTCTTTGGCACAACTACCACTAACACCACCCAACCCAACCACGTTCTTCCCTTTCCTTTTCCTTATGCTTTTCTGCCCACCGTCCAACACCACCACCTTACCCCACCGCCCAATCCATCTCCTTCATCTCCCTTTCATTACTCATCAATTGAGCTTATCAACCTCCCAAAGGTCCCACGTCTTAAACCACCACCAGTACAATTTTTTGTTGACCGGATCTAAACACAAACATCAATAAATTAAAAGAAAATGTGCAAATTCAAATTACAAAAATACATAACAGTGAATCAAATAATCTTATAATTGAGGCGAAGAGGTAACGATTGAAACAAAATACGAAAGCAAATAAATAAATTCAATATAACAATTCAAATGATAGTAGAAACTTTAAATTTGACGAGAATTAAGGGAAAAGGTCGAATCGGAGCAGAATCACATCAGATCTAAAGGAGAAATAATGTAAGCTAGAATGTAGTGGATACTTCAAATCACCGGAATTCTCCCCGGAAACAACCACACCACCATAACTCTTCTTCTCTTCTCTAGTTTCGTCGTCGTCCTTCTTAGCTTCTCCGTTAGTTGTAAAGCTTTCATCTTTCATCTTTATTCTGCTTCTTCTTTTTTACACTTTCTTCGTTCAATCCATTAACTCCTTCATTCAACTTTGACCCAATTTCATCCTCCTTATTTTATTCTTCTTCTTTATTTGTCCTTTTTGGAGGATAATATTAATGGGTCTTTGCCCAATTTCGCCATTGATGCGAGCCTCTTCATATTGTTCTAGCTTGCTATTTCCCTTTTTCTATCTTTGTCATCACCTGAGCCCAGCAAAACTGCTCTTAATCACATTGACCAAGCTGAGAGTCACCATTGCGGTATCGTTAGCTGTTACCTCTGTTGGTTTTGAGGTGGGCGAGGGAGTAATTAAGGAGAGGGAATCGGTGGCAGACTGGTGGTTCCTGAGAGGGAGAGGGAGTCAATGGTGGGTTTGGTGGTTTCTGAGAGGAGGGAGTGAGAGGATGCTGCCATGGAGAGTGTTGAGAGAATATTGGTTTATATATAATGTTTATAATGTAAATTTTAGAATGTTCAATAATGTAGTGACATGTGTCACTTTAAACTGTCAAAGAGGTTAATGAGAGGTATTAGTCGGTTTTGACTTGTTAAAAGCGGAGAGGTATACAAGGTCTACTTGTTCCGGGAATATCTTAAAGTTGACTTGTCAGAAGCGGTCAATGCAAAGGTTATACAAGGGAGTAATTAATGAAATATGCGTACTCTTTTATGCCTCCTATGTATCCTTGTACCCTGTTTTCATGGTGAAAACATTCTTCACGAGATCCTATTCATATTATATATAAGGCCCTTGTCGTGAGAAGTGAGAACAACTTAGAGTTATAGCGTCTCTTACTTACATTTAGAGTTATACCCAAAAATATTCGAGTAACAAAATTGTTAAATTTTTTAAAAACATTTTTTTGCCTTTTTTCGGTTAAAGTTATATCACTTTTATTAGAGTGATACCTCTTCTCACATCTCACATGAAGAAGCCTTCTCACATTTCTAAAAATATATTTATGTTATTAAAACAACGTTCATGTGAGGGGTAATAATCAAATATTATTGAGTAGACATCTGAGTTAAGTTTTTCTTATGTAAATGCATGGATTAAAAAAATAAAAATGTAACAATGAGTTTAAAATCTACGAGTTTAAACAATAAAATATTAGGATATTAATCTGATATTTCTTAATCACCTATATAAGTTCTAAACTAATGAAAAGTTTGCATCGTGGACTCACCTCTAAACTAAAAAAAAGTAAAAATTATAATGGTTTTCTTTTGGATTGAGTTTCATCTGATCCGATATTTAAAGCTATCCAATGACTTACACATTGAATTTTTTTAATAGAGCTATTTGTAATCCGTACGATTTGCACTGAGTATTAAATATTTTCATGCATTTTGCGTAAATATTAGATATTCTCAAGTATTTTAAATTTTTTTTGGTAAGGTCCGGACCCCGCTCGGGTCCTATTGGGGCAAGACGCTTTTTGAGAGAGGGGGAATGGTAAGGAAAATCCTACTCTCAAAGTGCTCCTAGTGGGAATTGAACCCCCAACCTCAAGGTTGGGAGGCTCATTCCTTTCCACTAGACCAAGCCTTTCTTGGTTCAAGTATTTTACATGGGTCTAAAGGCTAGGGCTGAGCATGGATTGGGTTGGTGCGGGTTGGGACGTAACCCAAACCAACCCACACAAAAACGGTTTGAGGTTTTTCCAAACCAACCCGAACCAAACTTAGGCCAAACCAACCCAAACCGCGCCACATAAAACGGTTTGGTGCGGTGCGGTTTGCGATTTGCCCATATTTATTTAATCTCTAAAATATATTTTCTAATTCGAAAATGTATTGACTACAAACTCGCTATTAAACATATAAATGAGGTACAAAAAAACCAGATTATACAAAAAAAAGTAATAAAGCTACTAATAATATTCCACTATTAAAGGTGCGAGATTATGATATATGTCATAACTAAATAAACTAATACATAATCGTGTATCTAGCGGTTTATGATGCGGTTTGGGTTGAAAAAATAATAAACCAACCCCAAACCGCAAACTGCGGTTTAGTCACAAGCACAACGCAACCCATTTTTTTTAAGCGCATAAACCAACCCAAACTGCACCAAAACGATTTACGTTGCAATTTGGTGCGGTTCGACCCAAGTTCTGCTCAGCCCTACTAAAGACTATCTGAGATACACGAAAGGTCAGTTAGCTACTAGTATTTGATAAGATGAAGTAGATAAGTTGTGGACTTATTGGTATCACCAACAGGGCAATGCCACAAGTACAACCGCACAAGTCCCAACGTAACCAAAAATCTTGCTGAAATCTTAATTCTACAATAAAGTCAACAAGGGTGTGCCCCATCCCATCGGTGCAAATCCAATAATACAATGGTTTGACAATTTTTTGATCATCACAGCTATAGAATTGATAAATGGTTAGGCCCTATTGGACAATACTTTCCAATGAGGTTTTATTAGCTGGGAAGGGGCCATTACGTATCCAGATAAACTTGGAGGCAAAATTGCAAAAAAGAAAATTTTACACTTGGATAGTTGGATCAAATCCTTCCGCGCCATTGCTCTTGACCTCTTGGGACATTTTGCTTAACACCGACTAGATCTGATCTTAATTAAACTGAATTGAAAAAAAATTAATGAAGCTGAAAAAAATTGAATTGAAGTGAATTTAATAGAACTGAACTAAATTATTTCACTCAAGGGGAGGTGAACTCAATTGAATTAGATTAATTCTAATTTTCATTAATGCAATCCCAAATAAAACAAGGCCTTAGAACACTCTCACTCATGGTCAAAATAAACCTTAGAACACTCTCCCTAATGGTTCATGATCACTTTTTAACAACTGCATCTCGCGCTTGGTCAATAAAAAGGTTGTACATCCATCTCTCTCTTACTTTTTACATTCTCCACTATATTTTCTTTCTCTTATTTTCCATAGATTTATACAGTATATAATGAATTTACATACGTTCTTGCAATTTTTACACCAAATAACTAAAATATTATTTTTAAATATTGTTATTTTCATCAAATATTGTGAATTAATTTCATTGATGATTAACTAATTTCAAAGACTAAAATGTGAATGGTAACAAAAGTCAAAAAGTCCCTATTAAATAGAAATGGAGGGAGTATATACTAATAATTCCTTATAGAATGGCATAGTTCAATCTATTAAATATTACTTGTGGAGTTAAAACGTGATTCCATTAAAAAGGCCCTTTAGGGTTTTCTGAGTCCCTTTTGGGGAAGTTCGTTCCTTCGTCCCTTTTTTAGGGTTTTGTCGTGATTTTCACTCCAAATTCCGAGGTTGCTCTTCCTCTATGTGATATGTGCTTCCTCGCATGTTATTCTCTTTCTGCTTGCTTCCTTTTTCTATCGTTTTTTCTTCCTTCTTCTTCCTTTTTCTGGCCCTAGTTTGTCTTCGACGGCTGCTGACCTTGTGAATGATTGGGAGAAACTCAAACCTACGAAGGATGAAAAAGTGGTGATAGGTGGTGCTGCTAATGATTCGCTTGACTAGGATAACAACTCAAAGATCTCTCTCATGCTGGTCGGGAAACTGTTTGACAGGAAAAACCTTAAATGCTGAAGCTATCAAAAAACCCTAATTTTTGTCTGGAAACTTATAGGGATGAGGTTGTTAATAATCCCATCGGTACAAATTTGTTCGTTTTTCAGTTCTTTTGTGTTACGGGGCGAGATCGTGTGTTGGAAGGTTGTCCTTGGTCTTTTGACAACAAACTCCTCCTTGTCAAGGAGATTCAAGGGGATGACCAACCCTCGGATATTGAATTCAAGAATACGCCCTTTTAAATACGCTTATACGATGTTCCTTTTGGGAAACATGATGTAGCGGTAGCTTTTGATGTTAGGGAAGCCTTGTGTGGTTTTCTGGAGTTTGACGAATCTTACCCTCTTGGCATGGAGGCGTATATGCGTGCGAAGATATATTTGTCCTTGTCGAAGCCTCTTTGCCGGGGTCTGCAAATTGCAATAGGGGCTTCAACCTCGTAATGGGTTGATATCAGATACAAGAGATTAAGCTATTTTTGCTTCTTCTGTGATCGACTTGATCACGTTGATCGTGACTACACTCTAACTTATGCTAGCAGTGTGATATCAAAGTTTTATATTAATATGGTCCTTGGTTGTGGGCTTCCCCTCCTAAGAAGAAGAAGTCCTCCTTTGCTGCCAAAGAACGTGAAAGATTTTTGGCGGATACGCTTAAGAAAACGCCACTTTGCATCTCCCTCGTTATGGCGATCCGGGTACTATCCATTTGGGACCCCCAGTGCAGCGAGGAAGCTTTTGTTCCCACTCTCTTCTACTCCATCTTCAGGTGACAACAATACAAGCAGTGCAATATAAGGAGTTGGTATCAAACTAAGCAGTCTCCTTTGGCAGTATGCACATTATTGCTCAGCCTAACCCTACCAAGTCACCTTCTCTTGCCACTCTCTCTACAAGTAAGTCTTCACCCCTCTAGTCAATAGATGCGATATTCCTTCACCTATTGTTTTCGAGCTTACTCCTAGGTTAGCTAATAGTTCGGGGGCAACTTGGAAAAGAATTGTTTGTCTTGTGGTAGAGTCGGGGGAACTTGCTAGCATAAATTTGTGTGCAGCGGGGGAGACCAGAAAGATAGAGCATGTTCTATATGATGATGCTAGGGTTACTATTCTTGGAGATCTACCGAGAAGGTCAAAGGTCATCTCCCATGGTTTGTGATGTCACTTATCCATTAGCAGGTCGTAGTGATGACAACCCCCAAACAGTTGAGCACTCCGTCACTGGAGTATAACTCTATGCCTGGATGCGGTTTTTCTTAGTGTAACGATGACCAGTAAGTCTAGTATAGAGGGTTTAAAACGACGGTTGGGTTTTAAGAATGCTTTTGGTGTTGATAGCGAGGGTCGTTCTGGCGGGTTGTGTTTGTTTTGAAGGTAAACTTTAATTTTAATCTTGCTTCTTTCTCTGCTCACCATATTTTTGGAGATTTTATTTGCGGTGATGGATTAGCTTGGAGGTTTGTGGGAATTTAAGGTTGGGCTGATTCTACTTTATGACGGAACACTTGGGACTTGGTCCATAACTTATGTGGAACTTCTTCTCTTCCTATCCCATTGAGTTGTGATTTTAACGAAATCCTCTTCGCTCATGAGAAGGAGGGTGGGCCTCCTCGCGACCAAAGGTTTATGGATGGTTTTAGAAATGCTTTGGATGACTGTCGGTTCTTGATTTGGGCTATGATGGTGATTGGGTGACGTGGGAGAAGGGTCTCACCTCGGCAAGTTTAGTCTAGAAATACCTTGATCGGTTTGTGGCAATCAATGATTGGCTAGGTCTTTTCCTAGGAGCTCATGTCCAACATCTAGCAAGGTTTAAGTCCAATCATTTGGCCATCTTGCTGGATACGAAATGTTGTAAAAAGGCGGTACATAGCGAAGAGAAAGCAATACATTTTTTTGTTTTGAAACGAGCTGCTTACTTGAGGAGGGGATATAAGAGGTGGTGAGGGATGCGTGGTTAGGGTCTAGTGCTCTTATAATGGGGGGTCGTGTTGGAATTGTCAAAGCTACCTTGGCTGCGCGCAGTGGTGATATATTTGATGGTTTGTCAAAGGAAATCTAAATGGTTGAAAGACAACTCAAATCAGCGCAATAACGTGCGGCCTCCACCTGCAATTTTGAGGAATGTGCTGTTTTAGACAAGAAGCTTGACGAACTTCTTAAGAAAAATGAAGCTCATTCATTTATTCGGTCTCGAGCAACAGAGGTGAGAGATGGTGTCTGTAATACGATATATTTTCATCACAAGGCCTCTTAACGACGCAAAAGAAATTTTATTAAGGGCCTTTTTTACCACAAAGGTGTTTAGAAGATCGAGAAAAAGGATGTGGAAGATATTACCTTCCAATACTATGAATCTTTGTTCCTTTTGTCGTCGCCTTCTATAGGTTCCATTGACGAGGCTTAAATGGGGTGATGCAAAGGTTGACGGATGATGTGAAGGCAACATTGAATAAGCCGTATTATAGGGAGGAAATTCACTTTGGTCTTATCTCAAATGCCCCCTGCATGGCCCGTGGCCTAGATTGTATTCACGCCATTTTCTACCAAACATTCTTGAATATTGTAGGTGATAAGGTAACTTCTTTTGTTAATGGGCACATTAGTGGGTGTATTCTTCCTCAACGGATAAATCAAACACTGGTTGCGCTAATTCTAAAGCTGGAAAATCCGACTCATGTGACAGAGTTTCGCACATCTCGTTGTGCAATGTACTCTACAAAACTGCTACCAAGTCTGTAGCAAGTCGCCTGAAGCCTTTCCTCTAATCTATTATATCTGAAAATCAAAGTGTGTTTCTGTCGAAGTGTGTGATTTCAGTTAATGCTCTTATTGCTCTTGAATAATTTCATTCCACGAAGAAGTGGTCCCAGCCTAGAAAAGGTTTAATAGCTATGAAAATTGATATGAGTAAGGCTTATTACCGCGTCAAGTGGGAAATTCTAACCTGGTAGCAACCGCACCAAACTGGAACAAGAACATTTTATTTAGGATGGATGGAACTATTTCTTGAGAAAACTAATGATTAAGTTGGCTTTTGGCGAAGTGATGACTTTTGTAACTTTAGTCCCTTACTCGTACAATTGAATGAGTGCTCGTCTTCTATGCTTACCCCCTCTTGGGTCTTCGACAAGGGGACCCTATATCCCCTTATTTATTCATCTTAGTTATTGATGCTCTCTCTGGTCTCCTTTCACATGCGGCTTAAAAGAATCTGATTCATGGGGCTTTAGCGAATTGAACCGGACACACCCAATTATTACTCACCTTTTCTTTGCAGATGATAGTTTTCTCTTTGGTATAGCAACCGAGAGGAATGTTTAGTCATTTTTCATATTCTCAACAAATACTAAACAGCTTTCGGGTAACAAATAAATACTCAAAAGTTGGAAATATCTTTCAGCAGAGGCATGAGTAACAGTTCATGGGTTAATCTGAGTTTGTTTTTTGATATAACTTTGGTTTCCGCCCATATGTGATATCTAGGCCTACCCACTGTGGTTGGTAGGTTTAAACTGGCGGTCTTTGCAATGCTTAAGGTGAGGGTGTGGAAGAAAATGCAAGGATGGAATGAGAAGTTACTTTCAAGGGCGGGAAAGAAGGTACTATTGATATATGTGGTTCAGGCAATCCCAACTTGTGTTATGGGGGTCTACAAAATCCCCATCACCCTGATTTAGGAGCTTCACTGGGAAAATTGAGACTTTTTGTGTCAACCCAAGGTTATGGGGGCATGGATTTTCGTGATTTACCGATTTTCAGTGATGCTTTTCTCAAGAAGCAGATTTGGGGCCTCCTACAAGTTCAAAACTCTTTTGTTGCCCGGTTCTTAAGCCGAAATATTACCCTCACACCTCTGTCCTTAAGGCGTCTCTGGGTCCCAACTCGAGCTATTCCTAGCTAACCATTTGGAGCTCTGAGGCGCTCGTTAAAGAAGGTTTGCTGAAGAGGGTGGGAGACTGAAGGAATATTGACATTTGAAGTAACCCATGGCTACTAGATGAAGGGGTATTTTCTGACGACCCCTAAGCCACTTGAACTCGATCTTCCCTTGGTGGCTAATCTTATAAGCGAGGAGGGATGTAGTTGGAAGGAAGACGTCGTGCCCAGTGTTTCCAATGAACGTGTTAAGGGCCTGATTTTTGGTTTCCTATAAGCGAACGTCGGTCTTGCAATTCATGGATGTGTGCATGGTCTAACCACGGGCGCTACGAGGCTAGTTCGGCTTAGATTTTGGGAAAAACATGATGCAACAATGATTTTTGGAAGTTTTGGGTCAAGATTTGGGCCGTGGATGCCTCTCCAAAAGTTTGTCACTACCCAGGGTGTTGCTACGTGTCCATTGTGCCTATAAGAGCTCTCTTAAAATTTTGTCATTTGTTAGACAATGACTCTTGCCCGGGGTGTGGTCTCAAATATAAATCTTTCAGTCATGCTTGGTTTCTTTACCCCTTGGTTCATGAGTGTTGGAGGAAGCTTCGGGTGGAGGAGGCTTTAAATGGGGAGTTAAAGCCTTCCCCTTGGTCAGATTTTCTTGACATGGTTGAATTCTTCGGAGAAACGACACCTTCAGCTTGTCTGCTTCTTAATGTGGGGATTGTGGTTTGTCGGAATTAGTTGGTTTACAATGAGCATCTCCACCTTTGGAGGTGTTTTTGCATGGCTTGGGTGAATGGTGGATGATTTTGAGACATACTCAGAGCACATTCCAGGGGCATTTCTTTCTCACCCCCTACTATTTTGTGGTGGACAAGTGTGGGTTGCTCCATCTAGATGCGTCGTCCGGCTGAACATATATGTTAGGGTGAATATTAGGTGTGGTGGGTTGGTGTTGGTGTGGTGGCTCAAGACTGTGTAAGGGAGGTTCTGTTTACTGCGGTTCGAAGGATGATGGCTTGGTGGAGTCCGTTGATTGTGCGATGCATACCTACAGTTTTTGGGCTTAGGAAGGCAAAGTCTCATGGACTCAGGGATGTCAAAATTACCAGATTGCCTGAATCTGGTGAATAAAATCAAGAAAGGGTCATTCGCGTTTGTTGAGGTTGATAACATTTTAGATGATTGTTTTTCTTAGATCTGATTTTCATTCTCTAGTTTGGTCGCATTTTAGAAACGGATGGGAATAGTGTTGTCCACCACCTTGCAAAGTTAGTGCCGCTTGGCGTCGAACAGTATTGCGAAAACACTCTCCTCGTGAGGTTTCTGTTGTGTTAATATTTACCATGTTTTGACCCCCATTTCATTAATGAAACGATACATTTCATGCATAGTTCCGCTATATTCCACTAGATTGTATGCTTGTTTGTAGATTGGTGTCTTTTGAGCTATTTCAGGGAGATTAGAGCTTTTTGGAGGTGGAATGGAACATTCTGGAGCATGTAGATGATCGTTAGAGACTCATGATTGCATTCAAAGTTCATTTGGGTGCATTTAGAGTGTCATTTGGGATCCGTTCAATTAGGACCCGATCGGGTTGAACTTTAACCTGATCGGGTTTGTGTTGAATTTAGCCTTTTTGGGCTCCTATCTTTATTTCATTAGTAGAGTATAAGTAGGTTTCGATTATCAATTGTAACCGATTCTTAATTACTCAGTTTTAGACTCTGTTTCATTTATAGTTTAGACAAAGTACTCTTAGTTTCTATCTCAATTACATTGTTATTACTTAGTTTTGAAGATTGAAGACTTCGGATTCATCAATTAAATTCAAGTTTGATTTCTCTATTCCCTCTTTCTATTTCTCAATTATGTTCTTGATTATGCTTATCGTTTTTATTGCCATGATTAGTGAGTAATACTAATTCTAGGATTGAGTTGAGCCCTAGCATGAATTTATCGCTTTATTTCTATTAGTTCCGTGTTATTGAATCGTTCGATTGGGGTTTGATAGGTTTGTTTTCATCATCAATTTGCACCAATGTTTTGCCCTAGTTTTTATTATCAATGAAAGTTGGAGTTGAAATTGGGATTTTATTGTAGCAACTTGTTATCTTGTCGATTGAATTCGTCAACGAAAGTTGGGATTCAATCTAGTTTAACTTGTCATTCGTAGGGATTTGCACATATCTATTGTGAGAATCGAGAATTTCATTGGCATTGATTCTTAATGCATCTAATTTTGTATGTTAGTCGTGAAAATAGGAGCATCCATATTAGTTAGGTCTTTTGTAGTCACGAAAGTGGTCTTAAGGTAGTTCATCCTTGAAAGAATGTCATCTCTCCTAAGCGTTGATTCATTGACTAGAATGTAGGTTGTGTCTGATCAATTCATGTTAGTGGTGATGCTCAATCTTAGTACTTTATTATCATAGTTATCACTATCATTTCATTCTACTTATTAGTTTAAAAATTAGTGTAGTAGATCTTACCATTGATATAGAATTGTGTAGCTATTTCATAGTCTAGACTCAGCTAGTTTTTATTTTGCACCTCCCTGTGTTCGACTCGTTAATGCTACGACACCGTTCACTTGCGATATTAAAATAAAACCCTAACAGTTTCCTCGTATGTACTTATGGAAAATTATCAATATAATCGTTGTTAACTTCACCTCAAGAAAAAAACAGTTCAACTTCAACCTATTAATTTAACTTCAGTTTAACTTTAATCATTCCTCGTCAACCAAGAGGCCAAGAGCAATGGCGCGGACGGATTTGATCCAAGTGTAGATAAGTTTTGCCTCCATGTTTATCTGGATACATATGGGCCCCCACCCAAATGACTTAAAACCTCCTATGGCGACGTTCTGCCCAATAGGGCTTACCCATGTTCAATTCGCCAGCTGTGACGATCGAAAGAATTGTCAAACCACTTTGTATTATTGGATGTGGCCCGTTGGAATGGGGCACACTCTTTTTGACTGGGCTTAATCCAATTGGAGTAGCGTAGACTTTGTTGTAGAGTTAAAGGATATAGTAAGATCTTTGGTTATGTTAGTGCGGTTGTGCTTGTCCGATAATATTTACTATACATTCGGGCGTATGCTATATAGCTTGTATCCTCTCACAATTTTATTTTAGGTTATGTTATGTGTTTGTGTTTATATTGAGAATATTTACCATACATTTGGCTGTATGGTGCACCTTCTCACAGTTTCTTTTATTATGTGCTTTGCACGTGAGCACATGGATGGAGAATGTGAGATGGTGCATCATACACCCACAAATTGTAGCCGATGCTGCCTATGGCATTACGGCTAATTGGTGATACAATAAATCCATAACTCCTGTATCTTATCAATACGTGTTGCTAACTAGTCTTATTTATTTATTATCTTATTAAATACATGTTGCTAACTGATCTTTTTATCATCTTACTAGTCTTTTAACCCGTGGAAAATACACACAACTGGATCAAACTTGTCCGACCTTAACTTATGGTCAAACGACACATTGGTTATCCGATAAAAACTTTGAATATCTGATACGAAAGTTTGATTATTTGACATTAGAATTCGAATATCTGGCATGAAAATTTGATTATTTAATAGAAAACTTTGAATATCTGATTCTACACTTTGAATATCTAATAATAGACTTTAATTACCTGGTGTAGACTTTATATTAATTGAAATTATTTCATGATTATCTAATATAGACAATTGAATAGCTGATATAAACATATGAATATCTTATTTCCAATATTTTAATTACCTTTGCTACTTCTTGTAACACTTGTATTTTAATGGTCTAATTTTATAAATTTTGACCACGAATACTCACCATTATATAAGAAAAATAATTCACATATGAGATCTTATTTGATTCTTTTTTATATGTAGAATTTTAATAACAAATTTTAATAGTCAAAGCAGTATACTAATGTTACAAGAATTATAAAGCAAGGAGAGCAAAAAAAAGGACAGGCGGTAGTATTAATTGCGAGTAGCTAAACTAAGTGATCTTGTCTCTCTTTTATAGTCCTTTCATTTCTAATTATTCTTCTTGTTTGCTTTTTCACGTTTGACAATGCATATTTTATATTGAATATTTCTAACTACATATTAGTAAAAATTATAAAAATTATATTCTTAATGCACTCGTCGTGAAGAATTAAACAAGACCCCGAATAGATATTTTCTTCTTCTTATATATAGGAAAGAATTTGGAAGATTCACTCTACTTTCTAATAGTGTCAAGATCACATATAAGGAAAATAAAAGGGAACGGGGAGAGAGTAGTTATTATCTCTGATTTTGGCAGCTTTCATAAGTTTCAACAATGGTGTGCTTCAACCATGACTAATTCATTTTTATAGACTTCCACCCCTTCATTTTGTTTCTATATATATGCCAGTAGCTACGTACTTGTTGCAAACATAACCAAGAAAGATGGAGAAGAAATTCTTTGGGCTTTTGCTTTTGCTACTCTTTCTATTTGCTTCTGGTATTCATTTATTCCTTTCTTAATGCTCTTATATATAGATGTATAGTGGTCATCTTACTGATATGAGTTTTTGGGATTAACTAAGGGATTGACTATTGCCACCCCATTTTGGTCTAATCCCACTCCTTTCTAGTATAATCAAACACAAAAAGCAGTGGATTTTATTTAGATAATTATGGAGTGGTGATAGAAACTCCCATTAACTACTAAATGGTATTATAATGTACAAAATGGGGAGTACAAGTTTCTATGAGCAGGCCTATCCCTCGGGCAGGGCAGGTGGGGCGATTGCCCTAGGCCCAGGGAAGGAAAGCCCAAAGTTGCCTAAATTTGTACAGAGTAATGAACATTTTCAGTAATCACGTAGTAATGAGCATTTTCAGTAATCATGCGGTAATGAGTATTTTCAATAATTTATTTGATGTTAATATATCTATGAAATTCCTCTTTGAACTAATGGAGGAGGAACTTATTAATCTAATGTAAATTTATCTGATGTAAATATATATATCTAATGTAAAATTTTCGTGAAAAGTGACTTCTTTCATTGTCAACTAAACAACTTTTAGAATTATCGATGAGTTTTATTGTGAAAACTAATTCCTATGTTAGCAAAGCAAGCACATTGTTACGACTATCAACTTCAACAACTTCCTAGTCTGTAAGAAGTAAAACTTCCATATTTGTGAGAAGTAGTACTTTCCGTTAAGTTGAACCTTCTCTAATTTTATTTTAGCCAACCAAACAACATCCCCAATCCCGATTCTTAGGAATTAGAACTTGCATATATTTTGAACAAAAGGCAATCGACCATACTGAAAGCTGTTATGATAAATGGATTTTGTTGTGTTTGCATGACAGAGATGAACATGGTAGCTGAGGTTGAAGGTGCAACATGCAGAAAACCAAGTAAGTATTTTAGTGGCGCTTGCTTTTTAGATACAAGCTGTACGAGCGCTTGTGGCAGAGAGAATTGGCCTAAGGGAAGGTGTTTAGTCGGTTTCAAATGTGAATGTCAAAGGCCTTGTTAAGCCGTGTGCGCTCTGAGTACTCCTATGAGGTATGCCAGCTTAATTCATTCTAACAACGCACAATTAATCATTTGCAACTGGCCGGGCCCTTCTCACTCACAATTTACTTTTCTCATCTCGCTTAATTCATGCTAAATTGCTAAGGTCTATTTTTAATCTTATTTTCAGTTCAGTTCATTTTAATTCAATTGAGTAACTTTCAATTCAGTTCAGCTCTTAATAATACTTTCATCCGCACATATTAATAGTCCATTCAATTTAGTTACGTTTAATTCAATCTAGTTTAGTAGTTCAATTCAACTATTTTGCATTTTTGTTTGGCCCAAATTAATTTTCTTATTTCCTTATTTAGATATAGTCTACCAAATGTCATATTTTTTTTGTTACAAAAGACATTTGACCCCACACACTCTCTACTTAATAAACAATTTTATAAAATACCCGTTACCTTACTTTTTAATTATAAAATAAAAAATTAGAACCACATCAAGCTTCCTTGTTTAACTTTATTTCTAAAAGAAATGGGAATTAAGACACCAGCAGAATGTATAACAACTCTACTCATCTACTGATTATTCATGCAGAGTTTTTTAATCTCCCCCCTCTTTATCTTCCATAAAATATATGGAGTAAAGTTTACTATTCGTATTATCTCCTCCGATTTGACTATTTCAGTAGAGGCTTCAACAAGTTTCAAAGCCCCAACTGCCAACAAAAAAGTTTCAAAGCCAAGTCTTGTAGTAAAACAAAGAAGTTTGAGGACTAATCTATATATATTAAAAAGCGTAAGCATATATTGCAATCCGTCACGTGTTACTCTCCCTTCATTTCAACAATATGTTTATCAACGTTATTCTCATAAAAAAATGTCCATGAGAAGTTTCAAACCCGCGACCTTGAGTATGAAATATAAATGATCCAACCATTGCACTACTACATTAGTGTTGCTTCTTTTATCAATTTTAATAATCATATTATGTTTTCAATGAAAAACAATAATTAAGTTACATTAATTGCATTTATGAGTAATACTAATTTCTAAATTTTTATTAATCTTTTTCTATAACAAAATAGTTGTCTTAAATTCCTAAAGCGGGTCTGAGGCTGTCAGAAAAAGTACTAAAGTGTAATACAATACAAATCCCAGAACGTCGTCTGGGCCTAAATACTAGTGTATACTTTGGAGAGCGAAAATTTCAATTAGAACTGAAATCAATTTCAATTAGAACTGAAATCAATTTATACTTCATACTTGAAATTTGGAGAGCGACGTTTTTGAAGTCTATCTTAATTTTTTTGTTGTTTTTAATATCTTTCTTTTCAGGTGTCGTGGATCAGAGACAATGATACGATGAAGACAAGTATTGTAATAATATCATGAATGAATAAATTTAAATATTGAATAAATGGTTGTCACTCTTAAATATAAGACATATTAACTCTCTTGTGAGTTGGACTTTTTATAATAGTTGTATGTACAAGAATGATCTGCTTATAATTCTGGATACGTTTTGTTTTATTAAGTTCCAACGTTAAATATTCATATAATTTAGGAAAAAATTGTGAATAGTCGCCTTCCAGATACACTTATTTTTAAAATAACCACCTCAAATTAATTTGCGTTTAAATAACCACCTCAACTTATCTTCACATTTTGAAATACCCACCTCTTAATGGAAAAACGTAACATCGTTAATTGTGGGTCCCAGTTTTTTTTTACATACCTAAGCTCCCTCCAACATGGCACGCATTTGAAAAATCTTTCTTCTCATTCTCTTTTTCCTCTCTCCTCTTTCTTCTTCAAACTTGAATCACTCTTTCTCTTCTCAACCCATCTCCTCTTCAATTACTCTTTCCCTTCAAACTTATAAATAGATGTTGATGTTCACACAACTCAACACGTCTCCTCTTCTCATCCTTTCTCTTCTCTGCTTTCCTCCCTTAACACCAGGAGAGCTTCACTTTTTTTTTCTTTCTTCAAACTCCATTACAGCCACGTCAAACCACCACCACCATTCACCACTAGTGCCAGCCGCCTGCCTTCTGGTTGTTTTTGGCGCTAATGCGCCACCTTCAACCAGCATACCACCTTCCCCTCACTCTCCTCTCTTGCTACTCCTCTGCCCTCTTTTCTCCCCTTCGTTATTGATGTTTGCTGTTGCACTGTAGCACCACGGTGGCTGCCCACGCAGCCCTGACTCGCCAGAAGACCCGACAATCCGCCATCTCCTTACAACTGGAAGAGTACAATGGCAAGTAATTGATTCCCTTTCACCATATCTAGCCATAGAAAATTCTTAACAAGTTCATATAGGTGGAATTTTTAGAATTAATAAGAATTAAAGATAAAACCCCAATTTTTCCCACACATAAACATTTAACTCTAGAAATTGATTTAAACATACCTGAATTTTGTGCTTCAAAAGGCTTCACTGTAAAATTGAATAAATCTTTGCCAAAGTTGTTTAGATTAGGTTCCCAAAATGTTAGGGTTATATATAAGGGTCAAAATCGAGAAAAATTGGAGGGAAATAGAAATAAAAGTGTGCCAAGAGGTCTCACAATTAACAGTGTTACGTTTTTTCCATTTAGAGGTGGGTATTTCAAAACGTGAAGGTAAGTTGAGGTGGTTATTTGAATGCAAATGAATTTGAGGTGTTTATTTTGAAATAAGTGTATCTTGAAGGTGGTTATTCACAATTTTTCTATAATTTAAGTCATCATACGACATTATATATGTATTTTATGAGCATTATTTATCATGATTAGGGATGTAAATGGATTTTTGATCCGAAACGCAGATTCGTTTACGATCCGGATCTCAAACTTTTAGACCCGTTGAATCCGAGTCGGATCCATATATTATGCTTAGGAAGGGTATCTAGATCCGGATCTGCTCCAAAGATCTAGAATCGGATCCGTAGATCCCGTTTTAAAAAAAATAAGGGCTAGTTTGAAAAAACTAGAGTTAAGCAAAAAGGCAAAACTCCTAGGGGGTGTTTGTTTGTGGAGATTAAAGGGGAAGAATTGCGATTTTAAATCCCTATGGTAAGAAATCTCATGTTTGTTTGTGGGAATAAGAGATTTTAGGTAGGATTGAGAATGGGATCAAAATCCCCTTATCCCACCAAAATATAGGGGGCATATATTATGGGGGGATAAGGAATATAGAGCAAAGTTACACATTTACCCTTAATGAAAATTAAAGAGAGAAGAAGTTAGTAAGGGTAATTAATTAGAATCATAATTTAATCACAACTAATTCCTAACTCATCAAACAATGAATGTACATTATTTTATCCTTATCACACCCATCAATTCCCAATCCCAATCCCCTTTCTAAGCCCCAAACTCTCATTCTTACATACCAAATGCTCGCTATGTCTCGCGAACTCTCACTCACTTAGGGATGACAAATAGGTCTTGGACCCGACCCATACCCATAGACCCATTTACACTACTACAAAGTTGGCCTAAGGTAACATGTAAATGGTAACACTTTTTAAAAGCCAAGTTTATAGAATATTTAAGTAACACTTTGGTAACACTCAATTAATATGTAGCACTTAAGGTAACACTTTGTTTTGAGTAACATTTTTAAGTAACACATTTTTTATAGGTAACATTTTAATGTAACGTTTGCATATAGGTAACATTTTCTTAGTAACACTTGAATTTGGCGACATTTTTTATATATATCCCTTTACTTAACGCAACAGCCCTAAGTACCTAAAATACCCTTTTTCATTTTCATTTTCATTTTCCTCCTCCTGGTTTATTCACACCTTCCTTCCCATTTCCCCTTTCCCCTTTCCTATACTCACACTTTACCTTCTCAATTTTACACCTATCGAAAAATTTCGAAGCCAGTTGCATTTCGCAGCAGTCAAGGTTGACGGAGCACTCTCAATATGCACGAAAATTCGATAATAAGTTCGAAGCAAGTTCACGGAAATTAGGGTTTGACATTTTGGGATAAATTCGAATCAAGTTCGAAGCCAGCGGGCTAATTTCGAATCAAATTTGCACAAATTCGAAGCCTTTTAGCAAAACAGTTTGAAGGTATGTTTTTTATCACTAGTAAATGCAATTTGTGATAATTTTTTGCAATTTGAAATCTTGTTAATTGTTTTTCATTTTTTGAATTAGGTTTTATTTTGATTGTATCTCTTTCTTGTTACATTTTTCCGATTTTAGAATTAGGATTCTTGTTTTTACAATTTCAATTTTCGTTTTTACAATCTGCAATTTGATTTCTTAGAATATGAAATTTTGTTTTTCAAATCTGTTATTTCGTTCAAGGTGTGCGAAAATTCATTTCTGGTTTCACATTACTGGATTTCTGGTTCAAGGTGTGAAGAGTATCTTCGTAGTACCATAAATTACATAGCTGTTGCAGAAGCACAAGAAGAAAGGAGCTTGTTGTTTTCTTTGAAAATGATGATATAGTTGCTAGTGAAACACACAGAAAGGTGACAGTGTTCCATATTCAAAACTTATGTGCAGGAGCTACTTTCTTCTTTCAGAATGAGAAATAGACTAGATTTCACTATGTATTGTTGATATGTGATATGCAGATCAGAAAGGTTGATCCTACCTTGGACATGGAAGTAGATCAAGGGGATGACTATCTTCACCTTCTGGTATGCCGAGCATGATTGAACTCTCTGAACTCTTATTATTAGAATAAACATAAATAAAAAGTTGTTGGCCTTCTCTCTAGATGCATTACCTGATATATTCAAACATTATCTTGCAAAAATAAACAGAATAATATTTTGTGTGCTAGAGTTAAGCTGTATTTTGCATTGAAACATCCTTGCTCAGCTTTTGTTCCTTTCAAGTAGGATCATGGAATTCCTCGAGAAGGTGCCAAGGATGTGCCTAAATCAGTGTCAAGCTATGGCCAATACCAGAGGATTGCTTCTGATGATATGCAAATTACTATTCGATTATGCAATTATGTCTTTCTGTTTCTTCCGATTGCGAATTTCGTATTTATTGCTCTATAGTTTCTTTTAATATTGATCGCTTTTATATATCTTTATCTTGTTTTGGTGGAGTTCTTGCAGATTAGATGTTGTGGATTGCTTCTGATGATATAGTACAGTTTTCTTGCTTGCAATTGATGGATAATGGCAGTTCAGAGGGATATAAACCTTCAGCTATTTCTTCTAAAGAGTGTGCTCAGCGTCTTTACAACAAGGTATCTTTCTCGCCGCGTCGACTTTTAATCAATTTAGTATTAAGGTTTCCATACTTTTGCTGTTATACTTGAGTACATGATACTGAACAGAAATTTTAATTAGCCGTGCCAATATCTTTCATTTGATGTATTGCTTGTTGGATCAGCGGTTAACTGGAACCTTACTTAGCAAGTTCGCGAATTAAATGCGTTGGCCTTATTAAACGCAAAAAAAGGGCAGGTCGTATTTTAAGAAGAAAACGTTTTATTAAAAAAACACAAATCTGAATTGGTAACCTACTGTGCGTAACTTTTCCCAAACTCTAATTTCAGAGTCTCCCTCACACCGTTCCGTCGTTGTCGCTGCTGTGACTGAAGCTTCTACGGTTTCTGCCGACAGGTCCTTATGTGGTCTAGCTTTCTTCAGCTTCTACTTAACGGTACGTTTGATGTAATGGTTTTGGCAATGAACCATAAACATATTGAATCCTTGTTAGAAAGGCTGCTTGAATCTTTGGAATACTTGCTGCAACTTTTATACACCAATTATACTTTGTGGGTACTGTCAATGCCATGAGCAATTGGTTTTCGTTTTTGTGTTAACTGGACATTGTTCTTGGGAGTGGGAATTGCTATTTAATGAGTCTTAGAGTAAGAATGTTTTCGGGTTTAATATTGGATTATAGAGGCAGTAAGATTTATTTCATAATATTATTTCAAAGAAAAATATAGCATGAGTAAAAATACTGAAAATAACGGCCAATTTTTTGGCCGATTTTTCCAAATCGAAATCATTTTAAATACGTAAATGTACGTATCCGAATGATAAAAGTCAACGTTTTTTTAGTCGAATATGTGACCATATTTTAAAAAAAAAATTAATTTGCGTCCTGTTTTTAACTAAGACTGGAACAACCTCTTTGTAATATTTGGGGGCAAGGCTAAAAGAACCTTTTTTGCTACCATATGGGAAGAGATGTATTCTAACGATTCCGTTAAGTAGAGGAGAGTCGAGTTAGAGGTACTAGCGTGATGATGCTGTCGCCATAAAGCTCTTAATGATATGTGTTGTGAAAATCTCTTTGAAGAGACCTGTTGTTCTCGATGTTCCCTTCGTTTTAGATTGTTTGTTTTTAAGGGAATATTACCCTTATGCTTGTTTGCTGGGTTTTGCTTGTGTGCCGATAAGTTCTCTTAGAATCCTTCTCGATGTAATAATGGTTTTGATATCGTCATACTATTAATCTATACATATTAAAATGTGGGAGTTGGGAAATTACTGTTGGGAGGAACAGTACTCTCCCATGTGCCTCTCACATGGCCATTTCACCCACATTGTTTTGCTTCCCTTTCTCACGCTGAGCTCACCCCTTTCTTGAGCTTTTCCCTCCATTTCTCCCCTCCATTTTTACCTTTCTCTTTCTCTTCCATATAAGTTGACGATTCTTTTCTACTACTTTGCATCAATTTTATTCCTGCTCATCAAAACCCTTTCTTTCTCTTTCAAATTCCACCCAATTCAATCTAGCACTCAAACATTTCAACCTACTCATCAAATGCCCAAAAATCTAATGTAAATGGACGGACATCAGCTTTATACAATTCCCACTTGTGAATTACTCAAAAGAAGCAACAACAGGTGCAAGAGACAATGAAATTGAAGATTAAAAAGAATAAATAATAGGAAAAGATGGAAATTTTAGAAAAATAATATAATTGCCATGACCAAAATTCCATGGCACTAGATAAGGATGTTGATGAATCAAACTACTTGGCACTAGAGTCTAGAGAACATCAACAACAACCGAATTGCCATGAAAACAGAGCAAATAATATAATTTAGTATCCAAAAATTTCAAAAAAAAATCTAACACTGAACTAATCTGATTCACTTGAAAAAGACCCAAAATTCCGTAGTTGCAACATCAGAAAAAATCAAACTCAAAATTCGAAGAAACCCCAAATCACCCCTCTAAACCAAATCAACCACATTAAGTCGTAGATCTGTAGTAAAACTCCATAATAGCTGTAACGGCAGACAAGATAAAACTCAAAGTAGCTCAGAAATTTGCGTGTTTGCGATTAGATCCGCAACCTCCACTTTCGGCCTTTTCGTATCCATGAATGTTCAACCCAGAAACCCTAAACAGCCCCTTCAAACCTAGAAACCCTTAACAACCCCTTCAAATCCAGAAACCCGAGAGAGAAAGAAAGAAGAAACGAGAAAGAGAGATGAACGGGAGTGAGAATGACAGTCGCAGTGGATCTTGGGTTTGTAGCAGAAGGAAGTTTAAAAGAGACATGAACGAATGAATGAAGTGAAGCAGTTGGATGAGATTGGTAAATCTTGGATTTTAGATGAAGGTAGATCATGATTTATTTTGAGAGTGAATGGGTTAATTCAATGTAGAATTAAGTTATTTAAAATGGTAAATAATATTAATAAGAAATTATTTTGCGCATTTGTAATTATTATATTGAGTTACATCTATTAATTCTATCAAATAAAAACAATAAAGGGTCTCAAGTTCGACACTTTAATAGGTATTTATGATTATTTTAATAATTTGGTTATTTAGTTTGTTTGGGATTATTTAGTGCATTAATTGGTGCTACTAAGTTGTTATGAGTTGACTATTGTTACGATGTAGCATAACACTTATGACTATTTTAGATAATATTATCTTTAGAATTTTTATACTTGCTAATTTGCTTTTAATTGGCAAGTTTTCAATGAAATATATGTATAGATTTGTTTACTTTATAACATGGATTGAAGTGATTAAGTGAATGTTACATGTACATTAGCTTCGTATGTAGAGCTTTTTTTTCTTTTTTTTGGCAATATTTTTTCATAAAATTTGTTTTTGATGCTAGGATTTTTTATTAATAGTTTTGCTTAATTCATTTTTCTCCAATCTATGCAAGTTCATCTACCCTAAAAGAAACTTTGTGCTTATGTTTTAATATGTAGAGGAATTCTATTACATTGGACGGAAATTTAGATGATAATTGTCTTAGGAATCACAATTAAGTGTCTTATGTCAGCATGATAACTCTGTAGCGGTATCTTAAATTACTCTAATTTGTGAGTATTAAAGGAGTGGTTGACATTACTCCGAGTCAATTGAAGTTGAGAGCATGAGAAAACAGGAGGAAAGGGGAGAGAGCGAGAGTAAGCGAGGGGCGACTGTAAGAGAAATAAGGAAAGCGAGACTTCAAGAGATAGAGTTTGAGACAGAGAAAGAAGGAGGGAGTTTAGATATTAACGGTGAATAATCGAGATTTTCAACTCGAGAAAGTAAAGATTGGACGCATAACATTTGATGTTTTTTTCCCTAAAGTGGTTGCCATGATATACCTTCAGATATAAAAAATTTCTATATAGAAACTTTTGCGAATCTGACTTCTTTTGACTAAGGACAATAATAATCTCCCCATAAAGGCCAAAGGTTGATATAAAACCTGAGAGTTATTGACGGAACACAAATTTATGTCATTGTTAAATTTTTTTCCAGATCATTGAGTCGTAGAAAGAAACATATATTATGTACAAACTTAATTCAACCATGACTTTGAGCTAAACACAACTAAAAATAAGCGAGAGCGTGAATTGCAAAGGAGGGGGAGCAAAGTGCTGAAGAGATAGAGAGAGAGGTGAAGTGCTAAATAGGAATGGCAATGGATCGGATTCGGACTTACCAAACTCCAAGTCCGCTCCATTTCAATCGGACTATGATTTTTACACTCCTATTAGGATTTGGACTATATATTCTCGGATACGGACTCAGACTTTTTCCTTCGGATTTTCGGACTCGGATCGGATTCTGATTAAATTACCATATTAAATAACCAAAACACATCTTAAATATAAATTTTTTAATATTTTACTTAATTTCTTATAATGTAAATCTATTATTTCTATTAAAATATACTTCCAATCTATTAGTTGAGGAGGTAACAAGTAATAATCGGACTCTAATCGGATCAGATCTTACCTAAGTCCAACTCCTATCGGATTTCATTCAGACTTTTATGTTTTCGGATTCGGATCGGACTTTTTCCTTCGGATCGAGTCGGACTCGGGTCGAAGTCGGACTGAATTGCCATCCCTATATATATATATATAGATATATAGATAGATAGAGAGAGGGGGGGGATGGAAAGGGACAGGGAGAGGGAGAGGGAGCAAGAGAAAACGGAAGTAACAAAGAATAGGTGACAGTTTAGTTGGCAATGGTAAACAATAGAGACTTCCAACTCCGGAAATGTTAAAATTGAATACAAAGAGGTGTTTAATCTATGACTATGGTGATTGCTATCTCATATAGCAAAATTTATCTAAAATATTTTAGGGGATTTATTTCTTTTCGTCAAAGACAAAATCTTATAAAGTCTTACTCATGATAAGGCAGCTCATTAATTATTGGCATTAAATCTTAAAAAGAAACAATGATATTAGACACTTCATTCTAACAATCAAATATCAAACTATGGGTTCCTCACTTTCCATAGCATCAAAAACACTCAATACCTTAACTTGTGAACATTAAAAGAGAAGTTATACATGAATTCGAGTTAGTAGAAGCTAAATATATTTGAAAATGGGAGGAAGGAAGACAAATCAAGAAAAGGCAAGAGAAGGAGGGGGAAGAGAGTCCAAGAGAGATCGAGTAATCAAGACTCGAAATTAAACCCAAAAAGAGAACATGCCCTTGATATTACAAAATCAAATTATAATATGGCATGTTTTTGGCTGCAGGTTGCCTTACTATGATAATAAACTGCCTCTTGAAAGTGCTCAGAATCCGACCACGCAATGCATTTCTTCGCACTTGTAGTGGAATCTTGGTTGTGTCATTATTGATCTCACCTTTTAGCCTTCGACTTCTATGGCCACCTAACTTCTTCCTGCTATTATGATCTTCACCTTCGCCAGGGCAACCACCACCCCACCAACGCTACTATCTATTCTAACAAAAAACAACATGTGTGCCTATTACATTGGGCAAGCTAAACTGTTACATATCAGTTTCATTATTTGAATTTAATGTACCGATTGGGCATTATAACACCCCTATTGTTCGGCCATATATCTCGATTTTAAACAAGACAAGCTACTTTACCAACAAAATTACAACATAATTAAAAACGACATCTTGGGGCACCGCGCGCATCGCCCGCGGTGCAACAACTAGTTATTGGATAAACTAGGGAAATTCCTTGGAGCTCACTCTAGGCATGAGAAGTGGATTTAGTTGTAATAAGGAAATTACCAGTGTATGTAATTGATGCTATGAAGCTAACGTTTAGTTTATTTAAATATGTCAGTTGTAGGAAAGTTCATAAAAATGTAGTTCAGGAAGCGCGAAACTTAGCTATGGCTATGAGGAAACTCTAATGTAGTAATTATATGGTTGTAAAGATAACTAATACTATATGAAACAAATTGGCATCTTTAATTTCCATAATGATTCTTATTTACTTTGTTCTTGTTGCAGGATGAAGATCATGAATTAGAGTAGCCAGTAGCTGATCATGGTGTTTTTGGAAACATGCATGGATACGACAATGTTATTGAATACAAAGACGTTTTAGAGATCGATTTAGGTTTATTACATGAATGGTTTTTTGGATCAATACAATAGTGTGTTTTCAATCGATGAATATTACTTTATGGATCATTGTTTACAATGACTGTTGAGAGATGTATAATCATTTATATCTATAATATGATTTTAATCTTCCTTTGCTAACCGATCTTTAAGTTTTAGTAAAAATGTGTTACTATAAGACACCTATGATAGATTTGAATTAAAGTGCGAAAATATGAAAATAATGAAAAAAGTGTTACCTAATATCTAATAGTGTATCATATATGGTAATTTAAAGTGATACGTATCATTAAATAAAGTGTTACTATAGTTCAAAAGATGATATAGAAAATGTTACAATAGATGAAAAAGTGTTACATAAAACATTACAAGTAGCACTATAAAAGTGATACATTAGTTTCAGAGAAGTGTTATATTAGAGAATTTTGAGTAACACTTAAAAACATGATACATTAGGATTGAAAAGTGTTACCTTAGAGAATAGGTAGCATTGGCAGATGTTTCACTTTAAAAAGTGTTACCTATTGTCTACAGTAACACTTTTAAGCCTTTCAGTAACACTTTTAGGGTGCTACCTTAGGCCAACTATGCACTAGTGTTATAAGGGCCTGTGTCCAACTTTTTCTACCCAATGGGTCTGGGTCCCAGAGGCTATAGGTAGGGTCCGATTCGGGTCCAAATGTATCAGACCCAGACACGGCCCACAAACCCAGTTATATATATATATATATATATATATATATATATATATATATATTTCTTTTCTTAAAATTTTTTTATCTTATTGCTCCTTCCGTCCCATATTAATCGATACACTTCCTTTATTCGACCGTCTCACATTAGTTGATACATTTCTATAAATGGCATGTGAATACAATAGAGATATTAGTTTTTCATATCGATGGGTCATATATATAATTAATTTAATTACCCCACCAATATGTACTTTATGTACTAAAACAAATACAAATAACCAACTACTCTCAATAAAATAAGTTTGTCAAATGACACTACTAAAATTCTGTGCCACTCAAACTGTATAATCTAATACGGGACAGAGGGAGTATGACATTATGAGTAGTTGTGACTTTATTTAAGGCATGTAATGATGTAAAAAGAAACATTTTTAAGATTTCATGAGTTATATTTTGTGAATTCTTGAGAACAAACCTTAATCATGGTCGCAAGAACCTATAAAATAGGCGAAGCAAATTTATTAGATAAAAAATGCAATTAAATTTGAAAATTTAAACGACCCATTAAGGACACTGTAAGGAGCCGTAGACCCATCAAACCCAGAGGGTCTGGGTCTAAAAATTACAGACCCAATTAGTCTGGTTTGGGTATCTGTCTGGTCAGATCCACTCCATTGCCATCCTTAGAGGGCGTTTGGTATGCCACAGAATAGGGATAGGGATAGAGGTTGGGATAGAGATAAGAAACTGGGAGGTGGAATAAGGATAAAGTCAAAATAATTCCATGTTTGGTCAGATCCGCTCTATTGCCATCCCTAGGGGTTTGATATGTATTGGGATAAAATTAGGGCGAAATAATGAAGTTAATTAATAGTCTTACTAATTTTCTCAATCTCTACTTCTTCCTCCCTTTTTATTAAGGGTATATTTGTCTTTTTACTCTTTTATTCTTATCCCCATCCCTTATACTATCCCCCTTAGATATAATTTTGGTGGGATAATTTGGATATTTATCTCATTTAAATTTACAAATTCCCCTAAACAAACATGGGACAAGGGTGAATAGGAACACCAAATCCTTATTCCTCAAAGGGTAGAGGGTGGAAGGAGGAGAACCATGAGCATGGTGCAGGGAGGAGCACCGTGAGCATGATGCTCGCGACCATGGCATCATGTACGTCAGTATAGTGCTCCGATGTACGTTAAAAGTATTTTAATATACACAAATAAATTTTTTGAAATTTAAAAATTAATTGGCGACACTAAACTTGAAATTTGTTCACTAACCTTACGCTAATGTTCATTTTCAATATTGTTCATGTTCAACTAGCAATACCATATGTACATCATAAAATAAACTCAATTTTTTTATAAAATTGTTCACAGTAACTTGATATATGTTCTTTTATATAACTTTATTGTTCATTATAGTTTTTCAAGATGTTCATATATTTATATCAAATTTTCATCGTATAATCACGTTCAATTTTAATTTTTTTTATTCCAATTAACATTTGACATATGTTCTTTTATATAACTTGTTCGTTCATTATATGTTCATTTATCGATTTCAAATGTTAATTGTAAAATCAACTCAATTTCCCAATTAACTTTGACATATGTTTTTTTACATAAATCTAATATTCATTTACAATGAACATTTGATATCAATATATGAACATATTGAATAACCAAAATGAACATTAGTATTATGTAAAAGTATATGACAAAGTTATTTGGAGCTAAAACTTATTGAAATTGAGTGTGATTTTACAATGAACATTTGATATCAATAAATGAATATCTTGAATAACCATAATGAACAATAAGGTTACATAAATGAACATATGTCAAAATTAATTGGAACGAAAACTTTTTTAAAATTGAATGTAATTATACAATGAACATTTGAAATGAATAAATGAATATCTGAAATAATCATAATGAACAATAATGTTATATAAAAGAACATATGTCAAAGTTAATAGTAACAAAACGTTTTTGAAATTGAGATTATACAATGGACATTTAAAATCAATAAATGAGCATATTTAATAGCCATAGTGAACATTAAAGTTATATAAAAGAACATATGTCAAAGTTAATTGGAATATTTGGAGGGAATTTTTTTGGTCAAATCAATTCAAAATGTCAAATAATGGAGGAGAGAGAAGAAATTGGCCCACAATGTTCATTCCGTATTCATTTATTAATATGTGTGAAAATGTTTTTGGTACATTGAAAAAAACCTAATGTACACCGGAATCACGATGCGCAAGCCGTAAGCCTGTAAGTTCTAATTTGCAATTGTTGCTTTATTATACCTCTAGATTTTCACTATTACATCATACAAACAAGTTAACAAAGTTAGAAGATATTGAAAAAATTACAAGGTTGCTAATAATATTGCAACTTAAGGTACAAAATCGTCGTTACGTTAAATACTAAAGATACTTTGGCGAATTGTGGTACGATTTGGTTTATAAATATCATAGACCAACCATAAACCGAAAATCGTGGTTTGATCAAAAGCACACACTAATCCATATTTTTAGCCTATAAACCAATCAAATCGCGTCAACACAGTTTATATTGCAATTTTGTGCGGTCCGACCCAATTAAAACTGTTATTACTAATTATTATATTAATAATTTTAATTGCTATAGTAGTAATATTAATTTAAATCATAGACATTATTGTTACATCCTCAAGTATATACTATTTTTTCTTCTTCTTATTATTATTATCATTAATTATTAATTATTGATATATCATTGTTACTATTATTTCTTTTTTAATAACTATTATTTAATAATATCTAAAATACTATCATTACTATCCGTTAATTATTATTATAATTATTAGTTATTGTTACATATCATTATAATTATTATTTGAGATTATGATTATTATTTTAGTATTGTGTGATTATTATTAATTATGTATATATTTATTAGAATTCAATTCAGTTTTGTTCAGTTAGAATTAGACGAAGAGAACATGCCATAAGGCTTTGTTCTTTTTAAATTATTGAAGAGCTCTAATGCTTATTTAAAAAAATTCAGATTAGAAAAAATTAAACCATATCAGATAAAAAGATACTAGTAACAAAAAATACTATAATAAGTTCATAGCATATAAGTTCAAAAAAATTCAGAGCACATCATATTAGAAAACTTCATATGCAAACTGATTATAACTTGAAATTTGAATCAACCCGACCGATATTGACCCGAATTTAATTGACCGAAACTTGATCTGAACCGAACAAACATGTCATGTATCCGAATTGACTCAAACTTTAATTATCATTTTTCATATTTTTATATAAAATTCTAAAAGCTTTAATTACTGATTACTATTTGTAAATAATTTATTTCCTTAGAAAAAAATTTAACGATTTTTACTAATTTTTGTATTGTTTCTGACAGTAATGGTAGTATGGTACTACACCTTTTCTTTTTAGTTATACTATTTTAACTTTTGACATTATCAAATTTAACACCTTCGCATTGTAATTTGTATATACAGTTTATGCTAACAAAATTACTACTTTTAAAGATTATATGAACCTTAGTATAAACATTAAATAAATTATATTATATAGATTTTATAATGACATTATCGAGCCCCATATGACCTAATAAAAATTCGTTATTGATCACCCTGACCCGAAATGACCCATACTAAGCAGAAACTAAAAAAACTGAAAGATATGAAAGGCTATTGATCTGATTGGCGACCTGATTTTCAATCTAAACCCAAGAAATGAAATTATATTTGAACCGACCCGATAACCACCCGATCTGAAATAGACCTGATACAAAAATAATCTGATCTACTAGTAACCTAAGAAGGCAAACCTGAAACCGACCCAATATGAGCAGCCTCAAAACCAAATCAGACCCGAAAGCCAAAGGGACACAAATCGATCCAAACCTAATCCAAAGAATCAGCTGGCCCGAAATCAATGCGATCCGAAACTGATCCAAATGACCCGGTTCCTAGATCTAGCTGTGATGGTCCGGAGATTTCTCACCTCTTTTTGCAGATGACAATCCCCTCTTTACTAGAGCCAACTGACATGAATGCCTTACTATAGTTGATATTCTAAAGAAATATGAAGCAGCATCTGGTCAGAAAATTAACTAGGGAGCCTTAGGAGTTAAGTAATAGTGGGGGGATGGTGTAAGTGGCGAGGCGAATATCTACGAGGAGGTGGTGCGTTGGATTAGGCTCGATACTCGTGTTCACTAGCGAGGCTGCTTCCTAGTATGGCTTATCTGTGGGAAACTGATAAGAGGTTTTTAGTGTGTCGTTAAGGCACTAAGAACCGCTTAGCAAACAAAACTTATAATCCTAACGAGCTACTACTATGAATGTAGTAATGACAAGTCAAGGGTCGAACCACAAGGAAAATGGGCTTGACTAAGGTAAACTAAGTCCAAAACTACCTAAGTGAAGGGTTTTTGGGGTGTAAGATTGAATTAACTAACAACTAACAACTAGCTATCGAAAACAAACTAATAATCAAGTAAGAGAGTTAATATAATAAGGAAAACACTAGAGTTCGGGCTACTCGTATGAACTTGGGCTAGACAACGATAATCAACACTATAGCGATTCACAACGATCAAAATACAGGGTTAAGTCTCCCTCTAAAGTACTTGAGTCCTCTCTCGAATGGTCCTCAAGAGTAATCGATTAATCAATCAACCAAATCCTCTTTCGAATGGTCTTTGGCTAATGGATTAATATATTCAATGAGATCGAAAAACCCCTAATTAAAGGACCCCCTTAATTCCTACCCAATCCCTTGGTCTAGAAACTAAGTCGAAACATGGGAATGACAAAAGGGATTAAAGTTCGATTAAGAACAATAGAAACCCTAAGTGCCCTATCATCAATGTGATCAAGATCTATCCTAGGGTGCCAAAACACCAAATTCAATGCATAAACATCCAATTGAATTATGAAAAGCATTAATAATCTACATTAAGCCCTTAATTCATACTTTCGCCCAGACCCTAGATAATGAACTACTCACTAATCATGGATTCTAAGCAAAAGAGATTAATGAAATTAAACATGACTAACAAAGCAATTAAAGTAAAGAGAAGAGAGATTGAAAGAAAATTTCTTGAATTGAATTAACGATTGAATCTTCTAAGTAGCAATAATGAAATAAAACTAAGGTTTGAGAGAGTTTAGAGACTTGAACAAAGTAATTAGGTTCTAAAGTATGAGATAATGAGTCGACAAAAACGCTAACTATAAATATGGTTCATTAATCTAAGACGAAAACGGGGTCAAAACCCGAAATTAGGTAGACACGGTCGTGTCCAAAACGACACGGACGTGTAGAACTGTTATACAAAATTCCTCAGCGTTCTTCAAAAGTTACTGCCTCTGTGAAAAAAACACTACACGGTCGTGTCCAAAACGACACAGTCGTGTAAACCTGACGTCCAAAAACTCTTCAGCATCCTCAATAGTTAATGCCTCTGTGCAAAAATCACTACACGGTCGTGTCCAAAACGACACGGCCGTGTAGAACTGAATTCCAAAACTCTTCACCATCTTCCAAAGGTACTGCCATGCTAGGAAAATGACTACACGGTCGTGTCCAAAACGACACGACCGTGTAGACCTGGTATTCAGTCTTCAGCAGGAATCAGTTTGCAAACTGATTCTAAGGAGTAAATGCTACACGGTCGTGTCAAAGGCCACACGACCGTGTAGACCTGCTCCCATGCTCCTCAATGGCTTGGCCTCCACCCAAGGGTCTCCAAATACCCAAAACGCTCCAAATACTTGTTAGTTAGCCTGGAAATCATCCAAAACAACTAAATGAGTAGTGAAACGACAATTTGAATCAAAGTAATCAAAACACATGCAATGCAAGACTAAAATGCTTTATTCTACATGCAATGACACTAAAAATGCAGCATGAATAAGCACAATAAAGTGCTTATCAGAAACTGAAACTCATTGGTGTTTGAGAACATGGTTGCAAACTCTAGTATCATTATCCAACGCCTAGCAAGGTGGGTGGAGGATCATGGTGTCTATTCGGCGAGGATTTACTCACAGCCTGGTGTCCAACGCATTGTTAGTCCACGGTACTAGGAAGTGTGGTATGGAACCATGAAAGGCAAGTCAAATTTGCAGCCACTCGTAGGATGAAAGCATGGTGGCCTTCCGAACTTTGTGAAGCAAAAACGATTCTTACGGAGGTGCAATATGGGAGAAGCTTTGGGGTGAAAGACGTTATGCTGAAATCTGATTGTGAAGAGGTGATCGTTAAACTGTAAAAGAGATTCTTGGAAGTTAGTGATGATAATGGAATATCTCGTTTCCAAAATATGAAAACTCGTAGGATATAATTTATAAAAATCCACTATTTGCATAACGTTTAATTTTATGTTTACATTGATTTATGCAATATTTAACTGTTTATTTTTAAAAAATTGCCGGATGGTTGATTTATTTAGTAACCGTACCCCAACCTTCCAAATCCTGGATCCGCCTGTGACCATGAATATGGTACATGCAAAGCTATTTTATGCTCAAATGGTATTGGGTGTACCATGAGCATGATACAAGTGGGTGTATGATGGATAATTTTTTGGTATTGTCAAGGATAGATTGTTATTAGCGTTATTGGGCTATTTTGACAATATTTAATACTAAGGTATTGTATGATTGACGTAGAAAATAAAATCCCCTAGGAATTTGTATTTCATAGAAATAAAAATCTCACGTTAAATTTTACACGATTTGCCTAAACATGTTTGATTGTCAACAAGACATTTGCAAATCATCGGAATTTTCAACTCCCATGTTTTCTGGGAATTGCAAATTCCCATGTTTTGTTGGGATTGTAAATTCCCATGGATTTTGAATGCATTTCTTGTCACTTTTTTTTGTCTACCAAACATACCCACCCATTCAAAATTCCCTTGATTTCCAATTCCATCATTTTCATTGTTCAATTAAACAATACCTTAGTACTTGTAAATCAATTTGTCTCTTTTTATTTGCTACATTAGCAGTTGACACAAAGATTTAGGAGGTATATATGATGATGTTGGGGTCTTTACTTAATAGGTAGAAAACAAAAGAAAGGGTGTAATATATATCAATAGTATAGGTCAAATGACAAAAAATGATTGAATATATTTAAATAATATAGGGACCATAAGGTATAAAAGAAGCCAAAAAAAAATGGACACTCAATTATGGTATACTTACCAAGCAGTACTTGGTGTAGTGGTAAGAAGAGAACCTTTCTAATTTCAAGGTTGGGGGCTGAATGCCCACTAGGGGCACTTTGAGGGTAGCAATTCCCCTTACCCTCCCCCCTACTCTCAAGTATCTGGCTCATTAGGATTCGAGGGGGATTTGGGCTACTTCTAACAAAAAAATTGTATACATAACAAATAAAAAGAGAATAATCTAGCACTATTTTCTAGGATCATTGCTCGGGGTCCCTCTAGGAAAAAAGTAATACACGTCAATATATGGTACATGCATTCTAAGTTGAGTGATAATTTGTCAAAAATCACCTAATGAAGTGGACATTATGAGTTTAAATAATTTATATAATTGTTGCACTTTAACTACCTTCTATATATGTAATACCAATAGTTTTAAATACCAATTAGTGGTTTTTCCGACCAAAAGAGTGTTTTTCCAGCTAAAATTGGTTGTTTTCCGGTGAAAAACCACCCATTAATAGTGAAACCTACTGATATTGTAAATACAATGTATTTATATTGAACAAAAATTAGATAAGGTATTCAAACCTAAAAAGTGTTATATAGATTTATAGTGGGTAGTTTTTGACAAAATAACCTAATGTAAGAGGTATGATTCGCTATCTAAAAATTCCTCTTATAGTGTTATTATCTACGAACTTTTACCTAGTTTCATATGTAAAATTCCTGTCTTCTGTTGTTTAAATAAGGAAAATAGAGGTTGTTTCTAAGGACAAATTTGAACTCTTAGGCTTTGTTCTTTTAGACTGAATGTAGCTGAGCTAAGTTGAACTTAACTAAACTGGACAACTGAATTGAAATCAACTGAATCGAACTAACTTGAACTTAATAATAATAAGTAGAATAATATAATTAATGCTAATAATAATAATAATAATAATAACAATAAAACTTAATATTGTTATTATTATTTTATCATTAATATTTTTAGATAAATCTACTGAGGTACCCCTGGGGTTAGAGTGTAATCCCCCAAAATTTTATGAATTTTATAAATATATTTTAAGTATATTCATAATCATTTTCATATTTATTTCATTAAATTATTTTAATGTTGACTATTTTGAAAATCAAACGATTGTTTAAATGTTTTAGATAATCATTAATTTTATTGGGATGGACTTTTAAGTACTAACTATTTTATTAAATATTTTCGGTTGTGTTTAAATAAATTTTAATATTGGGTTGAGTAGCCGAAAATTTTTACTTAGGGTTGGATGATCAACCCAAAACCAAACCTAAGCCTAACCTAATTGCCATAGGTTTTAGGAAAACCTATAAATACCTCCCTAAACACCAAAATTTTCACAATTTTTTTGCTCTCACTCTCTCAACCGGTGCCCCTCCTCTCTCTTTTTCTCTCCTTGTTTTGCGTGCCACTGTTCGGCCACTCCACACCCTTCTCCGTTCACTTTTCCGGTGAGCCCATCACTCGCCCTCCTTCTCGTGTTGCATGCTGCCACACTACCCTCACTCTCCCTCTTCTCTCTTCTCTCGCCACGCGAGCAGCAGGCCGTGTGCTGCACACCGCCGGCACCCTGCAGCCACGCACATGCTCTTCCTTTGTTTCCGGTTTTTCGTGGTTTCTTTTGATTATTTATTATCCCTTATCTTCTACTTAATGTTTAATTATAGTTTTAATATTAAAGTTGTGATTTTATGAGTTTTAATATGTTTTATAAATAAAGTTGGAAGCTTTATTGTTTTAGTAATTAAAAATCTGATTTTTATTATTTATGTATTTAAGTTATAATTTCAGATTTATTAGTTTATATTTAAAGTGAGGAATAAGTGTGAAAGCAAGAGTTTTTAAGGTTTTTAAGGTTTTTAAAGCCTAGACTTATAGTATTATTATAGGTTGCTAAAGGTTGTAACTTTAATGTTTTTAAAGTATTTTAAACAAGTTTTGAAGCGTTTTAAAATAAATTATATTGTTATGAATTAATTAGGATATTAAATCATTTATGTTTATTATTTTGGTAGGCGGAGAATTTACTTTAGGCGACTTCTAGTGTTTTAAAGTGGCTTGTCATTCCGTCTACACAAGGTACATGTCTTTATGCATTAGACTAGTACCATGTCCTAAGGATTATGATTATTTATAGTATCATGTATAGGGAACCCTTTTATGGTTCATACATGGTTCTGATATTGGAATTACGTGTTGTTGAGCATGTTAATTGCCTATGATGTTTATTACATGATTGAATGAATGTTTGATTCAAGCATGTTTGGAAAGGGAAGTTTATTTATAAATTCACATGAAGGGTTTATGAATATTTTTATTGGATTTTTGGTATTGTTTCCCTTCATGGATATTTCATTACCTCTCAAATGTCGAGGACTTTGTGGGCAAGTTGTATTATTATTGTTATTATTATTTTACTACTTTGCAAATACCGAGGGCTTTGAAGGGTCTATATATTTATTGTTTTTGGACATTCAATCGTTGATTTAAGTTAACAAATAAACTGGAGGATTAATTCTTGGTCAATTGGAATTGTTTGATGTCGTTATTTAATTCTAAGATAAAAGAGGAATATTTGTTGTGTCCATGTTATGTGTTGGTTGTCTATTTAGAGTCTAACATCAAATAACATTTTAATACTTAAAGTGAAAGAGGATAGCATTAGATTTAGACTTGTGCACGTCTGAAGTTTTGGACTACTATGACTTGAAGTACATGGTGGTAGCCTATGACTTTATTATGTATGTACTCAGTTTTGCTGATTACGTGCTTTTCTGTATGTCGATCATGACTGTGCCTATTGATCCTCTAATGACCCTTTATTGGCGAGCAGTCTTCAATTGAGTATTAGCCTACATGTTTGGAAGATATGATGCATCATCACATTTACTCATTTGGGATTTGGGAGGCACTGATGAGAGATCGCTTTCTCACTTTTATTGCTTCTTACATTTATGTTACTTTTATTAAGTTACTTCATGGATGATTTATTTTAAGTTCTTTAAGTTGGTTTTCAATTAGTTTCGAGGTTTGGATTATGTTTAACAGTTATTATGGTTAAGTATCCAATAAAGTTTTATTTAATGTTTTTCCGTTGAAAAATTCTGTGTAAGCTGATACGTTATCACATGGGCGATAATGCCTTTGATAATTCTCTATTTTAGTTGGGAAAATATATGTTTTATAAAGAGAGAACTGTCAGGGTGTTACATAGAGCTAATTCCTCATATACCCCTTTGGTTTTCGACCTAGTTCAGATGCCAGTGAAGTTACTATTTGTGGCCAAAATGCCCTTACTACTAAAGTTTTAATTTAAAAAGCAGGAAAAAAGTAATAAAAAAATATAAAAAATTAAAAAAACCCAACCAACCATCATCCCTCCTCTCATTTTTCCACCTACTCTGCATCACTCACTATGATTTTTCCACCATCACTCACCACCATTTTTCCACCATCATTCACCAAATCACCACCATCACTCGATTTTTACACCACAACGAGCACTCACTCTCCTCTCCCCACAAGCACTAAATCACCATTTTCCCACCATCACTGACTCTCCTCTCCCCACAAGCACTGACCACCAATATTTTCCACCATCACTCACCATCACAACCACAAGCATCACTCACCACCACACTCTCTCATTATCGAGAAAAAGAAAAGAAGACGAGGAAGACGAGGGCGCTGAGGATTTGAACTTTCAACTCCTTATAACTGTCTTCTTCATCTTCAACTTTCAATTTCCATGTCGTCAATCTGCTAGGGTTTCATATACATATCTTCTCTTCACGATTCCATACAGGTGTGCTGGTCCTACAAAATTATTTATATAATGTATGTTTGATTTCCAAAATTTCGCTTGATTTAGAGCTTGGAATCATCGGCAACAATGGGGGCAACAACGCATGTTCTTAGCAACAATGGCTTTTAGACGAGTGCATACACCGTTGTTTGCACTCTTCCGCCGTCCACCTCCTTCGTTTCAACAATGGCGACAACAACTTCGTCGCATGTTCTTAGGGTTGGGGTGGTTATTGGTGGAGTGGTTGTTGGTGGTGGCTGCGTAGTGGGAGGGAAGGGGGGAATGCGTGGCTAAGTAGTAGGAGGGGAGAAGGAGGAGAGAGAACGGGATGGGTTGGGGGATGGTTCTTTTATTTTTTTTTCTATTTTTTTTTATTTTTAGAGAAATTTAAGTTAGTGTTAGGGTTAGTGAGAGATATTTAACAGCTTAACCTCCGTTAGTAGTAATGGCATTTTAGCCATAATTAGTAACCTCAGTGGCATCTGAGTTAGGTCGAAAACCAGAGGGGTACCGAGGAATTAGCTCTAACCCCAAGGGTACCTCAGAAATTTCCCTTATTTTTATTACTATTATGGTATGGCCCCTAGCAGATATATACTAATTAATTGCAATATATTTGCTAAACCACTTTGCCTCTGAACATGAGCCACTAGATGCTCTACGTCAATCCTAATAAACATATGATAATCATTAAATGTTTTGGGATGTAAATTCCCTAGAATTATCAAGTCTTATTTCTTAATTGTATTATACGGGAATTGAGTTCTCAATCGAATATTTTGAGTAAAAAGTTTCGTATATGCAATATTTATGATTAACTAAAGGCGTACATGTGATCATCAATACCATCAAGAATCAAAATTTTCCACTTGGAATTGACCCACAAAAATCTTCTAGATTTCCTTTAACAAATGTTGGAGATTCAGTTGCAATTTATTTACAGACGGCCTTGTTATCAGTACCTCAAGTGAACATGCCACACCTGGTAACTCATCATCAGTATTAGAGACTTTTACATTTTTATTGGATGTCCGATTGAATTCTTAATAATCATGTGCATCACTCTTATGTGACAGGGTGACACAAACAATCAAGCTTAATATCTTATTATGGAACTTCTAGTTAGATGTCAGATTTATTATAATTCTACTTATATCATTTTTTTTCATATATATTTCTCGTCATTTCTCTTTATTATGAGGCACTATTATCCTGTTTGATTATCAATTATAGTCTCCAAATGATAACTATTTTTATGCACATCTCGAAAGATTATAAGATTTACTCGAGATTCACTCGAGTATAATGCATCATCAATATTAATTTGTCCACTTTAGGAGCATTAAATAAGCCTTTCGGAACCTTCTATTAGTTCAGACCTACAGATAGTGGTGACACTAGACTTGAACATTGTGAGTTTTGAAAAAGTCTCATTATTTTCAATATGTTATACATTATTTCATTATCTAGGAGACATTGGTATTTAAATCCATTTCTAGGTAGATCCATATTTTTATACAAACAAATATGAAATTAAAATATTATAATAAAATTGCATATTATATTGATCATAAAGTCTAACACACTACTTAAATTAAAAAGTCTTAACTTGATGTTGTCATATTAATATGATATATACTAATACATGTATACTTAAGTGTTGCTACTTCCTCCCATACCATATTTGTTTTTATTTTCAGCTTTACCTCTGAAAAATCAAAGACATCAAGGCTACACGTGAACGTATTTGCCCCGTTTACAAAATTTGCTTCTTTATCTTTTCCTTAGTTCATTTTAAAAGCGTGTATACCGCCAAAGTCATACCACGTGTATAACATGTATCCTCCCCCTTTTGATTGTCAGGCTTGTGGTTTCCTTTTTTATTGTCAATTTTCTTGATTTTGCTAACTGTTGTTTCTAGAGGGAATAATAACGTCTTTTGTAGCCATAACCTTAACCATAATAATTTCCATGTCATGTCCCACGACTATTTAAATCGATGGGTTTAAGTTAGTCTAATTTTAATATAAAATTAGACCGTTTTTTTAATAACTTTTCCTCTCAGACGTTGTTCGCAACTTAGAAACTAGTACATATACTCTCTTCGTATTTTTGTTTTTCTTACTAGGAATCTTTGCTTTGTTTTTATAATAATTTTCTCCATTTTAAATCCACTTTTCAACTCATTAATCCAATATTTCTTTTTCAACATCTCTTTTTCTCTCCTTATCCTCTACTCCCATATCATAACTACATTCTAATTTCATCACCTTCCTTGATACAAAATATACGACAAACGATCTTCATAAAACAATACTCAACTTTATGTCACTTATATTACTTCAAAGCAATTGAAAAGTACAACTCAGAGAGTTATTGCACACTTTAAATAGTTGCAACAATTTATTTGATATTATAAGATTGCAAATTATTTAATCACAGCTTCATTACAAGGACGTCATCTCATCGTCTCTTGGCTTGCAGTGCCTGAAAAAGAAAGATGAAAAGAAACTAAAAATCTGAGTGAAATCTCCATAACATTACATTATAAGAGCATCATTATTCATGAACAAATACACATTATTCCTCTTCTTTTACCATTTTTCCATCCATTCTATTAAAGTTGATCACGTCTTATGACCAAATGCATCCCACTTAAAAAAATATAACATCTTTCGATCTTACTTTTCACCATACTCCACCTTGTTTCTCTCTCCTATTTCAATCCAACCATAAATAATTAGATTTTTTTTAGCAAATAATAATATATGTAGAAATAATTAATTAATATAAGATACTAAAAAGTTATTAATTTTGTAATTATAACTGACCTCAATTTAGCTTGAAGATCATATCTTTTTATAGTAAAAAGGACCATCGAATTAGATAAAATCCCCAATTTTTTTGAAAGTGTATCAAAATATATCAAAATAATTAATATATAAATTTCGAAAAAATATGATAGTTGGTGTTTTTATTTTATTTGTTATTTTTACTTTGAAGATTTTAAGATTAGCCATTTTAATTAACTTTAGATAAAATTCTTTACTATTCTGATGCATGACACATGGCCTATCGCGATAGCGATGGGTCAAGCACGCCTGGCGCCCCTAACATGCATCAGGTCCGCTGTATTTTTAATATTGATTTCTTTTCGCAGATGACTATGTAGTTTTAAATCTTAAGTTTTACACCTTTAGATCAAAACTCGTAAATTTGATCTGTTGAAAGCAAAAAAAAGGAACAATTGATAAGAAAGATATGAACTATTGGCCATCTTCTATAAAAGGTCTGTACTATTATTGATAATCCATAAAAGGGCTAAACTATTACCTTAATTTGACAAAAGCAACCCCATTGACCGGTTTACCTATTATAACAAGGCTGCATTATTACCCTAAACCGGTCAATGAGATTGTTTTGTCAAATTGGGGTAATAATTCAGACCTTTTATGGATTATCAATAGTACAGACCTTTTATTTTGATGACCAATAATTTATACCTTACTTAACAATTTTTCCAAAAAAAATTCAAAATTGATAATTGCACAATTGCTCATAATTGATGAGTTATTTTGTGAAATTGATCACAATGTACCTATATTTATTCATGACTGTGGGACAATTTTTTATTCATGTCTCATGAAATACTTCATGAGTCTCTAGTGCGAAGTATAAGTTTATTAGTTAGAACTCGTCTTAGGCCCCAATAATGTCCCGTAATTTTTGCTCGTTACAATTTAGTAGTACATTGAGATGATTAAAGTCTTTTAGTGTAAAAAACATAATTAAAAAAGAGTCATTTACAATATAGATTTGAAAACTTACAACTTAACTTTTGCTTTTCATTCATATATCATCTTTAGTATTGATAAAAGAAGTAATAATAGTATGGTGGAGGGTTGGTTAGAGTTCTCTTTTTTATACTTGAGGTTTCAGGTTCGAATCTTCACATTAACAATTTTTTCTATTTATGAAAATGGTGGGCATACAATGCAATTGAAAAACAGATGGTGAAACCTGGCAAATTGAAATTCCTGACAACGCTTTTTAAAAATATATACTTATATAGATGGGTCTTTGCCGTTACTCCCACACCATTTTGGAATAAGGCATTCCATAAACTTTCTCTTTTTCTCTTAAATTGAAACACCTAATTTCAAACTATCTATTGTTTTATCGAAAATAGAAAAATGGGGGAGAATAGGAAAATCATGGAATTCGAAGATATAATAGGTTTGTTGTTCGACAAAAAAATTGAAAATGTAGAAATTGCAAATTAATGGGAATATCCAATTCCTACAAAATATAGGAATGATATTACTATATGTCTCTCTAGGTAACTCAATTTCTCATGATTTCCAAATGCCTCCATGAAAATCAAACTTGTTAAGACTATAACTTTTATTATTTATCGAGGCATCAATCTGCATTAATATAATAGAGGCATCAATCAAGTCTGCAAATTGAACTTTAGGCAATTGCGTTTGATACATCTTACACCCTAATTTTCAATTTGCGTCAGTGTTAAAACTTAGAAGTCCTCTATTCATCGTCTACCACCTAGGAAGTATCTAATAAGCGTTATTAGTTGAGGGCTTGAGGACTTATATGGAGTCGTGTGGGTGTCATTCGATACCCCAAATCAAAATATGTTATACTTTATATTTACCGGACAATTAAAAGAAATTATGTTAGTTTTCGTTTTTCAATTTAGATTGACATTGGGATATTAAAATCCTTAGTCCACCATTTTGGCTGGCTACCACAGAGGACATAATGTGAGGATTAAGTTGAAGAATTGTAGAAGTACTATATACGAACCAACACTAACTTCTAATAATACTCATTCCGTTTTATTTTGTTTATCCTACTTTGATCAATTATGTGAGAGTTTTTGCTCAAAGTAGGACAAACAAAAAGAAACAGAGAGAGTACATATGTATAAAGCACTGACTAAGCAATCACAAATACCATAGAGGACACTGTGTGAGCATTAAAATGCTTTCCTTCTTTCTCTCTTTATAGTAGTATATTTTAAGGAAGTTCAAGAGAAGAGAGAAGAGAGAAAGTAAGCGTTTGGCCGTGTATGAATAAAGTAGATGGGTAAAGTTGTTTATGTTACCAAGAACGAAAGCTAGTTAATACTAATACTAATAATAATACTAATAATAATAATAATAATAATAATAATAATAATAATAATAATAATAATAATAATAATAGTAATAGTAACTACAATAATAGTAAACAATTGAACATTAACTTAGGGTTATTGCAATGAGTTTAAAGACTTCATACTCTGGTTATGAATACACTAGAAAACCAGCCTTTTATTATTAATGAGGGATATCTCAATTTTCTCTTGACTCAAAACAAAAAAATTGTTTCTTGTCTTTCTACTTAAGGGGCAAAAAGAAGCGCTTTTGCTACTGAGAAAGCGAACGGTCAGCGCGAAGGAACAAGGTTTTCAGTATTAAAAAGGAGAATGGTGCTTGGGTGCATGACCCTGATAAGGTATGGATGAGGAGCACACAACCTTAGCAAGGCCTTTGACATTCACATCTGAGGAAGGGTACACACACTCCAGCAGGCCAATTCTCTTGGTCACAAGCCTTCTCACAGTCCGCATCTCTACCGCAAGCTCCTTTGAAGTACTTACTTGGTTTTTTGCATGTTTTACCATCGACCTTAGCCAGTAGCCACCATATTCATCTCTGCCATTTGTACACAAATATCTTAAGGTAAAGTACTAATGTTTCACTATGATGGGAAATTTTAATTCTCACACAATAACATGTTGTTGAAAGAATATGGTCGTTTCGTTCACATAGATAGATATTATTAATAGTCTCAAAATTTGTCTAGTTAATACGAGATAGAACAACATGAGAACATTCAATTAAATAATTTAAGTTTCTCCACTTTGTAGGAAGCAGAAATTCATGGAAAATCTACTCCCAACGTGTCAAATTGCACACCCAGTTAGTGAATTATCAAAATCCGATAACATTAACATGACCACTGCATATAGTATACTGTGTGTCTGTGTAGTATATATACAAGAACATTAAGAAATAGTTACCACTTACCAGAAGCAAATAAAACGAGTAGCAAAAGCAAAAGCCCAAAGAATTTCTTCTCCATCTTTCTTGGTTTATGTTGAAACAAGTACGTATATTCTGGCATATATACAGATACAAAATGAAGCGGTGGAGGTCAGAAAAAATGAATTACGTCATAGTTGAAGCACACCATGGTTGAAACTTATGAAAGCTGCCAAAAATAGATAAGTATACACTTCTTCCCTTTTTTTTAAGTGTAACATTTCACATTTTTATGAGCCACACTTTATATCGTTATTATCTTTAATTAAACATTTGTGAAAAATAATGATAATTAAATATTAAAAATGTATATATTAAGAAGAATCAAACGAGATCCAACATGATTATATTTTTCCTTATACATAGATCATAAAATCGGTCCAATGATAATAAATGAATAGTTGTTAATGTCAAAGTGTTGCACTTAAAAAGAAACGAAATAGGTAAGATACAAGATCACTTAGCTACTCATAATTAATACTACGAGCCTGTTCTGTTCAGCTTATTTTACAGTTTAGTTCAGCTCTAATAAGTTCAGTTCAGTTCAGTTAAACTCTAATAAGTTCAGTTCAGTTCAACTCTAATAAGTTCAGTTCAGTTCAGTTCAACTCTAATAAGTTCAGTTGAGTTCAGCTCAGCTCCAATAAGTTCAGTTGAGTTCAGCTCCAATCAGTTCAGTTCAATTCAGCTTCATTCGTTATTTGACCATTTTGTTTAATATTATTATTATTGCTGGTCTAATTTATTTTACTTGTTATTATTTTTGTTATTATTATTATAATTGTTATTATTATTTTTATGTATTTTATTATTATACATTTACTCATTATTATTACTAGTATTCTTATGGATGAGAATAATTTGTGTTGGTGTGCGGTCTAGCCATGTTTCATCTCAGTACGAGTATTCTAATTTGCAATTTTTGCTTTATTAGACCGACTAAATATTCACTATTACATCATACAAATAAGCTCCAAAAAGGTAGAAGATATTAAAAAATTACAGAGTTGCTAATAATATTGGAGTACTATTTACGGTACAACGTCGCCATAGGTTGAATATTAAAAATACTGTCGCGGTTTGTGGTGGAGTTTGGTTTATAAATATTATAGACCAACCCATCGCAAATTTTGGTTTGGTTAGAACTTTAGAAGTACAAACTAACCTATGTTTTAAGCTAATTATTATTATAATTGCTAATTAATATTATAATAGTAATATTAATTTAAGAAAACAAGGATGTACAAACAAACAAAAAGTACAAAGTTGTAAGATGAGGGATTACAATCATCATGAAGTGTTAATATATTAATAGAAATAATAGGAATTACTCATTATTAATTATTATTATTATTATCAGTAATTATTATTTTTAAAATTAATTTATCATTATTACTATTATTTATTCATTTATAACTATCATTTATAATATCAAAAATAATATTATCATTATTCATTAATTATTATTCTAAATTCAAAATTATCAATTATTATTACTTAGAAGTAAGACTATTATTTAATATTCATAATTATTATTGTTTAATTATTATTTATATATTTATTTCAATTCAATACAATTCAATTCAGTTCAGTTCAGCTTCAATAAGTTCAGTCAGTTCATTCAGCTCCAATAAGTTCAGTTCAGTTCAGTTCAGCTCCAATAAATTCAGTTCAGTTCAGTTCAGTTCAGCTCCAATAAATTCAGTTCAGTGCACTTTAGTTCAGTTCGGTTCAGCTGCAATAAGTTCATTTCAGTTCAGTTCAGCTCCAATAAGTTCAGTTCAGTTCGGTTCAGCTAGAATTAGACGAAGAGAACAGGCCCTGCCTCATGTCCTTTTTTACTCTCTTCTGCTCTATAATTCTTGCAACATTATTAGTATATTATTTTCACTATTAATACTTTCGATTATACATTCGTAAAATTTATTAAAAGTTGATATTAACATACTATATATTGAAATAAATCAAACAAGATCTCATGCATCTATTATTTTTCTCATATACTTATGAGTGTTCATGGTCAAAATTTATAAGATTAGACAATAAAAATACAAGTGTTACAAGAAATGAAGCAGAGGTAGTAACTCTTACATCATGTCCAAGAGATGGATGGAGAATATAAGAGGGTGCGGTGTATGGTGCGAATTGTTATATTCACATTTTTACTTTGACCATTATTTGTAATTTGCACGTAAGAAAAAATAATAATACTGTGAGATCTTGTTTAATTCGTTGTAATATCTATTTCAAGATATCAATTTTTATAATTTTTTTCTTATCGATTATTAGAGATGTAAAGGCTTAAAATATTACATTAATAAATGTGAAAAGTCAAGTGTTGCGGCCAATAAAGACGGGGAAGTAAGATAGAGGAGATGAGATATGTCATCTCCAATAGCCAATGACACAGGCTGATATTAGTTAAAACGCCTTTAATACACGTTTTGAAATAAACTAGTGTTGGCGCCCGGGCGATGCCCCGGGTATTTTTCATTGTGAATCTTTTTGATGGTTTTATGCCATCCATCCCGACATATGTTTAAATTTACGGATAAGATTCATTACACTATTGGTGGTTGGGCTAAGGTCATCTACATCGAGTAAAAAATCCCACTATAACATTTGAACTTTCTACACACATGCTTCAAATTTGCATAAATGGAAGTATTTGTGTATGATTTAAGATAGAAAACTAATGACAGTTTTATCAAACTTAGATTTGTATTTGATAAACCTTAGCGGGAGCATCCTTAATTGACATAATATTTACTCTCGAGTTTATTTATTTAGTTACTAAAATGCCGTTTGCGTCTTGGTCCTTCTTTTCACCATTTCATCTTCCTTCCTTGTGTCCTTTTATCTCCCTTGTATTGTCGGTCTTTTGTCGTTTCTTCCTTCCTTGGATAATGCGGTATAGATTGTTAATTGGAAACAAATTTGTTGCATATCTAATATTTTGCATTGTTTAATTGTTATTATAAACTTTTTGTCCTTTTCTCATTTCCTCTCTACAACCTTACTCTCACTAAATTGCACTTAGCCCGCAATTCGATAGTTCTTTTTACCCTGAGAGCTAGTCTCATTTGATGGGCCTAAATATGATTTTGGACACAAATACCATTATCTTTTCATGAGCTAAATTAAATATTCCAAAGTATGGCTACTTATTTTACTTGTATGATTACCAAAATAACAATCAAACCCTGCTCAAATAAGCATTAATCATCTCAAGTCAAATTATTGGTTTGGGAAATTTCTCCAATTGAACATTCAATTAGGATCCGAAGTAGCAGTAACACAACTAAAGTAAATAAGATCTTAATGTTCTATTTTTGAAATTAGATAAACATCCAATACTTAATTTAACGGCATAATTAGCCATAACCCATTTGCAAAATCAATTCTTGATGGTATTAAAGAGCCAGAAATCGAGGGGGGGATATTTAAGAACCCAAAAAAAACACAAAATACAATAGAGGAAAAGAAAAATAAAAAGTTATGCAGAAGAGAACAAAGTTTGTGGACGACTGGAGTCGGTGGAGGTGCTCCTCCTGTTTGTCATTGCTACTACCGCTGTGCACGATCCCCCAACTGGAGATCCTCAATTTACCATGTCTTTCTTCTTCCACTGCGTGCTGATTATCATGGTTTCTTTCCGGGCTAGAAAATGTTTCAGATTACTATAGAAAACAAAATAAAGCACAATAACTACTTACTAAAACAAAAGGAAAAAATCAAAAAATAAACAGATTAAAGAATGTCATGTTGAAGATTGGAACATAAAACAGAAGAAAAAATCAAATAAAAAATGGTAGGGGAAAATAATTACACCAAAAAAAAAAATCCAACCTCTGTTTTCTGGAAAACGCCTAAAATTTGAACACTTTCTCCCGTCTATATATACTATGATGGAGCAATAGGGAAATAGACCATTCAAAGAGAGAATAAAGAGGGCTAATCAAAGTGGAAATCAGTTACAAACCTCGGAGAACCATTAATGCCACCATGTGTGAGCTTTGATGGATAAACTTGTGCATGAAGGGTTTTTTGAAGTACAGGAAACCAAAAGGTTCTCAATTGGGTTGAACCTTCGCCTTCATTAAGTTTCCCATTCAATTTTCTTTTTTATGTGGTAATGGAGTTTCATCTAATAAGTGTTAATTAAAGTTCTCATAAAGGCAAAAAATTTCCAAAGAATAATTACTCAGGAAAATGAGAAGTTGTGTAGAGTTGTTGAAGTGTTTGTTCTACTATCTTACTTCTAATAAAAAAGCAAAAGTTGAGCACTCAAAAAGGTGTATCACAATGGTGAAAGTGTTGGAAAATTGCACTATTGGTTGCGGGTTCGAAACTCTTTGTGTGCATTTTCCAAACATTTTAAAGAAGTTTCAAGCCCCTTATACAAAGGATTCATGACAACGTGTGAATTGGAATTTGGGGGACATGTGGCAGCCTCCGATGCTTGATAACGCTTTTTAATATATAGATTATGTTATCTTACAAAAAAAGCCCAAAAAGCATATATTTTAGCCTCCTCCATCTGAAATGAAAAAAAGACACCGCCTCGTATTAAACATTAAAAAGGGCCACATTTCAGTTTCATACTCACACGAACTCATTTCACTCACAATTGTCCCTCATCTCAAGCTTCACCATCGAATGTGATGCCGTGGCTCTTCACTACGAACAACGAATTTTGCCACATTTCGATTGCAATTTTCAATTGGTGACCACGGTGCCAGATTTTTATAAAATGTTGAATTTGGAGTTGTAACCTATAATTTCCAAATGCAATTACTAGCAAACTTTCAAAATTTATATGATGTTGAATTGGAAGTTGGAACCTACTATATGATATTTAAAAATTTAAGGTTGTGGGCCTTATATGGTTGTCGGACTTGTGCTATATAAGATTTAAGCAGCATTTCAAAAGTACTGTTTTAAGCCTTTTGTAGCGTATGTTCTTTGGAGATATTGATATGTCACAATCTCCCTCCTAATATCCCAAAGTGGGATTTCAGAAAATTTTGAAAGCTGGATATACTGCCTAAGTTAAAAATATTCCTATGACAACTACTTAGCGATGGGATTAGCGTTAGAGAAACCTTGCATAAAAGGAACATAATAGCTTTTGTTACGTCTCGTATTTGCGCTACTTCACACAAAGAAACAATAGATCATCTCTTCGTTCAATGTTCCAAAACCAGATCCTTCTGGTTACTAAAAGAAGTCCAAGATTGCATCGGTTCTACTATCCCGTCCAACAAACTCAAAGGCACCCTACTTAAGTTCAAACATGATACGATTCTTACTTCAAAATATTGCTTACTTACTATGGAGTCTTTGGAAAGAAAATAATGGTGTTATCTTCAACAACGTCAATTTTAATTCTCATCTTACTTTCTACAGGGCTATGTTATACCAACATGAATAGAGAATAAGGAATCACTCCGATGATTCCGTCCCAAATCCATCAATTTGGGATTCCCCATCCCCCCACAAGCACTCTCCAACAAACTTCACCTCCCAACATATCCTCGTTGGTTGGTCACCTCCACCTTCGAACTCCATCAAACTCAATTTCGACAGGTCAGTACAAAACAAAAACGTAATTGCAGGATACATAATCCAAGATCATCAAGGGCAAGTTTAGCGGCATTTCTAACAAATGCCACAAGATAAATGCCACTAAAACCATAAATTGTTGTATCGCTCTTCTTCTATGCAATTTTTAAGCATATTGGATTCGGCATGTCCACAGAAATTCAAATAAGGCAGCAAACTGGATAGCTAGTGCGGGTCATTTAGTGTTAGATTCTCTTCACATTACAGACTGGACTCACTCCTCTTTGTCTACACTATACTTTATATCGATGTCTTAGGAGTACTCCTCGCGCGGAGGGTGTCTTAAGTATCCAATCTCTTTTTCCTTACCTTGATAAAAAAAATGCATAGGTATATAAGCATATATCTTTAAATTAAATTATAATATGAGTAAAATGCACAAAAAAAGAGGATTTTTCGGCGATTCTTTTTCTTAAGTGAAGTCATTCAAATGCGTATATACACGTACCATATTTTTGAAACTTATACTTTTTTTTTACTCGTCGAATTGAACTCTGTCTAAATCCCATACCATTGCTCTCTAACTAAGGGTATAACAAAAATAAGGGTATAACAAGTGATACATGCCTAGTAAAAAAAGTGTCCCCATTCAAACAGTCAATACTATGTTGGTAATCGTTTGACAATGCTAGTGTACTCGATCACGCATAGGAGCATGCTATTAGTATTGTAACACCCCGTAATTTCACTAGAAATTTCGCGCATTAATTTATATAATTTACATTGTTATTTAAAACTCTAAATATAAATTCGTTTGTAAAAAAAATTATATTCTATTAAATAAATGGTCATATTTGAAGCCGAAAAACATTTCGGTAGATAATATGTCGTGCGTATTAATTTTGTAATATAGTTAGTTATTTATACTATAAATTTTAGTGTTGTGTGATTTAATTTTCAAGCGTTAATTATATATGTTCGACGATAATTATATCTACTCGAATATTTTTAAACTTATAATGTCTTTTACATTTCATTATATATGTATATATATATATATATCTATATATATATATTTCAAATCGTGAATAATATATTTACTCGTTTATTTATTTTGGTTGTTGTACTTGTGTCGGTATTGTTTAAATGAACAATGTGACTCTTGTATGAGTATAGTGTATAAAATGTGTATGATTAGTAAGTGCATATTTATATTACGTTATTATTCATAATTTTTAATTATAAAAATATTACCATATATTTCATTTATGAGCGTTTATAATTCTTTGATTGTATTACGTACTAGCAAGTTGCGCACACACCATGCTTAACACATGGGGGTCCGAACATTATGGGCATTAGGGGGTCGGGATAGTGTAAAGTCTTGACCAGCTTTGTATTCCTTTGAAACGTTTATGATTATCAAAAGTCATACCCCTTCATTCACCCTCATAAACCACCATCATCATGGCCATTATGTGCCAATTTAAATCCACCTTTAATCACCCTTATTACTTCCCCTTATGCTGAGTTTAAAAATCAGAAAATAACCCCCTCCCCATCCCATTCACACGCCATTCACCAAGCAAAAAGGAAAGGAAAAGAAAGAGATAAAGTCTCCCCGTTTTTCCCCTGCACACTCTCACTAAAATGAACATCGCCGTAGATCTAACCGTTGGATCGTCTTCAAATTTGGACAGCATGTTCTTAACATCTATACCTTCACTTTGACCGGAGGAATTTTTAATCCGAACTTTATATCACCGGAAATCGTGGTCGGAACGCCACTGACTGTTTTAGAGGACCCTAAAATTGTTTAAAAGGGGAATACTTTATTCAATGGAGGACAAGTCTTCAAGGGAGAAGAAGGTTTTGATGATCCGCACGTTTTCTAGGCTATTATATTATGTTTTGCGGCACTCCTCTCGAAGATCGAGGTAACTAGCGTTTTTCTATCACGTTAGGAAATGAGAAGTAACCTTAGGTTGTTAGAATTATCGTTAGAGAATTTAGTATCATGTTAGGATGAACTTAGAAGATTGTATTTGTACTACTCTTGTTAAAATCATGTTAGGCTAAGTTTCTACTTGAATTCATGTATCTAATGTTCCCTTATTCTGCCGTTGCTATTGTGTTGTTGAAATGACTTGATTGTAAATGAATGGAAACTTTGAATTTTGATTTATGTGAATGATTTGGAAATTTGAGAAACTTATGATTTTTGATGCTAAGCAATTCATTTTGTATGGTGATTGGTTGGTTTTGACTTGTGATGATTTTGTATGATGTTCAATGCCTTGAGGTTTTGTCAAACAAACCCGCGAAGCTGTGTGGTCGCGGCCCGTGACCCAGTTCGCTGTCCGCGAACAGATTGGCCAGCCTGTTTTCAAATGGTCATATCTCACTCGTTTGTTATTGGAATTGAGCTTGTGACCAGTCGTTGGAAAGCTAACGAGCTAAATTTTAATATCCCATTGGAATTTTCTAAAAATATTATCTGTTCTGAGTGTTAGGTCTTTTTAAAGTTGTTGTTGTGTGCATTCTGTGCATAGTTAGCTTACAACATGATTCCGTGTTTCGTAAATGACTTTGGTAGTATTGTGGAGTATCCTAAGGCATGTTTGAAAGTATAATTTTAGTACTTGATACCATTTATTAATTCTTATGCCAAGTTTGAGTCGTCGACGTCGTAATGTTTGGGGGTGAATAACACTGCCCTTAGCATCACTTCGCCAATAGTTATGTACGGAGAGTATTGTGATTTGATCATAATTTACTTCGTACCCAAACTCAGATAACGTTTTGATGTTTTGTATGCCTTTTGTTGTATTTGTAGTATACTTTGATTAGTTTACCGTATCAATTTGGGATTTGTGAACTTCGATGATTTTGAGGATGTGATGATTTTAATGATTTTAATAATTTAAATGATATTTAATGATTTTGACGGTTTTAATGGTTTTAATGATTTTTGATAACTTTGATGATTTTAATGACTTTGATGGATCTAATCGTTTTTTACGAATTTAATGATTTGATGAATTTGACGAATTTGATGAATTTGATGAATTTGATGATTTGATGATTTGAAGTATATTATTTTGTCTTTGAATTTGAAGTTTGGTTTTTAATTGAGTTGAGTAGCCTAAGGGACGGTGTCCCGAAGGTAACGAACATGCACTCCGAGGGGTCAGGGGACATCACGTTGGGTGTTACCCTGCATTGGAGATACCTAGGACTTGTTGTCGTCCGAGAGGTCGGGAGATACTGCGTGTATTGTCCCGCATCTGGAGTTTGGCCATTCTTAGACACAGACGGTAGGGAACGTAACCCATAGGCCGTTCTGGAGGTTGCGACCTGACATTTCTTGAGGAGGTGGGCTGCGGGTCACTAGCGTTCGCTCTCTCTATGTTAAATTGTTAATTTTCAAATTGTTGGTGTTTCTGTGATCCCTTTGATGTTGATCTTTCGAAATTCTTTATTTTAAACATCTAAAGCATCCTTCTTAGTACTTTATGTTAAAGTTTGACGTTTGTTGTAATGTGTACTTTGCCTTCTTTTATTGCTATTTGTGTTGTCTTGACTTTGACGTTTGTTCAAACTTCATTTAAGTTTACTATTTGTTTCCTAAATTGGGCTGGGAGAACTGCTAGTTACTCCCCACTGATTGTGGAATTTTTGTTAATATATATTGCAGATGACGATGCTGTTTAGAGTTGTTGCTATATGGATCGGGGTTGTGCGTTTACCCGTGTAAGCAAGAAGGTTGTGCTAGTCATAGTGGACGAGCATTATGAGTATGAGATTAGGACTAGTTTTGTAGTTGGTCTCAAGTAGTTTACCTTTGTTAGTTTGAATGTTAGTTTTAGAGTTGATCTTTTGGATTTTGGTTTCATATTTCGAATTTGGTTAAGTTTCGAGATTATGGATAGTTATGGTTATGGATTTGGCTTGTTTAGTTAGAGATGAGGGTATGGGACCTCATTCCTCTTTATATATATATATATGATTTGGAGTTTCGATTACTATTATGGGACTCTTTGTTTATTTTAGTTTTAATTTTACCCTATAGAGTGACATTCTCGTCTCGGTGGTATTTCCGCTACCACTGATTTAATCGTTGTTAAGTTTATTTAAGTTAAATCTTAGTTGGTAAAAGACGGGATGTTACAGTTGGTATCAGAGCCAAACGTTCCAAAAACTCTCATTGAGTTGTTACATATTCCACGAGAAATGTGTAGTCTTATAACTAGGATTTCTAGTGTTTTAGGCTTTAAGTAAAGTACTTAGTGAGAGTTACTTGGGTAGGAAGAAAGCCATGGAAATTATTTAATGGTATGCTCTCATGTTTATGAAGCATATTATATGTGTAGTTACGTGTATTATTGGTGGAAGCTAGTCTACCAAGTTTGTTAATCTTATTTACAGGGTTTCGTACACGAAGTTATCAGAGTGCGTAGTGAAAGCGAGGTGATTTAGAGCCTCTTATTCTAGGTCGTATTACACACTTAACTTGTAATGTATTTTACTATTTATTAATAAATTTATATTTTATTTTAATATAGTCGAGTGTGTTGCATTGTGTTTATTTTTATTTGTTTGTTGCTTGTTAGTATATGTTGTTGTGTATATATATTTTCATTTCTTTTCCAATTAAGCATTATTTTTGTTTATATGAGTACTACTTATTTATTTGTTATTTACAAAACATTCTGGTTTGAGTTTATATTCAAAATTTTATATTTTAGACCTCTGATTTTAATAAATTTCATACTTATATTAGAGTTATTTTCTGACTTTCAAATTTTGCTATTGTTGATATTTTGAAACACTCTTTTGAAAAATAGCTAATTCCAATCGTTTTACTATGGTTAGGGAAAAGGAAAAGGCTGTGGATTGTCTTTCGAGAGATTCTACAAACTACTTTTACCATCTTTGACTATCTATGTTTAAATATATATTTATCTCTTTAATATCTTATTTTCATGTTAATCCTATTTTAGTCTTCAAACAAGGTAAAAAGTTTTCATAGTTTTCGAAAATAAAATCACCCTAATGAGTTGTTATGGTGTTATTGATTAAAGTATGGATACAAACTATTTTGTTACAAGGGTAGCTCTTTCGACCACTTTTTATTTTACTTGCTGATTTACTTTTATTATTAATTTTATTTTCCAACTCATTGGGTAAAAGGATTTCAATTACATTTTTGTTGTTTCTTGTCTAAACCTTAAATGCTTTCTAATTTTACATTAAGGTTTGGTTGTACTTTCGTTACTTCTTATTTAATAATCTGCTTTTCACCATTTGGTTTATTTTCGTTAAAAAAGAAATTTATATACTCAACTCAAATCTTAAATCTGTTTAGGTTGATATCAAGTTGTAATGGGTGATTCTATGCAGTTTGTGTCGACTATAAAAACGAATTGTTACATTTGTGTTTACAAATTATTATTTTATCGCCTATTTTTGCTAGTAGAGTTTTGTAGCGAAATTCATTTTTACATTGTAAATTCCTTTTTGTGAACTTTAAATTGCATATATGTCTAGGAGGACGCTCTTATATCATATGTCGATGATTGAGTTGTAAGTGATATTTCTATAAAACCGTCAACTACTTCTCACTAAAGTATTCTTATCTCTTTAAGTGGAGTATATGCCTGTGTGGTTATCTCTATTTGAATCGATTTGGTTGTCGGATTTCGAATGATGGTTTCTCCATTTTCCTCTTACTAAAAATATTTATGATGGATTGTTGCATCAATTCTCTTATGAAAAACATGTTCCTCCACTTTCAACTTTATTTGCAAATTATCTGTATTTGTTGTATAATTGTTTTTACCTCTAATATTTTGTAAATAGTGTCTTTCGTATTTTATAAATGTTGTTGGTACTATACTACTTTATTTTCTAATTCTTTTGTCTTTCAAAGTAAAATGTATATACTTTGAGTTATCAAACTTATTACGCAGAGTTGTTTACCTCTTAACTAAAATCTATTTGATTTATGTTTTCTTAATGTTCTTCCTCAAGAGCATTTTCTTTTGTTTTACTAACTATTTTTAAGTTTCGAGGACGAAACTCTTTTAAGGGGGAGTGATTGTAACACCCCGTAATTTCACTAGAAATTTCGCGCATTAATTTATATAATTTACATTGTTATTTAAAACTCTAAATATAAATTCGTTTATAAAAAAAATTATATTCTATTAAATAAATGGTCATATTTGAAGCCGAAAAACATTTCGGTAGATAATATGTCGTGCGTATTAATTTTGTAATATAGTTAGTTATTTATACTATAAATTTTAGTGTTGTGTGATTTAATTTTCAAGCGTTAATTATATATGTTCGACGATAATTATATCTACTCGAATATTTTTAAACTTATAATGTCTTTTACATTTCATTATATATGTATATATATATATATATATCTATATATATATATTTCAAATCGTGAATAATATATTTACTCGTTTATTTATTTTGGTTGTTGTACTTGTGTCGGTATTGTTTAAATGAACAATGTGACTCTTGTATGAGTATAGTGTATAAAATGTGTATGATTAGTAAGTGCATATTTATATTACGTTATTATTCATAATTTTTAATTATAAAAATATTACCATATATTTCATTTATGAGCGTTTATAATTCTTTGATTGTATTACGTACTAGCAAGTTGCGCACACACCATGCTTAACACATGGGGGTCCGAACATTATGGGCATTAGGGGGTCGGGATAGTGTAAAGTCTTGACCAGCTTTGTATTCCTTTGAAACGTTTATGATTATCAAAAGTCATACCCCTTCATTCACCCTCATAAACCACCATCATCATGGCCATTATGTGCCAATTTAAATCCACCTTTAATCACCCTTATTACTTCCCCTTATGCTGAGTTTAAAAATCAGAAAATAACCCCCTCCCCATCCCATTCACACGCCATTCACCAAGCAAAAAGGAAAGGAAAAGAAAGAGATAAAGTCTCCCCGTTTTTCCCCTGCACACTCTCACTAAAATGAACATCGCCGTAGATCTAACCGTTGGATCGTCTTCAAATTTGGACAGCATGTTCTTAACATCTATACCTTCACTTTGACCGGAGGAATTTTTAATCCGAACTTTATATCACCGGAAATCGTGGTCGGAACGCCACTGACTGTTTTAGAGGACCCTAAAATTGTTTAAAAGGGGAATACTTTATTCAATGGAGGACAAGTCTTCAAGGGAGAAGAAGGTTTTGATGATCCGCACGTTTTCTAGGCTATTATATTATGTTTTGCGGCACTCCTCTCGAAGATCGAGGTAACTAGCGTTTTTCTATCACGTTAGGAAATGAGAAGTAACCTTAGGTTGTTAGAATTATCGTTAGAGAATTTAGTATCATGTTAGGATGAACTTAGAAGATTGTATTTGTACTACTCTTGTTAAAATCATGTTAGGCTAAGTTTCTACTTGAATTCATGTATCTAATGTTCCCTTATTCTGCCGTTGCTATTGTGTTGTTGAAATGACTTGATTGTAAATGAATGGAAACTTTGAATTTTGATTTATGTGAATGATTTGGAAATTTGAGAAACTTATGATTTTTGATGCTAAGCAATTCATTTTGTATGGTGATTGGTTGGTTTTGACTTGTGATGATTTTGTATGATGTTCAATGCCTTGAGGTTTTGTCAAACAAACCCGCGAAGCTGTGTGGTCGCGGCCCGTGACCCAGTTCGCTGTCCGCGAACAGATTGGCCAGCCTGTTTTCAAATGGTCATATCTCACTCGTTTGTTATTGGAATTGAGCTTGTGACCAGTCGTTGGAAAGCTAACGAGCTAAATTTTAATATCCCATTGGAATTTTCTAAAAATATTATCTGTTCTGAGTGTTAGGTCTTTTTAAAGTTGTTGTTGTGTGCATTCTGTGCATAGTTAGCTTACAACATGATTCCGTGTTTCGTAAATGACTTTGGTAGTATTGTGGAGTATCCTAAGGCATGTTTGAAAGTATAATTTTAGTACTTGATACCATTTATTAATTCTTATGCCAAGTTTGAGTCGTCGACGTCGTAATGTTTGGGGGTGAATAACACTGCCCTTAGCATCACTTCGCCAATAGTTATGTACGGAGAGTATTGTGATTTGATCATAATTTACTTCGTACCCAAACTCAGATAACGTTTTGATGTTTTGTATGCCTTTTGTTGTATTTGTAGTATACTTTGATTAGTTTACCGTATCAATTTGGGATTTGTGAACTTCGATGATTTTGAGGATGTGATGATTTTAATGATTTTAATAATTTAAATGATATTTAATGATTTTGACGGTTTTAATGGTTTTAATGATTTTTGATAACTTTGATGATTTTAATGACTTTGATGGATCTAATCGTTTTTTACGAATTTAATGATTTGATGAATTTGACGAATTTGATGAATTTGATGAATTTGATGATTTGATGATTTGAAGTATATTATTTTGTCTTTGAATTTGAAGTTTGGTTTTTAATTGAGTTGAGTAGCCTAAGGGACGGTGTCCCGAAGGTAACGAACATGCACTCCGAGGGGTCAGGGGACATCACGTTGGGTGTTACCCTGCATTGGAGATACCTAGGACTTGTTGTCGTCCGAGAGGTCGGGAGATACTGCGTGTATTGTCCCGCATCTGGAGTTTGGCCATTCTTAGACACAGACGGTAGGGAACGTAACCCATAGGCCGTTCTGGAGGTTGCGACCTGACATTTCTTGAGGAGGTGGGCTGCGGGTCACTAGCGTTCGCTCTCTCTATGTTAAATTGTTAATTTTCAAATTGTTGGTGTTTCTGTGATCCCTTTGATGTTGATCTTTCGAAATTCTTTATTTTAAACATCTAAAGCATCCTTCTTAGTACTTTATGTTAAAGTTTGACGTTTGTTGTAATGTGTACTTTGCCTTCTTTTATTGCTATTTGTGTTGTCTTGACTTTGACGTTTGTTCTAACTTCATTTAAGTTTACTATTTGTTTCCTAAATTGGGCTGGGAGAACTGCTAGTTACTCCCCACTGATTGTGGAATTTTTGTTAATATATATTGCAGATGACGATGCTGTTTAGAGTTGTTGCTATATGGATCGGGGTTGTGCGTTTACCCGTGTAAGCAAGAAGGTTGTGCTAGTCATAGTGGACGAGCATTATGAGTATGAGATTAGGACTAGTTTTGTAGTTGGTCTCAAGTAGTTTACCTTTGTTAGTTTGAATGTTAGTTTTAGAGTTGATCTTTTGGATTTTGGTTTCATATTTCGAATTTGGTTAAGTTTCGAGATTATGGATAGTTATGGTTATGGATTTGGCTTGTTTAGTTAGAGATGAGGGTATGGGACCTCATTCCTCTTTATATATATATATATGATTTGGAGTTTCGATTACTATTATGGGACTCTTTGTTTATTTTAGTTTTAATTTTACCCTATAGAGTGACATTCTCGTCTCGGTGGTATTTCCGCTACCACTGATTTAATCGTTGTTAAGTTTATTTAAGTTAAATCTTAGTTGGTAAAAGACGGGATGTTACAGTTGGTATCAGAGCCAAACGTTCCAAAAACTCTCATTGAGTTGTTACATATTCCACGAGAAATGTGTAGTCTTATAACTAGGATTTCTAGTGTTTTAGGCTTTAAGTAAAGTACTTAGTGAGAGTTACTTGGGTAGGAAGAAAGCCATGGAAATTATTTAATGGTATGCTCTCATGTTTATGAAGCATATTATATGTGTAGTTACGTGTATTATTGGTGGAAGCTAGTCTACCAAGTTTGTTAATCTTATTTACAGGGTTTCGTACACGAAGTTATCAGAGTGCGTAGTGAAAGCGAGGTGATTTAGAGCCTCTTATTCTAGGTCGTATTACACACTTAACTTGTAATGTATTTTACTATTTATTAATAAATTTATATTTTATTTTAATATAGTCGAGTGTGTTGCATTGTGTTTATTTTTATTTGTTTGTTGCTTGTTAGTATATGTTGTTGTGTATATATATTTTCATTTCTTTTCCAATTAAGCATTATTTTTGTTTATATGAGTACTACTTATTTATTTGTTATTTACAAAACATTCTGGTTTGAGTTTATATTCAAAATTTTATATTTTAGACCTCTGATTTTAATAAATTTCATACTTATATTAGAGTTATTTTCTGACTTTCAAATTTTGCTATTGTTGATATTTTGAAACACTCTTTTGAAAAATAGCTAATTCCAATCGTTTTACTATGGTTAGGGAAAAGGAAAAGGCTGTGGATTGTCTTTCGAGAGATTCTACAAACTACTTTTACCATCTTTGACTATCTATGTTTAAATATATATTTATCTCTTTAATATCTTATTTTCATGTTAATCCTATTTTAGTCTTCAAACAAGGTAAAAAGTTTTCATAGTTTTCGAAAATAAAATCACCCTAATGAGTTGTTATGGTGTTATTGATTAAAGTATGGATACAAACTATTTTGTTACAAGGGTAGCTCTTTCGACCACTTTTTATTTTACTTGCTGATTTACTTTTATTATTAATTTTATTTTCCAACTCATTGGGTAAAAGGATTTCAATTACATTTTTGTTGTTTCTTGTCTAAACCTTAAATGCTTTCTAATTTTACATTAAGGTTTGGTTGTACTTTCGTTACTTCTTATTTAATAATCTGCTTTTCACCATTTGGTTTATTTTCGTTAAAAAAGAAATTTATATACTCAACTCAAATCTTAAATCTGTTTAGGTTGATATCAAGTTGTAATGGGTGATTCTATGCAGTTTGTGTCGACTATAAAAACGAATTGTTACATTTGTGTTTACAAATTATTATTTTATCGCCTATTTTTGCTAGTAGAGTTTTGTAGCGAAATTCATTTTTACATTGTAAATTCCTTTTTGTGAACTTTAAATTGCATATATGTCTAGGAGGACGCTCTTATATCATATGTCGATGATTGAGTTGTAAGTGATATTTCTATAAAACCGTCAACTACTTCTCACTAAAGTATTCTTATCTCTTTAAGTGGAGTATATGCCTGTGTGGTTATCTCTATTTGAATCGATTTGGTTGTCGGATTTCGAATGATGGTTTCTCCATTTTCCTCTTACTAAAAATATTTATGATGGATTGTTGCATCAATTCTCTTATGAAAAACATGTTCCTCCACTTTCAACTTTATTTGCAAATTATCTGTATTTGTTGTATAATTGTTTTTACCTCTAATATTTTGTAAATAGTGTCTTTCGTATTTTATAAATGTTGTTGGTACTATACTACTTTATTTTCTAATTCTTTTGTCTTTCAAAGTAAAATGTATATACTTTGAGTTATCAAACTTATTACGCAGAGTTGTTTACCTCTTAACTAAAATCTATTTGATTTATGTTTTCTTAATGTTCTTCCTCAAGAGCATTTTCTTTTGTTTTACTAACTATTTTTAAGTTTCGAGGACGAAACTCTTTTAAGGGGGAGTGATTGTAACACCCCGTAATTTCACTAGAAATTTCGCGCATTAATTTATATAATTTACATTGTTATTTAAAACTCTAAATATAAATTCGTTTATAAAAAAAATTATATTCTATTAAATAAATGGTCATATTTGAAGCCGAAAAACATTTCGGTAGATAATATGTCGTGCGTATTAATTTTGTAATATAGTTAGTTATTTATACTATAAATTTTAGTGTTGTGTGATTTAATTTTCAAGCGTTAATTATATATGTTCGACGATAATTATATCTACTCGAATATTTTTAAACTTATAATGTCTTTTACATTTCATTATATATGTATATATATATATATATATCTATATATATATATTTCAAATCGTGAATAATATATTTACTCGTTTATTTATTTTGGTTGTTGTACTTGTGTCGGTATTGTTTAAATGAACAATGTGACTCTTGTATGAGTATAGTGTATAAAATGTGTATGATTAGTAAGTGCATATTTATATTACGTTATTATTCATAATTTTTAATTATAAAAATATTACCATATATTTCATTTATGAGCGTTTATAATTCTTTGATTGTATTACGTACTAGCAAGTTGCGCACACACCATGCTTAACACATGGGGGTCCGAACATTATGGGCATTAGGGGGTCGGGATAGTGTAAAGTCTTGACCAGCTTTGTATTCCTTTGAAACGTTTATGATTATCAAAAGTCATACCCCTTCATTCACCCTCATAAACCACCATCATCATGGCCATTATGTGCCAATTTAAATCCACCTTTAATCACCCTTATTACTTCCCCTTATGCTGAGTTTAAAAATCAGAAAATAACCCCCTCCCCATCCCATTCACACGCCATTCACCAAGCAAAAAGGAAAGGAAAAGAAAGAGATAAAGTCTCCCCGTTTTTCCCCTGCACACTCTCACTAAAATGAACATCGCCGTAGATCTAACCGTTGGATCGTCTTCAAATTTGGACAGCATGTTCTTAACATCTATACCTTCACTTTGACCGGAGGAATTTTTAATCCGAACTTTATATCACCGGAAATCGTGGTCGGAACGCCACTGACTGTTTTAGAGGACCCTAAAATTGTTTAAAAGGGGAATACTTTATTCAATGGAGGACAAGTCTTCAAGGGAGAAGAAGGTTTTGATGATCCGCACGTTTTCTAGGCTATTATATTATGTTTTGCGGCACTCCTCTCGAAGATCGAGGTAACTAGCGTTTTTCTATCACGTTAGGAAATGAGAAGTAACCTTAGGTTGTTAGAATTATCGTTAGAGAATTTAGTATCATGTTAGGATGAACTTAGAAGATTGTATTTGTACTACTCTTGTTAAAATCATGTTAGGCTAAGTTTCTACTTGAATTCATGTATCTAATGTTCCCTTATTCTGCCGTTGCTATTGTGTTGTTGAAATGACTTGATTGTAAATGAATGGAAACTTTGAATTTTGATTTATGTGAATGATTTGGAAATTTGAGAAACTTATGATTTTTGATGCTAAGCAATTCATTTTGTATGGTGATTGGTTGGTTTTGACTTGTGATGATTTTGTATGATGTTCAATGCCTTGAGGTTTTGTCAAACAAACCCGCGAAGCTGTGTGGTCGCGGCCCGTGACCCAGTTCGCTGTCCGCGAACAGATTGGCCAGCCTGTTTTCAAATGGTCATATCTCACTCGTTTGTTATTGGAATTGAGCTTGTGACCAGTCGTTGGAAAGCTAACGAGCTAAATTTTAATATCCCATTGGAATTTTCTAAAAATATTATCTGTTCTGAGTGTTAGGTCTTTTTAAAGTTGTTGTTGTGTGCATTCTGTGCATAGTTAGCTTACAACATGATTCCGTGTTTCGTAAATGACTTTGGTAGTATTGTGGAGTATCCTAAGGCATGTTTGAAAGTATAATTTTAGTACTTGATACCATTTATTAATTCTTATGCCAAGTTTGAGTCGTCGACGTCGTAATGTTTGGGGGTGAATAACACTGCCCTTAGCATCACTTCGCCAATAGTTATGTACGGAGAGTATTGTGATTTGATCATAATTTACTTCGTACCCAAACTCAGATAACGTTTTGATGTTTTGTATGCCTTTTGTTGTATTTGTAGTATACTTTGATTAGTTTACCGTATCAATTTGGGATTTGTGAACTTCGATGATTTTGAGGATGTGATGATTTTAATGATTTTAATAATTTAAATGATATTTAATGATTTTGACGGTTTTAATGGTTTTAATGATTTTTGATAACTTTGATGATTTTAATGACTTTGATGGATCTAATCGTTTTTTACGAATTTAATGATTTGATGAATTTGACGAATTTGATGAATTTGATGATTTGATGATTTGAAGTATATTATTTTGTCTTTGAATTTGAAGTTTGGTTTTTAATTGAGTTGAGTAGCCTAAGGGACGGTGTCCCGAAGGTAACGAACATGCACTCCGAGGGGTCAGGGGATATCACGTTGGGTGTTACCCTGCATTGGAGATACCTAGGACTTGTTGTCGTCCGAGAGGTCGGGAGATACTGCGTGTATTGTCCCGCATCTGGAGTTTGGCCATTCTTAGACACAGACGGTAGGGAACGTAACCCATAGGCCGTTCTGGAGGTTGCGACCTGACATTTCTTGAGGAGGTGGGCTGCGGGTCACTAGCGTTCGCTCTCTCTATGTTAAATTGTTAATTTTCAAATTGTTGGTGTTTCTGTGATCCCTTTGATGTTGATCTTTCGAAATTCTTTATTTTAAACATCTAAAGCATCCTTCTTAGTACTTTATGTTAAAGTTTGACGTTTGTTGTAATGTGTACTTTGCCTTCTTTTATTGCTATTTGTGTTGTCTTGACTTTGACGTTTGTTCTAACTTCATTTAAGTTTACTATTTGTTTCCTAAATTGGGCTGGGAGAACTGCTAGTTACTCCCCACTGATTGTGGAATTTTTGTTAATATATATTGCAGATGACGATGCTGTTTAGAGTTGTTGCTATATGGATCGGGGTTGTGCGTTTACCCGTGTAAGCAAGAAGGTTGTGCTAGTCATAGTGGACGAGCATTATGAGTATGAGATTAGGACTAGTTTTGTAGTTGGTCTCAAGTAGTTTACCTTTGTTAGTTTGAATGTTAGTTTTAGAGTTGATCTTTTGGATTTTGGTTTCATATTTCGAATTTGGTTAAGTTTCGAGATTATGGATAGTTATGGTTATGGATTTGGCTTGTTTAGTTAGAGATGAGGGTATGGGACCTCATTCCTCTTTATATATATATATATGATTTGGAGTTTCGATTACTATTATGGGACTCTTTGTTTATTTTAGTTTTAATTTTACCCTATAGAGTGACATTCTCGTCTCGGTGGTATTTCCGCTACCACTGATTTAATCGTTGTTAAGTTTATTTAAGTTAAATCTTAGTTGGTAAAAGACGGGATGTTACAGTTGGTATCAGAGCCAAACGTTCCAAAAACTCTCATTGAGTTGTTACATATTCCACGAGAAATGTGTAGTCTTATAACTAGGATTTCTAGTGTTTTAGGCTTTAAGTAAAGTACTTAGTGAGAGTTACTTGGGTAGGAAGAAAGCCATGGAAATTATTTAATGGTATGCTCTCATGTTTATGAAGCATATTATATGTGTAGTTACGTGTATTATTGGTGGAAGCTAGTCTACCAAGTTTGTTAATCTTATTTACAGGGTTTCGTACACGAAGTTATCAGAGTGCGTAGTGAAAGCGAGGTGATTTAGAGCCTCTTATTCTAGGTCGTATTACACACTTAACTTGTAATGTATTTTACTATTTATTAATAAATTTATATTTTATTTTAATATAGTCGAGTGTGTTGCATTGTGTTTATTTTTATTTGTTTGTTGCTTGTTAGTATATGTTGTTGTGTATATATATTTTCATTTCTTTTCCAATTAAGCATTATTTTTGTTTATATGAGTACTACTTATTTATTTGTTATTTACAAAACATTCTGGTTTGAGTTTATATTCAAAATTTTATATTTTAGACCTCTGATTTTAATAAATTTCATACTTATATTAGAGTTATTTTCTGACTTTCAAATTTTGCTATTGTTGATATTTTGAAACACTCTTTTGAAAAATAGCTAATTCCAATCGTTTTACTATGGTTAGGGAAAAGGAAAAGGCTGTGGATTGTCTTTCGAGAGATTCTACAAACTACTTTTACCATCTTTGACTATCTATGTTTAAATATATATTTATCTCTTTAATATCTTATTTTCATGTTAATCCTATTTTAGTCTTCAAACAAGGTAAAAAGTTTTCATAGTTTTCGAAAATAAAATCACCCTAATGAGTTGTTATGGTGTTATTGATTAAAGTATGGATACAAACTATTTTGTTACAAGGGTAGCTCTTTCGACCACTTTTTATTTTACTTGCTGATTTACTTTTATTATTAATTTTATTTTCCAACTCATTGGGTAAAAGGATTTCAATTACATTTTTGTTGTTTCTTGTCTAAACCTTAAATGCTTTCTAATTTTACATTAAGGTTTGGTTGTACTTTCGTTACTTCTTATTTAATAATCTGCTTTTCACCATTTGGTTTATTTTCGTTAAAAAAGAAATTTATATACTCAACTCAAATCTTAAATCTGTTTAGGTTGATATCAAGTTGTAATGGGTGATTCTATGCAGTTTGTGTCGACTATAAAAACGAATTGTTACATTTGTGTTTACAAATTATTATTTTATCGCCTATTTTTGCTAGTAGAGTTTTGTAGCGAAATTCATTTTTACATTGTAAATTCCTTTTTGTGAACTTTAAATTGCATATATGTCTAGGAGGACGCTCTTATATCATATGTCGATGATTGAGTTGTAAGTGATATTTCTATAAAACCGTCAACTACTTCTCACTAAAGTATTCTTATCTCTTTAAGTGGAGTATATGCCTGTGTGGTTATCTCTATTTGAATCGATTTGGTTGTCGGATTTCGAATGATGGTTTCTCCATTTTCCTCTTACTAAAAATATTTATGATGGATTGTTGCATCAATTCTCTTATGAAAAACATGTTCCTCCACTTTCAACTTTATTTGCAAATTATCTGTATTTGTTGTATAATTGTTTTTACCTCTAATATTTTGTAAATAGTGTCTTTCGTATTTTATAAATGTTGTTGGTACTATACTACTTTATTTTCTAATTCTTTTGTCTTTCAAAGTAAAATGTATATACTTTGAGTTATCAAACTTATTACGCAGAGTTGTTTACCTCTTAACTAAAATCTATTTGATTTATGTTTTCTTAATGTTCTTCCTCAAGAGCATTTTCTTTTGTTTTACTAACTATTTTTAAGTTTCGAGGACGAAACTCTTTTAAGGGGGAGTGATTGTAACACCCCGTAATTTCACTAGAAATTTCGCGCATTAATTTATATAATTTACATTGTTATTTAAAACTCTAAATATAAATTCGTTTATAAAAAAAATTATATTCTATTAAATAAATGGTCATATTTGAAGCCGAAAAACATTTCGGTAGATAATATGTCGTGCGTATTAATTTTGTAATATAGTTAGTTATTTATACTATAAATTTTAGTGTTGTGTGATTTAATTTTCAAGCGTTAATTATATATGTTCGACGATAATTATATCTACTCGAATATTTTTAAACTTATAATGTCTTTTACATTTCATTATATATGTATATATATATATATATCTATATATATATATTTCAAATCGTGAATAATATATTTACTCGTTTATTTATTTTGGTTGTTGTACTTGTGTCGGTATTGTTTAAATGAACAATGTGACTCTTGTATGAGTATAGTGTATAAAATGTGTATGATTAGTAAGTGCATATTTATATTACGTTATTATTCATAATTTTTAATTATAAAAATATTACCATATATTTCATTTATGAGCGTTTATAATTCTTTGATTGTATTACGTACTAGCAAGTTGCGCACACACCATGCTTAACACATGGGGGTCCGAACATTATGGGCATTAGGGGGTCGGGATAGTGTAAAGTCTTGACCAGCTTTGTATTCCTTTGAAACGTTTATGATTATCAAAAGTCATACCCCTTCATTCACCCTCATAAACCACCATCATCATGGCCATTATGTGCCAATTTAAATCCACCTTTAATCACCCTTATTACTTCCCCTTATGCTGAGTTTAAAAATCAGAAAATAACCCCCTCCCCATCCCATTCACACGCCATTCACCAAGCAAAAAGGAAAGGAAAAGAAAGAGATAAAGTCTCCCCGTTTTTCCCCCTGCACACTCTCACTAAAATGAACATCGCCGTAGATCTAACCGTTGGATCGTCTTCAAATTTGGACAGCATGTTCTTAACATCTATACCTTCACTTTGACCGGAGGAATTTTTAATCCGAACTTTATATCACCGGAAATCGTGGTCGGAACGCCACTGACTGTTTTAGAGGACCCTAAAATTGTTTAAAAGGGGAATACTTTATTCAATGGAGGACAAGTCTTCAAGGGAGAAGAAGGTTTTGATGATCCGCACGTTTTCTAGGCTATTATATTATGTTTTGCGGCACTCCTCTCGAAGATCGAGGTAACTAGCGTTTTTCTATCACGTTAGGAAATGAGAAGTAACCTTAGGTTGTTAGAATTATCGTTAGAGAATTTAGTATCATGTTAGGATGAACTTAGAAGATTGTATTTGTACTACTCTTGTTAAAATCATGTTAGGCTAAGTTTCTACTTGAATTCATGTATCTAATGTTCCCTTATTCTGCCGTTGCTATTGTGTTGTTGAAATGACTTGATTGTAAATGAATGGAAACTTTGAATTTTGATTTATGTGAATGATTTGGAAATTTGAGAAACTTATGATTTTTGATGCTAAGCAATTCATTTTGTATGGTGATTGGTTGGTTTTGACTTGTGATGATTTTGTATGATGTTCAATGCCTTGAGGTTTTGTCAAACAAACCCGCGAAGCTGTGTGGTCGCGGCCCGTGACCCAGTTCGCTGTCCGCGAACAGATTGGCCAGCCTGTTTTCAAATGGTCATATCTCACTCGTTTGTTATTGGAATTGAGCTTGTGACCAGTCGTTGGAAAGCTAACGAGCTAAATTTTAATATCCCATTGGAATTTTCTAAAAATATTATCTGTTCTGAGTGTTAGGTCTTTTTAAAGTTGTTGTTGTGTGCATTCTGTGCATAGTTAGCTTACAACATGATTCCGTGTTTCGTAAATGACTTTGGTAGTATTGTGGAGTATCCTAAGGCATGTTTGAAAGTATAATTTTAGTACTTGATACCATTTATTAATTCTTATGCCAAGTTTGAGTCGTCGACGTCGTAATGTTTGGGGGTGAATAACACTGCCCTTAGCATCACTTCGCCAATAGTTATGTACGGAGAGTATTGTGATTTGATCATAATTTACTTCGTACCCAAACTCAGATAACGTTTTGATGTTTTGTATGCCTTTTGTTGTATTTGTAGTATACTTTGATTAGTTTACCGTATCAATTTGGGATTTGTGAACTTCGATGATTTTGAGGATGTGATGATTTTAATGATTTTAATAATTTAAATGATATTTAATGATTTTGACGGTTTTAATGGTTTTAATGATTTTTGATAACTTTGATGATTTTAATGACTTTGATGGATCTAATCGTTTTTTACGAATTTAATGATTTGATGAATTTGACGAATTTGATGAATTTGATGAATTTGATGATTTGATGATTTGAAGTATATTATTTTGTCTTTGAATTTGAAGTTTGGTTTTTAATTGAGTTGAGTAGCCTAAGGGACGGTGTCCCGAAGGTAACGAACATGCACTCCGAGGGGTCAGGGGACATCACGTTGGGTGTTACCCTGCATTGGAGATACCTAGGACTTGTTGTCGTCCGAGAGGTCGGGAGATACTGCGTGTATTGTCCCGCATCGGGAGTTTGGCCATTCTTAGACACAGACGGTAGGGAACGTAACCCATAGGCCGTTCTAGAGGTTGCGACCTGACATTTCTTGAGGAGGTGGGCTGCGGGTCACTAGCGTTCGCTCTCTCTATGTTAAATTGTTTATTTTCAAATTGTTGGTGTTTCTGTGATCCCTTTGATGTTGATCTTTCGAAATTCTTTATTTTAAACATCTAAAGCATCCTTCTTAGTACTTTATGTTAAAGTTTGACGTTTGTTGTAATGTGTACTTTGCCTTCTTTTATTGCTATTTGTGTTGTCTTGTCTTTGACGTTTGTTCTAACTTCATTTAAGTTTACTATTTGTTTCCTAAATTGGGCTGGGAGAACTGCTAGTTACTCCCCACTGATTGTGGAATTTTTGTTAATATATATTGCAGATGACGATGCTGTTTAGAGTTGTTGCTATATGGATCGGGGTTGTGCGTTTACCCGTGTAAGCAAGAAGGTTGTGCTAGTCATAGTGGACGAGCATTATGAGTATGAGATTAGGACTAGTTTTGTAGTTGGTCTCAAGTAGTTTACCTTTGTTAGTTTGAATGTTAGTTTTAGAGTTGATCTTTTGGATTTTGGTTTCATATTTCGAATTTGGTTAATTTTCGAGATTATGGATAGTTATGGTTATGGATTTGGCTTGTTTAGTTAGAGATGAGGGTATGGGACCTCATTCCTCTTTATATATATATATGATTTGGAGTTTCGATTACTATTATGGGACTCTTTGTTTATTTTAGTTTTAATTTTACCCCATAGAGTGACATTCTCGTCTCGGTGGTATTTCCGCTACCACTGATTTAATCGTTGTTAAGTTTATTTAAGTTAAATCTTAGTTGGTAAAAGACGGGATGTTACAAGTATTATGCATTGTCAGTTGAGAACATCTTGCGTACTACTATATATTCCCTCTGTTTTTTTATTTGGCCTATTTATTGTAGTTTCAAACGTCAAGAAAACTTATGTCATAGGCATGTTATGAGAACAATTAAGGACTCCACTTATTTTATAGTAAATGTGATGATTAAAGTATGTGAGAAAAAAATTGTAAGGTACATACAAGACCAAACATTGATAAATTATGTGTAGATGAGTAATATGATTTTTACAATATTAAAAAGATAAAAAAATAGGACAAACAAAAAGAAAAAGAGGAAGTATATAAGTATATAGTAATAGGATGTTGGGGTTGACTCAGGCGGTGAGCATTTCCATCTTTTCTAACTTGGTTTAGTGATCAATTTCTACCTCAAGGATTTTCTTGACATTTTCTCATTTAGAGATATACAAAAAAAAATTGTAATTTATTTTCACAAAAAAAGAAAACTTCTACCATTTTTTCTATTAGAGTTATATCACTTGTTCATTAGAGTTGTACCTCTTCAAATTTGGACTAATTTTTGATAAATTTTCCTATTTTTACAGAAATTTTGGTTATTACAACAACGTTCATGTGAGGGAGAGAGCATTCACCATACACCCGGATATATGGTGCACCCTCTCACAATTCTCTCTCCTCATGTGCTCTGCACATAAGAAATAGGGGAGAGAATAGAGAGAGTGTACGGTGCACCTGGGTGTATAAAAAAATTGTATGTGAGGGGTAATAGTAAAATATTATTGAACAAATATCTAAGTTTAGTTTTTCTTATGTAAATGCATGGATTAAAACAATAAAAATGTAACGGATAAAACAATAAAATGTTAGGATATAAATCCAATATTTCTTAATCACATATACTTCCTCCGTTTTTTTAGTTGCAACAATTGAATATTTTACCTCTCACAAATATTCTCAATTGTTGCAGCTAAAAAAACGGAGGAAGTATAAGTTTTAAACTAATGAAACATTTATATCATTGACTCACCTTTACTTTTTCTTAAAAGATAATCTATAATGATCTTCCTTTTGATTGAGTGTTATTGGATCCGATATTTAAAACAATCCAATAACTTATACGTTGAAATTTTTATCTAGAACTTTTTGTAGTTGGTACAGTTTGCACGAGCATTAAATATTCTCATGCATTTTCTACGAGTATCAGATATTCTCGTACATGTTACACACGTCTAAAAATTAGTGTGAGATAGACAAAGTTAGTTTACTAGTATTTAGTAAGACGGAGGAGATGATTTATGGACTTATGGTATCACAAATTCACAATTCACAAATAGCGGCAATGCCCCAAGTACAACCGCACAACTCACAACTCACAACTCACAACATGACTAAAAATCTTACTATGTAAATTGATACATGGTTAGGCCCTATTGGGCATAACGTCCCATAGGAGGTTTTTAAGTCATTTAGCTGGATTGGGGCCCAAACGTACCGCATAAACTTGGAAGCAGAACTGCCAAAAAAAAAAAATCTACTCTTGGATCAAATCCTTGGGCGCCATTGCTCTTGGGACCTATTCACCCGGATTGGATAAACTTGAACTAACCGAAATTAATGGGTTGAACTAAGCCGATCAATAAGTAAAATCAGTTGTATACATGTTAATCATATACTTCCTCCGTTTCAAAATAGATGCCACATTGTTATTAACATGGATTTCTAGGCAAAATTTCCTAAACATGATTAACTAATTGAAAGTGGGTGAGTGGCATGTAATTAAAAGTATTGTTAGCCACCACAACCCAACCCAATCCACCCATCCACCACTAGACTCTCTCTCCTTCCACCACAACTGACACCCTTCTCTCTCCTCCATAGCCACCACCAACATCTCCTAACACCCCAGAAACCACCGCCATCACCACCCACCGCCACATCCACCCACGAATCCACCACATAAATCACCAAAATCCAACACCACGCCACCTCCACCCACCAAACCCTCCGAAATCCAACCCTACGTCATCTTCTCTTCTCTTATTCGATCTCTGTCGATCTTGGTGGTGGTGGTCGGGCGAATGAATGTAAGCCATCTTCAAACTTCGATCTTCCTTCGAAACCCTACACTTGTATCTTAAGCCTTCTAATCTCTTCGAAACCCACACTCCCCCATTGTTTCCGGTGAATGAATCTAGCTTTCGTTGGGGTCCTCCAATTTTCCGGTCAGTTTTAGTGGTTTTCGAGGGGTTTGGTGGTGATTTAGAGGGTGTGTGGTAGTTTTCGACTTTGGTGGAGGACTTTGGAGGGTTTATAGTGTTTTCGATGGTGGTGGGGTGGTCTTCGGCGGCATGGTGGGTTCGGTAGTGGTTTTGCGGGGGGGTTTTTGTCTTTGGTGGAGGAGTTTGGAGGGTTTACAGTGTTTTCGGTGGTGGTGTGGAGGTCTTCAGCGGCGTGGTGGACTCGGTGGTGGTTCTGCGTGGTGGGGGAGGTGCTTGTTGGCCAGAGGTGGGGCTGGGGTCCAAAGTGGTGGTGGTTGGTGGTGAGAGAGAGGGGTGGGTGGATAAAATTAAATTAGCATTAAGTAGTTAAATTAGGACAATTAAAATACATTAATGTGAAAAGTAAGGGTAAAATTGACCATTCACACATTAAAAGTTACTAAAGAAGGAAAAAAAACATTGTGGCATCTATTTTGAAACACCCATATTTGTACAATGTGACATCTATTTTGAAACAGAGGAAGTATATGAACATAAGTGTTGACGTGTCAAATCTCTAAACGATGGTTCAATGTGTCGTATGTATACAGATTTAGCAATTAAGGTAAGATATCATAACATATCATATTTTCCAATCCAAAAAATAGAAATACTATGTTTTAAATTATTATATTTAAAAAGATGCAAAACAGAAAATAATAAAAGAATAACCAATGATTTTATTTTCCGGCCTCTATAAACAGAGACTCATTTTACTATATTGTAGAAAATAAATTTTTTCCATCCTAAATTAGGATGATCTTTTGATTTAAAACTCATTGTTAAGAGAAAATTTTAGGAAAAGATTGTGGAATAATTTTAGAGGGAGGTAAAGTGAGGAAAGAGAGGGGTTAAGAGGATAACCACTAGTTGATCCAAAATTTGGGATAATCAATTAGATGATCTACAAATTTGGATCTTCACATTCTCTCTCCTACTTTTAACCATACCCCACTATACATTCTCTTTCCTCAATTATATCTTATCCATGTTTTTTATTAGTTAAGAACAATCAATGACTATTATTATTTAATGAATTTATAGATTTATGATCAAAGAATATTAGCAAACATAATATCCTTAGTATGGTTAATGTTAAAATTATATTCAATTACGTAATACGACAATTTAAAAATTAATCATATTATAATCTGGATAATATTGTCGATTTTTAAATTTAACCATAAAAATACGTTAAGCAATCACACGTAAACATAGAATTACACTAAATTTTAAAATACATTATAGGACTCATACATAATTAAGAATAATATAAAAAACGAGCTTTGCCGTTGCAACTTGATTAGTTTATGTTTAGCCCGAATTTAAGCCAAATATCTTCTACGAGATCTGCTTTGAGGCTTTTACACATAACTTAGTGACGAACTCGACCTCTATTATCCATATATGCTTTCAAACTTGCGACACGATTCTCACTTGTTTCGTATGTGAATGGATCATCGTAAGATTCTACATTTCGTTGTGATGAACTAGTTGTGCATGGAGCTTGGTCATAATCATTAGGATCAAAACGTATGGAATATGAATCTCGTTCATCTTCAACAATCATATTGTGGAAAATAATGCATGCGATCATTATTTTTTCTAACAAATCTTTATCACGCGCTAGAGCTGGTTGTCGAATAATATCAAAACGAGCTTGCAATACTCCAAATGCACGGTCCACGTTTTTTCGTTTGCCCTCCTGGTGTTGAGCAAAGAGACATTCTTTTTGATTTTGTGGAAGGCTGATGGTTGGAATAAATGCTGCCATTAAGGATACATACATCTGCTAGATAATCTTATCCCATATAGTATTGATGCCTATTTACAACATAATAATCTGGAGGTGCACGACCTTTAAGAATATCATTAAATACTAGAGATCTATCTTGAAACATTAATATCATTGCACCTACCCGATGTTCCAATAAAAACATGCCAAATCCATAGATCATACGAAGTAATGGCTTCCAACACCAACGTCAGCTTCTTTAGTCCTCCCGAATAGAGCCCTTTAAATTGAAGTGGACAACATCTCCTGTGCATGTAGTCGATGGAACCCATCATTCATGAGAATCCTCGTTGTTCACATGCGTGTAACAATCTTGTTAGATCGGTTTCAGTAGGCTTTCTTAAGTAATCGTCCCTGAAGTGGGCAACGATCCCTTCAACAAAATGCTGCAATGAATCTCTAGTGCACTAATAGAACAATAATCGTCCACATAATCAGCCGCCGTGCCATACGCTAACAACCTTATAGAGACAATGCATTTTAGTAACGGTGATGCACTAAGCTTTCATGCGACATTTTGCCTCTGTTGGAAGAATGAATTATGAGAAGTTCATACTTCTACTATGCGGAGGAAAGGATGTTTTTGCATACGAAATCACTGTCGGACCAACTACGGGGGATAGACGGGGTTTTCGGTCATTTCATAAGCGGTTGTGCCTATCATCACGATCCCTTGGCAATATTGTCTTTGGTGATAATGGAACTTGAGTTACCATTGCATACATTTCATGTGGATCGGTCGTTGTAAATCTTTCCATCATTTCATCCATCAAGCGATTTGTCTATCTACGCCTGTTACGAGTTGTTTGTGAGAAAGAATTTGGATCATCGGAACTGGAAGAACTAGAAGTGGAGATATGGCTATTGTAACTTAATTCTTATGACATATTTGAACAGTTAGTTACTTTTTAGAGATAGTTATATATAGATTGACCCCTATCTATCACTCACATGTCTCTAGGGCTGAGCATGTGTTGTGTTGGTGCGGTTTGGGACATAACCCAAAGCAACCCACATAAAAACGATTTGACTTTTTTTTCAAGCAACCCCTAGGTGACTTACAACCTATTAACCAGGTAATTTTTATATTTTTCTTTTATATTTCCTTTTATTTTTTTACTCCCACCACAAATCCCACCCATCACCAAAACCAACCACCCCTCCCCTCCTCTTCCTCCCCGTTCCCAAAACCCCTCCTCCTGATTCTGCCGGCAACCTAAAACTATAATCCAAACCAATCATTCATTTCTTCATCTATTCACCATATAAAAACAAACATCACCAATATACAACCAAAAACAAAAATCACACACACACATCATTCAAACATTATAAAGAAAACGAAAACAGTAAGAATCAAAATGAAATGCTAAAAAAAGCACAAAAAATACCTTCTTGTTGTACATATTGAAATAGCTATCAAAAATATACCAAAGCCCAAACAAAATCCCAAACTCCAAGTTCCGAGCAATAGGACGAAGTCTGCACCTAGCTCATTGGAAGAATCAACACTTTCCGGCATTGACGTCGCTTTAGCAACAAACTCATCCCCCGATTTCTTACCGGAAAACTTCAACGACAACAATGAAACAAAACCGTCAAATCGCGAATATCGGGCATTCAAATCGAAGCTAGAATCTTCATTCGAACCGCACGAGAAAGAAAGAGAGAAAGAGAGAAGTGGGGCGAGAGGAAAGGTGTTTGCGGTGGAAGGATGAGATCCTGGTGTTGAGGTGGTTGTCATTGGGTGAGGTTGTGGTGGTGTCTGGCGACGCTAGGCAGCGAGAGAAAGAAACAATGGGGCGAGATAGTGGTGATGTTGCGGTGGTTGTTGGCTTGAGTTGCAGAGGGGGAGAGGAGGAGGTGCTGAGGGGGTAGTTTGGTGATGGGGCTGGGGGTGGTGGCGAGGGGAAGGGTGGTGGCGAGGGGAACAATAAGGGTGGTGATGTTGTTTAACACGTTGAAGATGGGGAAGAAAGGTGGTAATAGGGAGGGAATTTTTTTTAAATATTATTAATTAATTGTAAACTACCAATTAAAACATGACACGTGGCATGTTTACCTATTAAACAGGTTCCTTTCAGGTCACTGGGTGTTTGTGGCTGACCTGCCCAATAGTTGAGGTTATACATGAATAACTCATAGCTGGGATTATTCTTGGTGGAACGACAATAGTTTGGATTATTCCAGTCAATTTTTCCTATATTTTATCAAAAAAAAATTTCTAATTTGTAATTGTTGCTTTGTTTTACCAACTAAACAATTGTTGTTAAAAAAAAAACTACAAAAAAAGCTAGAAAATACTAAAAAGTTACAAAGCTACTACAAATATTACTACTAAAGGTACAAAATTATTGGTAAGTCGAATATCAAATGCACTTAGGCGGTTCATGGTGCCGTTTGGTTTAGAAATATAATAACCCCGCAAACACCTAGTTTTTTAAGCCCATAAACCAACCCAAACCGCGCCAAAATGGTTTGCTTTTGCGGGTTGATGCGTCTAGCCCAAGTTCTGCTCAACCCTACATTTCTCCATATAAGAACAATAATACAGTAGGTAGGAAATGAATTGTCAAGCATCACATGGTTTCAATGTCTCTAGTCAGAACAATAATGCAATACCTTTTATCGAATTATCAAATTATCACATGGTTTCGATGTACTATTAAGGGAATTTTTAAATCATCACATGACTTATTAATATATAGTAAATGTAGATACTTAAAATGACTTGAGATATGGCACATTTAAACCTTAAAACATTTAGGAAAAATTGTCAGAAACCACCTAATAAAGACACTTATTTTGAGAAAACCACCTAATAAACGTTTTATTATAAAAAACCACCTAATAAAACACTTTTTCTTTCAAAACACCACCATTTGAGATCAAATAAGTAACTCATTTAACCTTGTAATCAGTTCCCTCCATTTGCATTCAACCCCAAGTGACTCTTATGGAGTTATTAATCTGTCGATAAATGGTTACGGGGCTAACAAAGTTATTAATTTGGTCTCAAGTGGTGGTGTTTTGAAAGAAAAAGTGTTTTATTAGGTGGTTTTTTATAATAAAACGTTTATTAGGTGGTTTTCTCAAAATAAGTGTCTTTATTAGGTGGTTCTTGACAATTTTTCCAAACATTTATTGAATTCATGGAAACATTTAAACATATAGTATATATTAAAACATTCATAAAACAACTAACTTAGAGAAATTACATTGTAAATTAACAAATACATTATTAAAGTGAAACTAAGAAAATACACTATAAAAGTGAAATTAAGACATAGTGAACTAAAATACAATATTGAAGTGAAATGAAGAGATCACATTGGAAATTATACCAATTCTCTCTTAGTTTGTCGTTCTTCCTCGCTCAAATCATTCCTTAATGAAAGCATCTTGAATAGCTCCAGATTAATCTTCCTGTTTTTTGCTGCGTCTTTCTCTCTCCCCAATTGAATTTCATTAGTCTTATTCAATCCCTGGAGGCATGTTTGCTTTTCCTTTTCCTTTATTTTTTGTGGATCTGTCGCTAGCAGTTTGAATGGAACACGTAACATTACCACAGGTTGGCGTGTTTTGTTTAGTTGAAGTGGAGTAGTTGCCTGATTCATTGATCGTCCACCTCTTCGATTTCTTTGGTATTTTTCTTCTTCTTGAAAGCTTTGACAGTATCTCTGACGGGTTTCCATACATATGAAAGTCTTAGTATGTCCCAACAATGCTCATCTTTGAACTCCTTCCCCGTGTCCCTTTTGTAGATTGCACTTACAGTTTTGATCACATCGTCATTTAACTCACCACTTTACCGATGGCTTACCGCATGAGCATCTGGACCAACAAATTTGGATACATTTGTGTGTATTCTTTTCCAACGACTTTGTAGTTGGCCCGTATCTCTCGAGTTTGATAAGAGATCAGACTCCTTGAACTCTTCGTTCGCAACATTGATCTCTATGACGCTTAACTTCCTCAAAAATATTAGTAATTCTTTGCCAAAATACATTTGCTTTTTGTTTAGTATTAATAGATTTGTCGTGGCTTACCGAGAGCCAAGCCTTCACGAGAATCACATCTTCAGCATGCGACCAGAAATTCCTTGACCCTTTTTCGGCCTGTGTGTCATAACCATTATTCTCATTTTTCTCGGTCTCTTCTTCCTCGTTGGCCTCAACATCCTGCTCCATCGATGGAGCACGAGACCAATATGCAGAATTGAAGTTCAGAAGTGACCCTCAACTTCTAACTCATGAAAATCTTCAGATATAGGAAATGTTGTTTGCTCTTGAGAAAAAAAAATAATTCTCATTTGAATTGTATTGATTTTCTTGAGAATATGAAGCAAATTGGGAGAAAGGAGGTGTATTTGAAAAGCTCATATTATGTTCGGAAAACTGTTGATTAGAAATAGCTCATATGCATTCCATAATTTTGCTATCGTGAGGAATTTGGTGAGTTAGAGTTAGGTTCAAATTGAGAATTTTGTCACGTGTACTATCCTATACACTTATACTATCGTTCGTGTTTGAATATGATAATTACCCACTCAAAACAATGAAAGATTATGATAGTCACAACATAAAGGCTATGTTTGAAATGCAGATTATTTTGTTTCTCCTCCCTTCTAAACCCTCACTTTCAACCTAATTGAGCTCAAAAGATTGCGAGATTGGGATACATTGGTCTGGCTCTTTGCTCCGATTGCAAGAACATTGTTAGAGTATGTCAAAGACTGAGGTTTTCGTGTTAGTTTTTGTTTGATTTTCTATTTTCATGTTATATCAAGTAGGATTTACAGTAATATCTACTGGTTTTTGTGAAGGTTTAAACTTGGGAAAGATTAGAAGTAAATGAAAAATAAAATTTGTTCGGTGCATTCAATTCCACTATCCAAGTTTGTATTGAGTAAAATATCTCATTTTTATCTTTTAATTTGTGTTTCCACTCAAATTTTGTTACACTGGCTTCAATTATGACACTATTGACCTCTACTAATTTTACTGTATTTGATAAACAAAGGTTACAAACTTATCTCCAGAAAAGCCCACAAAGGAACATCCTATAGAGGTGAGGCCACTATTTCTAGATTATTTCATCCACCCGATAAAGAAACAATAAAAGTAATGGCAAAATAAAGTTAAGATTACCTCCTTCGTCGTTCTAATTCTCATTATCAATAGAATTAAGGAGACACTAGAGGCTCTCTATGTATTAAGAAATCGTACGTCCATCGTTATTAGGCCAAAACTTCACCACATCCTTTTCACGGAATACTTGGAAAGATAATGGAATGCTGCCTTTTCAAGGCTCTAGCCTCACGTATATCACTAAATATCCCTTCATAGAGAATCTAAAAGGAAGGTTTTTCTGTTCAAATATCTAACATACTTCTCTAATAGTTTCTCTTCTTTCAATAACAGGAAGAGTAAGTACTAGAAGAGGTGCACAAATTGCGGACCAAAGTAGTGTTGTTACAGATCAGTCCCACTGTTGGACTATCAACAAGTCAAGATGTTGGTGGACTGTTAGCTCCATTGTCCTCGGATAGATTTATGAAACCACGTTATGTTTTTTGGTAACGAAATAGCCATAACTCCTAAATAAGACCACATCTTTAATTTACATCCTTTAAAAAGCACAAGGTTTTGCGCCTTCTTATACCATATGTTTGTGTAAAAAAAAGGCTATGTATGCTTAGTTTCGTGTATGCATATAGTCGTTAATTAAGGTTTGTTGTAGGGCATGTCTTGAGCATCAACTACTTTTGATCTATGACAGTTCTCTTTATGTTGAATGCTATTTCACCACTGAACGCTACAAGCTTAATATGTATTATGTATTTTGGAAGGTGTACTTAGTATCTATGTTCGTTATAGTGTATGGCAAACCATGTGGTTTATGTCTCATCGGATTTACCAAGTATTGGAGAATTGCGTGAGTAATTTCAATTGTAATTGTCATTGCATTGTGCTACCACAAGAATACCTGAAATGTGTTTTATTACCTCGAGTATAAATATTGATTTTCTAACAATGTGATGGTCTTAACATTCAACACCGACTATTTGCATATCTAGGTACGGCTAGTTACATGGCAAGTAATAAACCCCATTGATTACATAACCATATTGGGGGGCTGCGCGCGTTAGCGCGCAGTCCAGCAACTAGTAATATAAAAACCTAAACTTTGCATCATGAACGAATCAAATAATCAACTAAGCAATCTAAGATTAACTTAAAGAAATTAAGAGAGAAGAACGATACCAAATGACGGAAAGTAATAACTTTAATTGAAAATAATATGAGGTTTGATGTTCTCCAAAACTAATCTAAAGTGTTTAACTATCAAAAACCTTTTAAAACTAAACTAATGACAATGGGAAAATAAAATGTCTGACAAATAAACCCTCTAACCTATTTATACTAATCTCTAAGAAAGCGATTTAAAATTATCAGAGAAACAAATTCCCCTCCTCCGTTTCGCCCGCTAGATCGGGTCGGGCAAAAATAAAAATCAATTCTTCTCCAAATCTCGTGAAACAGCTAGAAAACACAAAATTGGCACGGCCCGATCGGGATGGGCGGTAAACTGCGATTTTCGGTCAACTCTTGAAGTTCGTATCTCTCAAACCAGAAGTCCGTTTAGGGCGTGTGGCCTATCGTTGGCAAGATCTTAAAGTCTAGATTCCAACCCAATTGGAATTTCTTGATTATAAATTTTCTTTAAAAAGTTATGACCAAAATAGTGAGCATGTGCTAGTTTTGGCACTTCTTTCACTAACTCTTTGCTTTATTCTAACTCAAAATTGTCCCAAACATATGCTTGGTGATCCTTAAGCAAGCTACCTTCATCCTCAATGATTGATAGGCTAGGTATTTTATAATCATGATCAATGTGTGTCAAAATAACCTGAAAATTACCAAAACACACAAATAGGGAGTAGTAGAGCACAACTTACGTAATTCATGCCATTATGCACCTAAATGCTCTAAAAGGAGTTATAAATGCAATATAATTGCATCTAGAAACTATGTATAAATGTAATACATCAATTAGTTTTTTAAGAAAATTATCTCAAAGATAAAAAGTATAGAAATACATCAATATTGATGTCTATTTATAGAGAAAAAAAAATAAGGAAAAATTGTCGGGAATAAGTCAACCTTTTCACAGTCTTTTTTTTAATAAGTTAAAATTTGAATAATCTAGAATAAGTTAACCTTTTAAGGGTATTTTCTTTTAACAAGTTAGTATGACAATTCATCAGGGTCCACACCCGACTGGCAAGAAATGAAAAATCAGTTCATTAATCACTTTGGCATAAGACAAACTAAAGTCACTCTAAGCCAATGGTCAAGGATTACCCAAGCTCCAGGAGAGCCTGTGAACAATTAGTTAGAACGATTTAAGAATGCTAAGTTGAATTGTCATACGAGTGGTCCAGAAATGGAAGTCCTCCAAATGGCACAAGTTGGTCTAGGTCATGAGTATAGGAAGAAGTTCTGTGACCCCCATTTCACAGACTTTGGAGAGTTAACCCACCAAGCCTGTAAATTTGAACAAATCTTACAAGATGAGTGTAGGGTTAAACACCAAGCTTTTGTTGTTAATGAAGAGACTGATATAAACTTCGATAAAGTTGATATTGACCTTAGAGAGTCTGATATGGAGGTAGCAGAATTCATACAAAATACTCCTTATAAATGCCCTAGCCTAGAAAGAAATCTACAGTAGTCAGGGATATGAGATCTTGACAAAAAAGAGATTATGATTTTGATTTGTCCAAATCCGATTCTCTTTTTGATTGGTTCTTAGCCAATAAGAAAATGAAAATTAATGGCAGACGTAGAGTTAGAACTGCTGAAGAATTAAAAGGTAAGAAATATTGTAAATACCACAATGCAACTACTCACAATACGAATGATTTCATAGTGTTCAAAAACAAGGTTCAAGATGCTATAGATAAAACACTTAATTTCTTTGCTGATGAAGTTGATGCTAATGTGATTGAGGAAGCTGAACCTTATCAATTAGAATGTAATTTTGTTGATTTTGATGGCATTACCCTAGATGTGCAAGAAAATCAGCATAATACTGCTATAGCAAATCAGGTATTCAACATACTTATTGATGAAGGCATTCTGATCATGCCAAAGTGGTGTGATGATAACGAAGATGTGTGTAGATATCACGTTAATTTAGGTCATACCACTTATTAGTGCAACTCTTTCTAAGGAATTTTTCTGAAACAGATTAAAAAGGGAAAGACTACCATCACTGGTAGGGAAGCCAAAGCCCTTAAGATGGAAGAGTTTGAAGTCCAATTAGCAAATTAAAATAAAGGGAGTCTCAGAAAAAAGAGGCTCTAACATCACCTATCCCTCAGAACAGATTAAACATGAGGAGATTGTTCAAGCTCCCAAGTCCTCTGTCTTTGGCAAAATTAATCAAAATGGAGCTCAGCATACCTACAAGGAAGTGCTCGAAATTACTGCAGTTATTGATAACCTCAAAAGTTTGAGAGAATGTATGTGTGGTACCTGCTCAGATATGCTACATTTTGAATTAATCAGGAATCAGCTAATGCCCAATTACCCCAATTGGGTACCATCTTACCAGAAACCTCTCCTTACTCAAAAAGGAGCAGAGGTCCTAACTGGGCCCCCTATCCTATAAATCCACCTAAGATGGGAAGGGGAGGATGACCTGAAGGTCAGTTCCCACCAACAAGAAACTATGCTACCCCATTAATTGCTAAGAATAGAACCTATGGCTCAGCAACACCTGAATACTCAGATACTACTTCCAATGGTCACTCTAATGGATCTAAAACTAAATCGAAAAATAAAGCTGCCGCATACAGGGCACAACTAGCCATGATAGCACAACAAGAAACTAAAGTAGCTCAGATTCGAATTTAAGAACATGCTTTAAGTGCAGGTGTCTCGAAAGCAGAGATGTTACCACTCACAAAGTTCACTGCTGACAAGGAACATCGATCACCAACTAGGAATGATCACAAATAGTTGGAAAGAGGCAGGGAAGAAGAGAGTGATACTACTGAAGATAATCCTGATGCTAGACAGTCAAATTTGTTAGGATTCCTCCAAAATTTAAGTCTGAAGTTACTAAAGTCTCCGACTTTGAGACTCTGATGTCTCACACAGATTTTGAAGATGACTTGAACCTCCTGGTCACATATGTAGATCTAGAGTTAGGAGATGATGATGACTCAGGTATCTTTAACTTAGAGGATCTGGATCAGTTACCTCTTGAAAGTGAATGTAATGTTATTATACTCTCTTCAGAATTCAAAGTTGATCTAGCTCTGCCTATTGAAAAGGATGAATGAGAAAAACCTCAGAACAACGACAAGTTTAATGCAAACTCTATTCAGAATATTTCCACTCTTTTAAATCATACTAGATCAACCTATCCTCCTAATGTAAATTCTTTGAGTCAAAGACAGGAAAAGATGATTATGGATATGATGTTTAGATGTCCTCAAGTAGACAATAAACACATGAAAGCCTTATATCTAACTGCTGATTTCGAAGGTACTAAGATAGGTAAAGTTTTGGTAGACACAAGAGCTACTATTAATATCATGCCACTTTCTGTATTACACAAAATAGGAAAGACCAAGGCTGATCTTCAGAACATTAAGATGATTGTATCAGGTTTCTCAGGCTCTTATGAGCAGATTGAAGGTATGGTCATAATCAGAACTAAGGTTGGGACAAGATCCACCTATACTGGTTTTTTGATAGTAGATGGACCTACCTCTTATAATGCTATCTTAGGCAGAGATTGGATTCATTTTAATTATGATATCCCTTCTTCTCTTCACCAATTTTTAGTATTATGGAATGGTAAATCTTTTGAAGTTGTTAAAGCTGATGAGGAAGTTCACTCAATCTTTCCCATTTCTGGTTTTCCCAGGACAGTTTTGAGATCTTCCCCATCTATCAGCATAGAAGTGGCATTACAGCCTGACAAGAAAGTCTTGTTAGACGCCGCAGGATCAGAAGCAATTATAATTGAAGAAATAGAAAACGATACAGAAGTTTTCTCAAAGACTCCAAAGGGTTCCACAGTAGTACTTGAGGAAATCATTGAGAATGACAACGTCAACCAGATAATAGGGGAAGATGTTACAAAAGCTTTCCCATAAGAGAAGACTATTATGGAGTACCAAGCTCCCATAATTAGTCTTTAGGATCAATATAGTAAGTCCTTTGTATTTAGTTACCTCTTATTAAAAAGTTATAATGTTTAGTTCACCAAGTAATGAAATTGAAGGGTATACACCCACAGTTGACCATTATACGAAGTATTTTCGTTTAGAACAATATATGAATAAGTTACAACAACAGAACGTAGACTTATTGCCTTGTAATACAGAGTCTGAGCCACTAGTAGAAGAAGAAACTAGAGTTTGGGCTAAAAGTGAGGACATAAGACAAGAAGTCCATGATCCTCTAGAAGAGGTAAATCTAGGAACTACAGAAAAACCTAGGAAAACCTATATCAGTAAGTTGTTACCCCCAAGAAGATAAACAAGATATAATCAATATATTACAGAAATATAAAGATTTTTTTGCATGGGAACATCACGAAATGCCTGGCATTGACCCTTCAATTGCTAAGCATGACTCACCTATTAAAGAAGCACATATGCCAGTGGCACAAAATCCCAGAAGGCTAGCTCCTAATATAATCCCAATGGTAAAAGAAGAGATAGAGAAACTTTTACAAGCAGGATTCATTAGACCTATTAAGTATGCTGAGTGGATAGCCAATATAGTGCCAGTGATTAAGAAAAATGGCAAAGTGAGAGTCTGTATTAATTACAGAGACCTTAACAAAGATACTTTAAAAGATCAGTATCCTATGCATGTGGCAGATATGTTGATAGATGGAGCCTCTAGATATGAGTATATCTCCTCTTTGGATGGATAGGCAGGGTACCATCAATTGAGGATAGCTGAAGTAGACCGCCACAAAATGACCTTCAGATGTCCATGTTACCTAGGCATGTATGAATGGTTAGCTATGCCATTTGGTCTAAAAAATGATGGATTAACCTACCAAAGAACAATGAACCTCATTTTCGAGGATATGATTGGTAAGATTATGGAAGTATATATTGATGATATTCTGGTAAAGTCTCATGATTTATCTTCTCATAAAGAACACCTTGAAAGATCTTTTGGAAGAATGAGGAAGTTCAACCTAAAGATGAATCCTTTAAAATGTGCCTTTGGAGTCAAAGCAAGTAACTTTTTGGGTTTCTTGATTCATAAACATGGAATGGAAATTGATCAAAATAAGGCTAAAGCAGTATTAGCAGCTCAACCTCCCTAGAAAAAGAAAGAATTGCAAAGATTCTTGAGGCAGATCATTTATGTCAGAAGGTTTATTTCGAATTTAGCTGGAAAGACTAAGGTCTTCTCACCCCTGCCAAAATTAAAGAATGAATCTGATTTTAAATGGGAGAAACAACATCAAGAAGCATTTAACCAAATAAAAAATTGTTTGGTAAACCAACCAGTCTTGATTCCTCTTAAGAAGAATGGCAAACCTTTGAGACTCTATTTGTCTGCATCCACAGACTTTATAGGGAATTTTCTACCCAAGAGAATGAAAAGGGTCAGGAACAAGTTGTATTTTATCTTAGTAGGGTTCTACATGAAACTGAGAAGAGATACACTAATGCGGAAAAATGGTGTCTTTGTCTAGGTGATACATCTATTAAGTTGATCCACTATTTCATGGCATTCACCATCGAGGTGGTTTCTCCTACAGATGTGATGAACACATGCTTTCTTTACCTATTATTAAGGGACGATTGAGTAAGTGGAGTTTACACCTTTTACAGTTTGACTTGTTGTTTGTTCCTCAAAAAGATGTCAAGGGTCAGGCTCTTGCTGACTTTTTGGCCACTCATCAGTGTTATGAGGTAGTAATTGAGAAACCAAGCCAACCTCCTTGGATCATGCACTTTGATGGATCTTGTACTAGAGAGCTATCAGGGGCTGGGATTGTCATTGAATCTCCCCAAGGTGTAACCACTAAGCTTGCTGTCACCTTAGAAGGTGCATGTACTAACAATAGAGATGAATATGAAGCTTTGATCGTAGGGTTAGAAGTCTTGGTAGAGCTCAAAGCACGGAAGGTCAAGGTGTTTGGAGACTCCCAATTAGTGATCTAGATTAAAGGTGACTCCAAAAGTATTGCCCCAGTTGCAATCAAATGTGGCGCTAGAGTCCATGAATTGTTTACGAACTAGTTGAAGTAGAGTTCATGCATGTACTTAGGGAGAAAAATCAGACAGCTGGTTTCTTATCTCAACAAGCTTCATCCTCTAACAATCTATTAGGTGATGATGAGACAATCAGAATAGGCAAACGAAGCCTAGAGGCTTTGGATTCCATAGTGGAAAACATAACATTATAGGAAATCTGTAAGATTGATGTCTTCAACACTGAACAGGACTGGAGAACAGAGATCATAGAGTACTTGAATGATCCCACGGGGAAGAAAACTCCTATCAAAGTCAAGATGGCTTCTACTAAACACTTCTTAGAAAATGGAGAACTTTACAGTAGTGATCCTGAAGGTCTACTATTGAAATGCGTAGATGCAGGTGAAGCTCTAACTATGATAGCTGAAGTGCATCAAGGACTTTGTGGTGCTCGCCAGAATGGTTTAAAAATGAGATGGCTAATCCATATACATGGATTCTTTTTTCCTTCTATTCGCAAATATTGCATAGCCTATGCTAAAGGATGCAAGCAATGACAACCTTCTAGACCAATATGCAGAGCACCAGCCTCTGAACTAAAATTCATCATAAAGCCTTGGCCATTTAGAGGCTGGGCGATGGATGCTGTTGGTGTTATCCATCCAGCATCATCTACTGGACATTCTCACATCTTAGTAATCACTGACTACTTTACAAAGTGGGTAGAAGCTCAAGCTTTTAAGACCATAACTAGAAAAACTTTGATTAGTTTTTTGGAAGAAAAGATCTTCATAAGATTTGGAATCCCAGAGTCTATCATAGTGGATCAAGCTATTGTATTCAGGAATCCGGAGTTCAATAACTTCTTGCAGAGGTACTCTATACAGAAGTTACACTCAACTCCTTATTATGCATAAGATAATGGCCAAGCAGAGTATATAAACAAGATCATAGCAGCAAGGATTTCAAAGATGGTCAGAGCCAATCCCAGAAATTGGCATGATTTATTGCTTTATGCACTATGGGCTTATAGAGCTTCCAAAAGAGAAGCTACTGGAGTCACTCCTTTTCAACTAGTGTATGGGCAAGCCCTTATTATAATAACCGAAATGGGTATCAAATCTGCCAGAGTTGCAAGACAAATGGAAATGACCCCGCACGAGTTTGGTCAAGCCATGTCCATTGAAACACTAGACTCTGAGATGGTAGCAGCAGCCTATAACAAAAAAGTAGTGCATAAATCTTTCCTAGAAGGTGATTTAGTTTGGAAGATGAAATTACCAGAAACGGGCTACAAAGAGTTTTTCCTTAGGCAAATGGTCCCCCAAATGGGAAGGTCCTTTGAAAATTCATAAGGTAATGTCTGGAAATGCGTACCTATTACAAAACTTGAATGGGCAAGTATTTGAGAGAGCTTTAAATGGAAAATATCTTAAGAAATATTACCCATCAATATGGGAATTACATGATGAAGCCTTTAAAGAAAGACACTTCCAGCTTTGGGAGAGTCTGCATTAAATAATTGTTCATTACAACTTAGCCTTCTAAGGCATTCTTAATAGCTGTCGTAAAAGCTATATCTAGACTAATTAATTATTGGTTCAGCTGACATTGGTTGGCCTCTAATTCATTCTTTGTCAGCTTGGAAGTACTCACAGCTTCACAAGCTTGCTTGATTTGCTATTTCAAAAGAGGAATTTCTCGTTTAGTGCTTAATAAATGGCTGGAAACCTCTCCAGCTAACTTTATCTTGTAAGACATCAGCCTGAGACGTAATCTCTTTCTCCTGTTCTGACCCCATGCCTTGAACATGGGGGCATCTCTCTCCCTCTCCTCATTTATTCCTCCTGGCCCCATAACATGGGGGGCAGACCCCTCACCACCAAGAGTAGCTTCTGCATGACCTTGTCCCATCTCTTCTAAAGAGCTGGGGGGCACATCTATTTTCCTTGGTTCTAGAAATTCCTCTTTGTAAATAACCTGAGGATTAGAAGGAGAACCAAGAGGATAAGCAACATCCACTCTAGGTGTCATGTGCCTTCTTTTAGGGCCAGAGGCCACTGTCTTCATTCTCTTGATTCCAACTGCTACTGGATCAGGCATTTGAGAGCCTGTAGGACCTGATATGGAAACTAAATAAGTATAGATGATAACCATGTCATAATGTCAAATCCAGGCATGGAAATCTTACCTTTCTTGAACATAACAGAAAGTGTTATTTGATCTTCACCAGGATCTGAATCTTCACCAGCAGGTTGTGAAGATGCAACTAGAGTCAGGCTATTAGTTGGAGTCTATGCTTTTGGTTTAACCACAGAAGGTGTGTCCACTGGAGGCATCTCCATACACAATGGAGGTTTGGTTTCAAACACCTGATCCAATTTCCTCCTTATATAGCCTCGATCAGCCAACTCCAAAGACATCTCCCCTAGTAAGATCTCTTCCTCCTTTCACCCCTTGGGTGAGGATCCATTTTAGGAATGTAGATCATGCAACCTTGACTGAAGTCTTGCACTGGAGCTCCACCAGCCTCTGACTCTTCATCTTCCTCATCAATAACCAAAGGACAGTCCTTTTGACACCCCTAGTTGTGAGAGAAGAGAAGTTGGACTCACAGAGCTACAATTAAGCATTCTCTTTTTCTCTGAAAGTTAAAAGATTATGGGAAATTCTATACGGTGACCCTATATTTTTGCAAATTCTACATGGTGACAATTTTTATTTTGAATTCTCTTTGGTGACCTTAAACTTATTATTAATATTTTCTATAACCTTTTCTAAAAAAAAATCTAGTTTTTTATTTAAAAATTTATTATTTAATTACAAAATTGAGTTTTTTATTACAGAACTACCATTTCCATTCATTCAACACCCGAATAAAACAATTCCATTGTTCTTCATATCTCCTCTGTATTCATCAATGGCGAAATCTCTATTGCAAAAATTATTCTATCTGTCGAGATTATCAACACCCAATACCCATTGTTTCACATTGTGCTATTGAACTACCCTCAAAGTGAACAAACAAGAAGAAGCAAAACCTCTGTAATCCCTAACCTCCATCAACAATGGTGAACACATTCTCTCTCCTCACACACTGTCTCTTAACCATCCTCTCTCCCAGCAGCTTACACTGAACTCAAAACCTTCGGCTTTCCCATCCGACATTGTAAATGTACACATTAAATTGAGTAAAACGAAAGTAAAACCATGATGAAACTTACACAGGGAACCCACTAGGAATTGCGCCTGCGAAGGTGAAGCACAATTTGAGTGAATTGGGAGGAACTGCCCAATTTGAGTGCTAGGGAGGGTGAGAGAGGGGCTGCTCTACGGGAAGGGGGGTGTGGGATAGGTGGTGGGGGGTCATTTGTTTTTTTTTATTTTATTTTATTTGTTCATTTTAAAATAACTTTTCTCATTCATAGTTTTTGTAATTGAAAAAGAACTTTTTTTAATTAAAAAGTTATTTTTAATGAGAAAAGGTTATAACAAATAAAAATAATAAGTTTAGGGTTACCAAAGAGAATTCGGGAAAAAAAATTCCACCATATAGAATTTGCAAAAACATAGGGTCACCATGTAGAATTTCCCAAAGATTATCAATTATTTTTGCTTAACAAAATAAGCAGAAACAGAAAGATAAGCAAATATAGCTTATCTTTGCTGATTTTCAAAACTAGGCTGTCTTCAAACCTAGTTAGAGCAGCTTGCTGAATATTCCACTAATGTTGGTAATCTGCTGAAGATCTTCTCTCACCCTAGAACCAAGTTTTTCCAGAAAATTGATGATGTTCAGAGATTTTCTGGTGTATACATCCAACTCTTTATGCATGCCTCTCTGCTCCCAAGGGTTATTATGAGTCATGTAGAGGGGGATAGCAAGACCTTGTACCAATCCAAATTGGCGCGCCACTACTTGAGGGTTTTATACCTCAAACCCAAAGTAATCTGGCTCAGCTGCAATCAAATCCCTAGCATACAAGGCTGAATTCAAAAAGGGCATTTGAACAACGTCACACTTCAGCCAATTTGAGAGAGCAGATGGATACCACTCAGGAGTATCTGGTGTTTCTTGCTCATCACTCTCCAAATAGGACCAATAACTCCTCGGGTGTTCTCCAAAACCCCCACCAGCTCAGCTAGTAGAGTTTGAGGCTCCCTAATAAGAGTAATACCTAGTAAGTTAAATGTTACCTCTGCATAACAACTACAACCCTTAGGGTTAGTATGCTGAAGAGACTCTGGAGGTATCTTACCTTTAGAATCTGTAATCTCTTGCAGCTCCCTACTCAGCTCCTCTTATGTTTTTAGACACATCATAGGTTTAAAATACATGAAGCACCACACAGTTACCAACCATATGGGTCCAAGCACAGAATCTAAAGTTGTTGTCCCATTTGGTCTTATGGTGAAACTAGCCTCCCTACATCAAAACAAGCTCCTATAAAGTTGGCCTAATACAAATAGTTTCAATGCTATTGTGGTATGTTGAGCAGCAATGTTGACAGCTAAAGGGAGAAACAAGGCAGTTACACCACCAGCCTTAGGCATCAAAAGCCTAGCAAGGGCAAAGGTAATAAAAAGCACCTCTTCCCCCTCAATACAGTCAACTGTATGTTCAAAATAGTCAACCATGAATTGAAAACCACACTTCAAAGTGGTATTGCCTGATCCACCCTCCATCAATTGTTGAAATAAACTATGGGCCTGGCAATATAAATCTTTGGCTTTAGGCAATACATAGAAAATGGGTAGTTATCCTTCTCAGCCCCATAAGGAGACTAACCAGTCATAATAGCTATGTCTGTTAAGGTAATGGTCATAGTCCCTTTCCTTAGTACAAAGCAATTAAGTACTGGATCCCATAATGAGAGAAAAATAGAGGTTAGAGAACCACCAAAGGGAATGTTGCTATAGGTAACTAATTTCAAAAAGCTATTAATCCTCAATTCTTGCCATTTTGAGTGGTAAGAAGCCAGTTTCTCAAACCAAGCTCTGACATTTATTCCTTGAACCCAACCTTTAATAGGTTTACTAGCTGTAGGCCTTCTAGCTTAAAGGGTTCATCATTAAACACTAAGGGCCACAAATTATAAGTACCCATAATGCATTGTTGTAAACTAGGGCATACCCTATCTCTAGCACCTTTGTTTTTCTTATGAAATCTAAAAGCAGGGCCAAGATAAACTAACTTACCACATCTACATGTTCGTATTTCTTGAAAAGCTACATCAACCTACGACGATATTTTGGATCAAAGTCTCTGGCAATTTCACAAAGTTTCTTTGCTTCTGGGTAATTGAAGCATTCTCAGTACCTCCCCACTGGAGGAACAAGTGGAAATTATCATTGAGAATCCATAAATTGAGAGTTGAGATCTTCAATTGATAAAAAGTAAGTCAAGGAGCTCAAAAGATTTTATGGTTGATAGAAGAGTTCAGATGAATTTAACAGAATTTGAGTTTACCCAGATTTTATATAAGTTGGGGTAATTTAGGACCGCTGAAAAGAATGACGGATGACGTGGCTTCTAGCCCATTGTTTTGTTTTCCCCGATAAAAGAAAATGTGGTTTACCATAATTAAGCGGGAAAATTTGGTGTTTAATTCATTAATTATCAACTAAAAGGGTTTCTTAATATAAAATTAAGACAAAAATCCTATTGGCTTTAACTTTTCAACTTCCAAGAAAAGAAATGATTACATTTCTGTAATTATGACTTAAAGTAAACAAAGAAATGTGTTGAGATAAATGACGTGGTGCTATATACTTCCCAACTGTCAAATCACATAAAACGCAACAAAATACAGAGTATGTGCTCAGTGAGAGTGGGAGTTGAAGGCTTCTACTTTTTCTCTATTTAAGAAGGGGTAAGTGAATGCAATTTACATCATTCACTCTTTTCTCTTTATCTTTTTCCCGGATTCCTCTCCAAAGAAATCCCCTTTTGCAAGTTATCATCTCAAGAAAACAAAAAAAAATGTTAGAACCTCCATCAAAGAGGCAAAAACATGTTGGTGAGTCAAGTCACCAAAACAATGGAGCTCCTCCTAACCCTCCATCTCGTCAACCTTCTCCTCCTCCAGTTGCTTCTTCATCCGTTCTACCTCTAGCTCCACCACCAGCAGCGGTGGATCCAGCATAAGCTACCAGGATCGAAGAAGAAAGAAGACTACCTCAAGAGGAAGAGTAGAGGAGGATTGACGCCATTTTGGACGAGCTCGATAGAGAAGAGGCTGTTGCTCTTGGTTCAGAGTCTGATCAAACAGACTCTAATGGTGAGAATGCTCTTCCCCCATCTCCTCGTTCCATTCTTTCTCTTTCTCCTTCTTCTCCCCTTTATTCTTCAGAGGATGATTCTCCCTGGATCAAATTCTTCTAAGTTCCCACAGAAATAAGGCAGCCACAGACAGAGTTATAAATCACAAAAGATGTCAGCTAAATAATTCAACGGATTGGTAGCTTTCAGTAAAGATTTTGAACTATCAGAAGACAGTAGCCAGGATGATTAGCTGGGAGATTTCCTCCGTTTAGCACAGACCAAGCCCTCAGGCAGAGGAGCAAAATTTAGTCAAGCTTGAAATAGAACTCCTAGGCTACTGCCACTTGGGGGCAAGTCTTTTAATCTACGGACAAGTCTTGCTACATGAAAACACATATTCCATCTCTGAGCAACCTTTTTGTTCATATGAAAAATATGGAAGACCTAGTACGAAAATATCCTCATCTCACAGATGCAGAAGAATCATCCACTAAGCCTGATTGTCCAAACCATCATCTTCGCTATGATGATACACATAGGGACTTAATGGCATATCATTATTGTGAGCGTAAACTCTGGGAAAGGGTTGTCAATTGCAATTTTAACAGAAAACCCAAGATATTTTGCGATCAACCGGCTGAAACTCCTGCTTTGCAAGTAGGCTCTGATACTGATATCCTTTCTCTTCTTCTTTTCCCTAAGATGGATAAGGTAACCCGCTAACATGCACTCACCGTGTGTAGAGGTTGGGGAAAGTTAATTGTGCAAAAGTATCATCAACCTGATATAGTGAACAGATATAAAGAAGAATTAATATGCCGATATTCTTCTTCTCATGTGTCAATCATAAGGCCTGGGAAATACTTGGATGATCTCGATTATATCCTCAAATTTGCCTGCAAATGTGAAGGTAAAAACATGGGAAGCCTCTACCAAGGGACCCCTCGTATGACTCCTGATGGACGTGTCTCAGAAGCCAGCAAATCTGTAGGATGGCATGGACACCACTTCATCTTCAGAGATAACCATCGTCTAGGAGAATAGGTTATCTTACCAGATGTCCTACCAAAGGGATGGATTTAACCTGGAATCTGACCTCACAAATGTCTCATATTTCTGAAGAGACTCTTAGAGTTTGCTTAGTTTGTAAAGTCTCCTATCACGAGAGACTTTATTTCTAATTTTATGCACTTCTATTATTATGCAAAATAGTGGTGCTATTCTCCCTACCAAGGGAGGATGAATCAATAGTTTATGTAATCTTTCTCCATCTATCAATGAAAGTTATATTTTACCAATTAATCTTGCATTAGTTCTAAGTGTATTGATTTGCAAGGTCTGTAGCATATTAACCTCACAAATTAGGAGGCATTTGTTACTACCACTTTTAATTTTTGGACTTTAAGACCCATGGGTTATGAAAGCCCATCTTTTTTTAGCCCAAGCCTAAGTTACGTGAACCCGATCAAAGAATGTCAACGCATTTAATGATAAGAAGCCCAAAAGCCAGCCGGAGTCTCAAGAAATGAAGACTCTAGAAGCTTCAAGGAGCGCCTTTTCCAAGGCGCCAAATTCAAAACTTTCCCAACAATTAGGAAGTTAGACAACAATTCAAATTCAAAGATAAATAAACTGCTTCTCCAATTGGCTATAAATATAGGCTTCAACCAAGTGAAAAGATAATCAATCATCAATATAACAAATCTCAGAATTTATCCTTAGATCTTAGGAATCTTTAGCATAGTTTTAGGTAGTTATTTGGCACGAACATCTACCCTATGTTCTGAACCCTTCCATCGTCACTATCTCATTGAGTGCAAGAAGGGTGACGATATTCCTCTATTTTATCCGCAATTTAGCTTGTTTGTTACTTCTTTTCCATAAAAGTTTGTGTAAGACCGGAAGTTATATCATCAATGAAATGAAATAATTTCTTTTGAGTTTGTTCGTTCATTATTTGCTACTTGTCTCTCTTTAATTCCTTTAAAGTTCTATTTCATGCTATTTCTTAGACATTGATAGTTTTGTGCTTATTTAAATTAGCGAGGATTCTTTAGTTTTAAGGGTAACCTTTATTGCTAAAGGCTAGTGACTCTTAGGAGAGTGAATCACCTCCCTGCTGTTCTGGACCAACTTGCGACGGGGCATCGTTACTTGTTTGCAAAATCATTTTTGCACCAAGAATTACGGCGTTCAATTCTTACTAAACTTAATTTGCTTGAAATATATTCTTAATAAAATATTCTTCCTCCGTTTTGCGATACTCGCAATGTTTCTTGTTTGCACACTATCCAATGCAATACTTTGAACCTTAATATCTCTAATTATTGATAAGTAAAAATTATAAAAAGTTGATATTATGATACTATGCATTAAGACGCATCAAAGAAGACCCTACTTGCCTATATTTTTTCTTATACACTTGTGCAAAAATATAACATAAGATTGATAGATGAATAGTGGTTACTATGCTAATGTTGCGAGTATTGCGAAACAGAGGAAGTATTTGATTCCAAAACTTACGCAAACTTTATGTGATTTTGATCTATCACATTTATATATAGTTTTTAGATTGCATTTAGAACTGCTTTTTGAGAATTTAGGTGCATAATTGACATGAATTACTTCCTCCGTTTCTTTTTAATTGCAACATTTGCCAAAAATGAAAATATCAAATTAATTGCAACTTTCTTTTTTTACAAGTCATTTCTCTCTATCTCTCTCCTTATCACATACCCCACTTTCTCTCTCCATACCTTTCATACTCACACCAAAATTTTGCCTAGGAGTACACCCACTTGAGTTTGTTGCAATTAAAAAGAAACGGAGGAAGTACATAAGTTGTGCTCTACTGCTCCCCGTTTATGTGTTTCGATGATTTTCAGGCTATTTTGTTACTAATTGATCATGAGTATCAAATATCTAGGATACTAATTGTTGAAGATTAAGGTAGATTGCACAAGGATCACAATGCATCCATTTGGAACAATTTTGAGTTGGAAGAAGCAAAGAGTTAGTGAAAGAAGTGCCAAAACCGACACATGTTCACTATTTTCATCATAACTTTTAATAGAAAATTGATAATCAAGAAATCCCAATTGGGTTGGATTCTAGACTTCAAGAGCTTCCCAGTGTTATATCACACAACCCAAACAGACTTCTAGTTTGAGAGATATGGCATTCGCAAGTTGACGCAAAATCGCCAGAAATTGGCTCAGCCCGATCGGGCAAAGAGGATCCGATCCAATCGGGTTGGGCCTTCTTAATGCTGCCTATGCTTTATTTCAAGAAAAAAGAGATTTGAAGTTGGGTCATTTTGTACCAATCCGATGCCATGGGGCAATGGTTGCCTGATTGGGTATTTGGGTTTCGGCCCCTGATCGGGTGGCTTCGCCCAATCACATTGGGTGAAGCCTAGAACATGTGCTGCTTTTATTTTGTGAAGGAAATCAACATGGCCCTAATTTGTACCAACCCGATGACATAGGACTATGGTTGCCCGATCGGGTTGCGAGTCCGCGAAGCCGAAATTCTATCTTTTATTACGTTTTTAGTTAGTTTTGAGGGGCTATTATAAATAATGAAGCTTCATTATTTTAGAGACATATTTTATACTATTTTATTTCCATTTTCTTAGTTTAGTTTTAGAGAGATTTTCTTAGATTAAACACTTTATATTAGTTTAAGAGGTGATTGAACCTCGGATTTATTTCAATAAAGGTCTTTCCGTCAATTCATACTTTTCTTTAGTCTTAATCTCTTCAATTACTTTTTGATTGCTTAACTTAATTATTGATTTTATTCATGATGTTAGGATTAAGGTTTTATATTAATTTTAGGAAAAATTGCTTCTAATAATGCAACCTTTTGGCGGTTCGCAAATAATAATGCAACCTTTCGATTATTCTTGAATAATGCAACCTTTATACCCCATTTATTTTAAACAGGTTAAAACCGGATGAAATCAACTCTAACCTGAAGAATAGGTTTAGTAGAACACGTGTCGGCTTATAATTGGTTCTAATAAATTAATTTATTAATTAATTCTAAAATAAAACAAAAAACAAAACAAAAAAAAAAAAAATACCCACTCCTCCCCTAAAATCAGAAATTGAAATCCCAAACCCTCCAATCATTTCTCTTCTCTCGCTCAATCTTACTCGCTCTTGCTTGCTCCGGTGCGGCTGCTGGTCACCGTCGACCAACGCAAAAACCTGTAAAGAATGTCGACCATTAAAATAACACCAGGATCAGCAGTAGTAGCAGCTGCTTATTCTTTCTCATCATCAACCCTTATTAATCGTCTGCTGTTGGCCTCTAATCTCCAATTCCAGCATCGTACTCGTAATCGCAACACCATTTTCACTCATAATTTCAGGCACGCGGCCGTACGACCTCTTATTGTTTCCATATCTTCAGACCCTCTTCAAACTGCGTCAAGGAATCTATCACCACTCCTAACAAGCTTGGTGACTGTATTCTTCTCTCTCTAATTTATAGTATTAAATCATTTAGTTAATTGCTGAATTCTGAAATCATCTGATTTATGTTTTCAGAAGTTGGGTTATTAAGTTTATAGAATTAAGCCACATTTACATATGACATATATTTAAAGTTTTCAGGGTAAGCTTTAGATGAAAGTTATTGGTTTATTTACAAAGTTTTTTTTATCTTAGAAAGGGGTTATACTCTGCCAAAGGGGAGACTTTAATTGAGACTTGTTTCTTCAGATTGTTGAGTACTTATTACTTTTAAGGTTTTCGTAAGTTTTATGTTTTAATGAATGGTTCATAATTGCAGGTCCATTTTGCCAAAGGGTGTTGTTGAATTTACTGCACATAAAGTCCTATTTCTTTAGTTAGCAATTTAAGAGGTGTGATGGTAGGAGAGATTTTTGCTCTGGAGTGTTGGATGGTGGTGAGGGGGGAAGAGGGTGAGGAAGACGGTGGGTAGGATACTGGGATGGGTGGGTTTTTATTTTTTTGTTTATCTTTTTGCTTTTTTAGTTTAGTTTATTTTTAATATTATTATTTAGAATTTAAAGTTTTAAATAAAAATAACCAATGGTTCAGGTGACCGGTCATTTATCCTGTTTAAAATAAATGGGGTATAAAGGTTGCATTATTCCAGAATAATCAAAAGGTTGCATTATTACTTGCGAACCGCCAAAAGGTTGCATTATTAGAAGCAATTTTTCCTTAATTTTATTATTGTTCATTTGATTATGTCTGAGTAGTCTAATTCCTAGGGTTTTAGGGAGAAAAGCCATGTTTATACCATGACTTACTTTCAAATTGCTATTAGTTTCTAGGGCTTGTTTTGATTTGTTATTATTGAGTATTTAATGTTATTGCGCAGTTTCTTTTATTGCTTGAGGTTAATAATTGTTTGCACAGATCCTTCCCACTTTTAGAGGCCTAGTGCACACCAGTAATTCTGATTACCTTAGTGAACATGCGGCGTATGTTGAACTATGGGCGTTGAGACTTAACCATAGCTTGACACATGCTCTAATCACTCGATTCTTGACTTAGGTTCTGATAGTTGTTTGATCCCTTGATTGGTATAAGCATGATGGACCGAACTAATCCCCTAGACCTTTATTTCATAGATTAAATCTCTCTTTATATGGTTTTCTAGTGTTTAATTAATAGTACAACTGATTCTTCCCTGATCTTGTCTCAAGTAGCTGTTTAGCTGGATATTAACTTAGAAACGCTGTCTCTCTGTGGATTCGACCTTACTTCCGTTGACTACCATTGTTAGAGGACTTACGATTATCTTTGATTAGGTGATACGACTTTAGCCTGTCAGATGGACACATTTCATTTTTTTTCCAACGATTGACATGTGGCACACTACACCTTAGACCATAGTTAGCAAAGATCAAGCATTTGGCCTTAAACACAATAAAATATATTAAATTCCTCTTGCTCTCCTCTCAAATACCCTAAAGCCAAGCATTTGGCCTTTAGAAAATGACTATATGAAGTCATTTTAATCTTGGTCTCTCTATCGCTCATTTTCTCTCTCCTCTCTTTTGTCACTTTTTTCATTTTTTAATATATTATCTCTCCTAAGTCCAACAATTTGGTCTTTGCTAAACATGATCTTAGAGATTGACATGCATCACTTTTTTCTTCTTTTATAAAGATATCTCTATTATATGAGGGAAAACGTGGGGGTGGACACCAAAAATATAATAAAGGAAAAAAAAAATCTCTTGGATTATTTATTAATTAGATAATTAATCACTTTACTAATTAAGTTTTTTTATCGTTGCACACATCGTGTAGTATAGATATAAATAGAGAGGGGGTGATAAAAACGTAGAATGTGAATAGTAATTGTTGGATATTTAGAGTATTTGGTAGATTATGATTCATGTAATATTGCTTTAAGTGGTTTGGTTAAGGTGTCACTCCTTAAAGTAATATTGTTTTTACGTTGTTATGGAATGAGGCAAGTAATAAAGAAGCAAGCAAGCTAAGAAGCTTGCGGATGCCACTGGTCGCGGGTCGCGACGGGCGTGCTATCGCAGGTCGCGGGTCGCGACGGGCGTGCTATCGCAGGTCGCGACCCTCTTCACTGGTCGCGACGGGTTCTGCCTGTCCATGATTTATGGAATTTGTATGGTCGCGACCAGTATCGCGAGTCACGAGTAGGCCATTTTGCGGACGGTTTTATGCTCTTTGAGCGGTTATAGCCGGTTTCTTTTGCCTTCAACGTGTTTTATAAGTGGTTTTACCACTGATGAATGTATATATGATTATTATATCTCTCTCAAAAGCACTCTTAAGTTCTCTCTTTGTTCATCATTACATTTCCACAATATACTTTGTTCCCATTTGGTGAGTTTCATACGAGCATGGCACTCATAGTTCTTCATTGTATCTCGGAAGTGAATTCCGTGCAACCCGTGCTTTGTATAGGGTTAGATTATTGCTTTTGGGAAAGTGTTCCCAACACGCCTTGAGGATTCGTTCTTGATCATTGTAGTTTTTATTATTGTTCATCTTGTATCCCGGTTACTAGCACTAACAATCCAAAAGAAATATTACTCAGAGATGGCTACAATCCATGAAATGACAGTGAATTTTCACAAGCTTGACAAGTTTGAAGGCGTGGGTTTCCGTAGATGGTAGAAGAAGATTCACTTTCTCCTTACCTCATTGGCGGTGTTGTACGTGCTCACATCTCCGAAGCCTATTGAAGTGGATGATGAAACTATCGAGGCTACGAGGAAGAGTAAGAAGTGGGAGAACGACGACTACATATGATGTGGTCACATTCTCAATGGTATATCCGATGACTTGTGTGATATTTATCAATATTATGAATCCGATAAAGTTCTTTGAGATGAGTCTAAGTATATGGCCGAAGATGCTTCTAGTAAGAAATCTCTAGTTAGCAATTTCAATAACTTTGAGATAGTTGAGTCTAGGCCTATTATGTAACAATTCCATGAAATCCAAAGAATCTTAGGAAGCTTTAAACAACATGATATTAGTATGGATGAAACTTTTGTTGTTTCCTCAATAATCGACAAATCACCCTCTTCATGGAAAGATGTTAGAAATAGTTTGAAACATGGAAAGGATAAAATGACTGCTGAACAATTAGGTGATCATCTTCTGATTGAAGAGGGCATTCGGTTCCAAGATGGACAAAAGGAGGTAAATCCTAATTCTTCCACTATTAACATAGTGAAGATTGGAAACTCCAAAGACTCTAATCCAAAGAAGAGGGCACAAAACTTCACCAAGGGAAACTATGGTAAGAAACCAAAGTTCAGTGGGGGAGGAAAACAACGAGCTTGTTGGGAATGTGGAAAGCCCGGACACTTCAAGAAGGATCGCACCATTTGGAAGAAGATGAACGAGAATGGGCATGATGGAGGGAAAGGCGAGTGTAGCCAATCCCACGTGCACAAGTTTCACTTAATTCAGTTTTGAATTATGTGGGCACGATTTTTGAAATCTTTTGTGTACAAGATGATTGTTCATGGTACATCGATTCGGGAGCTTCAACGCATGTATGCAAGGAGCGATCTCTCTTCAATACCTTCAAGGAGGCGGATCAAGGAGCGGTTCTTTAAATGGGAAATGATTCTACTGCTCAAGTCTTAGGAGTAGGGCAAGTTGAGCTAGTCTTTAGTTCCGGAAAGTCTCTTGTTTTAAGAGATGTTGTATTTGCTCTGGACCTTAGAAAGAATCTAGTCTCAGGATCTATCTTGAATAGAATAGTTTTCAAAATGGTTTTTGAGTCGTATAAGTTTATTTTGTCTAAAGGAGGATCTTTTGTTGGTTTAGATTATTTATGTAATGGTATGTTCAAGTTAAGTATTTCGAATTCTTTGTTAAACAATGTTTGTGTTGTTAATGATAATTCTTCTCTTTGGCATTATCGTCTTGGTCATGTTAATTATTGAAAGTTATATTCTATGTCAAAGGATGATTTGATTCCTAGTTTTGGTCAAAGTATAGAGAAGTGTAAAACATGCATGCTTACTAAGATAACCAGGAATTCTTTCCCAAATAATGTGGAAAGGGATACTAGTTTGCTTGATTTGGTGCATAGTGACCTATGTGATTTCCATAGCACTCCTTCTTTAGGTAATGAGAAGTATATCATAACGTTTATAGATGAATATTCTAGGTTTTATTATGTTTATCTTCTATTCACTAAAGATGAAGCTCTAGATAAGTTTAAGATATATAAAAACGAAGTTGAATTTTAACTAAATGACAAAGCAAAACGGTTTAGAACCGATAAGGGTGGTGAATACCATGATCCTAGTTATTTCCAATCATTAGGAATCATACATGAAACAACCGCGGCTTATACACCACAACAAAATGGTATAGCGGAAAGAAAGAATAGAACTTTGCAAGAAATGGTAAATTCTATGTTATCCTATTCGGGTTTGAGTGATGGATTTTAGGGTGAAGCGGTTTTAATGACTTGGTATATATTAAACCGTGTTCCTATGAAAAAGAACAAAGTCACACCCTATGAATTATGGTACAAAAGGAAACCAAATATAAGTCACGTTAGAGTTTGGGGTTGTAGGGCAATTGTAAAAGTGTCGGAACCTAAACGTAAAAAGTTAGGGAAAGAGGAGTTGAATGCATCTTTATAGGGTATGCTATTCATAGAAAGGCCTATAGGTTCTATGTTATAGAAGAAAATGATGTTTGGTCAATTCACAATATTGTGGGGTCAAGAGATGCAATCTTTGATGAGAATAGATATTTATCAATTCCTAGAACAAAGGATGTAACTCTAAGTACCACAATTCAAGAAATTGATCGGTCTCTTAATGATCAAGAGTTAGATGAACAAACTCTAGATGAGAATGTAGCTTCAACATCATCACCTCCTAGGAGAAGTAAAAGGGCAAGAAAGGAGAAATCCTTTGGCCCAGATTTTCATGTATATTTATTCGAAGGATCTAAAAGTTCTATTTGAACTAAGTTTCCATATGTGTTTAATGTGGAAGGTGATCCTTTGACTTATGATGAGGCTATGAGATCTCAAGATTCTCCTTTTGGGAAGGAAGCTATTGATGATGAGATGGATTCCATCATGGGGAATAACACGTGGGTTTTGGCGGATTTGCCTCCTAAAGGTAAACCAATTGGGTGGGAATAACACGTGGGTTTTGGCGGATTAGCCTCCCAAATGTAAACCAATTGGGTGTAAATGGATCTTCAAGAAGAAAATGAAAATTGATTGAACTATTGATAAGTTCAAAACCCGGTTAGTGGCTCAATACTTTTCTCAAAAGCCGGGTATCGATTACTTCGATACATATGCACCCGTTGCTTGAATATCTACTATAAGGTTGTTGATTGCTTTTGTGGCTATACAGAACCTTGTTATGATCAAATGGATGTTAAGACTGCGTTCTTAAATAGAGAGTTAGATGAGGATGTTTACATGAGACAACCCGAAGGGTTTGTCATGAAAGGTCAAGAAAGTAAAGTTTGCAAACTCGTTAGGTCTTTGTATGGGCTTAAGAAAGCACCCAATTAATGGCATCAAAAGTTTGATGAGTTAAGTCATGGTATTATGATTTGTCTCTATGTAGATGACATGTTGATTTTTGGGACTGATTTGTCACAAGTTGAGTGGGAAAGGCTTTCCTATCTTCAATGTTCTCCATAAAAGATTTAGGAGAAGCGGATGTCAATCTAGGCATAAGTATTAAAAGAAGCAATGGAAAATTTATTTATCGCAAACCCACTACATTAAAAAGGTACTTAAGAAGTTCAATGTTAGTGATTGCTCTTTTGTATCAACTCCTATGGACCCAAGTGAGAATTTAATGCCAAATGATGGTAGTGCGGTATTTCAACTTGACTATGCACGGGTCATAGGTTATTTGATGTATGCTATGATGAGTACTAGGCCTGATATCGCATTTGCGGTAGGCAAGCTTAGTAGGTATACTAGTAACCCTAGTATGAAGCATTGGCATGCTATTCGTCTTGTCTTAAGGTATTTGGGGAAAACCAAGGATTATGGCTTATCCAACAGCGGGTATCCTTTGGTTTTAGAAGGGGTATTCGAATGCAAGTTGGATATCTAATAGAGAGGATCATTCTTCCACAAGTGGATTTGCTTTTCTACTTAGGGGGGGGGATGTTATTTCTTGCATAGCTTGTCCATGATTTATGGAATTTGTATGGTCGCGACTTGCGACCTGTATCGCGAGTCGCGAGTTGGCCGTTTTGCGAACGTCTTTATTGACAGTTTTGTTCTCTTTGAGCGGTTATGACCGGCTCTTTTGCCTTCAACGCGTTTTATAAGTGGTTTTAACACTGATTAATGTATATATGATTATTAAATGTCTCTCAAAAGCACTCTCAAGTTCTCTCATTGTTCATCACTACATTTCCACAATATACTTTGTTCCCATTTGGTGAGTTTGATACGAGCGTGACACTCATTGTTTTTCATTGTATCTCAGAAGTGAATTCCGTGCAACTCGTGCTTCGTATAGGGTCGGAATATTGCTTTTGGGAAAGTGTTCCCAAAACGCTTTGAGGATTCGTTCTTGTTCGTTGTAGTTTTTATTATTGTTCATCTTGTATCCCGGTTACTAGCACTAACAGTAATATAAAATAAAAATTTTCTATTAAATACAAATATACTAATAATTACTTATCGATCGGCTTAGTTCAATCCATTAATTTTATTTAGTTCAAGTTTATTCAATCCACTGGTGAACAAGTTCCAAGAGCAATGGCGCCCAACGATTTGATCCAAGTGTACATTTTTTGGCAGTTTTACCTACAAGTTTATGTGGTACGTTTGTGCCCCAATCCAGCTTAATGACTTAAAACCGCCTATGGGACGTTCTGCGTAATTTCCATCTTGCACGCGCACCTACAAAGAGGTAGGTGCGCCCAAGTAAAACGCAGCAACAACATAACAAAACACAGCAAGAAAAAACAGCTCAGATTGTGTCCGACACGGAATGAAGATCAGGCCTGAATAAATAAACATTAGAGTAGATAAAAATACTAAAACAAACCACAAGTCAGCATTCTCCTTATGTTTGACACGGAATGAACACTTGTTTAAAATAAATATACATGGGAAAAAGACAAACAACATGTAGTAATGCTAGGAAATTGTTTTGCCCATGACTAATGTACATGAATGAGAAACAAATGAAATTTCGTTTTGCCCATTTTATACAATAACAAATGAACATCAATTATCATACGATAAACGCATGAATATATTAAACAAACAGGCTACTATTCTAATTTTATGTATAAATGAGGAATAGAGTTCCACAATGAGTAGATAAAGAAACATTAGTTAATTTAAAATGAACATATGAATGGAAAATTTTTACACCATTTTGTAATAATTAAAAAAGAAGATGGACAATATTTGTAAACAACCAAAAATTAACATTTGTTGGTATATAAAGTACAATTGGCCAATGGGATATATTGTTAATTTATGAAAATGGGCAATGGGATATATTGTTATCAATGAAATTCTCTTTTGTTTATGTTTAGTAGTTATTGTTTAAGTTCATTATATATGATTTATTGTTCATCTTATTAGTACACACTGTCATTATGTCTACTCTAATGTTCATGTATTTCTATTAATGAACTTTTCTATTGATAATGTTTAAGTATTTATTATCAATGTTTATTATGTTTGTTCAAAAGTTCATCTACTTGGTTCAAAAGCTCATTTTGTTTGATATGGGTTGTTATCAATGAAATTTTGTATTGTTAATGTTCAACTACTTATTATCAAAGTTCATTATATATGATGCATTGTTCATCTTATCAGTACACACTTTCATTGTGGTTGCTCTATAATGTTCATGAATTGTAATCAATTAATTTTGGTATTGATTACTTTCAAAGTACTTATTTTTAATGTTCACTATGTTTGCTTAATGATTCATCTACTTGGTACACAAGTTCATGGTGTTTGATCTAATGTTCCTGTATTGGAACCATTTATTCTGTATTTTCAATTACTATCTAATGATAATCTTATTAGTACACATGTTCATTGTATTTGCTCTAATGTTCATGTAGTGTTATCAATTAACTTTGGTATCGATAATGTTTAAGTACTTATTATCAATGTTCATGACGATTGCTCAATTGTTCATATAGCCGGTACAAAAGTTCATTGTGTGTTGCTTAAATGTTCATTAGATGAATATAGTTATTCATAATTCCCGACTTGATGTTCATTCATCTATAAGTAGACATCTAGATTAGTATTCATTGATTTGAAATGTAATAATTATTTTTTCATTTATTTATAGTTGTTATTTCTTTTTTACCCGATGATTCAATAACGTCAATTAGGATGAATTGAATAAAGAACGGTGAGAAATGATTTAAGAACAATACGAAAATAAATAAAAGCAAATATTATTATTGATTCCGAAGAGTGAGTACAATGCTTAGTATAAAATGTTGTAAAATATACAAATGACGTCTTTACAATATTTATACTATCTAACTAAATAAAGAAACGGACGCCAAGAAGCCCTAACGTCTCCCCATTATTACGGGATTTGCCTTGATCACCTAGCTCCTATCCTCAAATTGGACCGCGCTTCCTCCATCTTCACATCCAACGATACGTGAATTCACAACAAGGGTTTTGGCCTTTTGAGCCAGGGGTTTGCTCTTGACAACATGTATTATGGTTTTGATCTCTGTGGCCGAGGCTTTTCCCTCAGTAGCGACCATGGTTGGTGGATAGAGTTTGGTAGTAGCAAGTGGTACATGTGGTTTATCACTTCTACACATTCATGAAGTGAACAATGAACATTAGAAGACATAATGAATATTAGATCAAAACTAATGTACAATTGAATAAAATGAATGAACAATAAAAATGAACTAGTGAACAATGTACAACTAGAAAACAATAATGAACAACACTGAAAAACTAGTAAAATATTAAATATAATGAATGAATAATTGTTATAAAGAATGAACAATTGAACAAAATGAATGAACAATATATAGGTAGATGAACAATAGAGTAAACAATTGAACAAATAATGAAAAATATTGAACAGTAGAAAAGAACTAGTTAACAATGAATAACAGGTAAGTACTAGTGAACAACTGAAAAGTCATAGTGAACCATAGGAATGAACAATTGAATTAAATGAATGAATAATTGAATTAAATGAAATAATAAAATGAACAATTGAGTGAATTTCATGAATAATTGAATAATATAATATGATTAAATAAATAATTAAATAACATGAGTGTACAATCATGTACTAAAAAGGTCATCTTATGACCTATTTTCATGAACTTTACATAAACAACCTTTTATTAGGTCATTGTTAATAATATTTTTTATAAGTTCATGTCATGAACTTTATCAAAATGTCATTGCTAATAGTGGTCTAACTTCTCATCCCCCACTCTCTCTCTCCATTTCTCTGCTGCCCTATCTAATGAGGTTGCAAATCCTCGTCCAGCTTACCGCATTGAAAGCCTCAAATCTCTCTCTTCTTCTACTTCTTCTTCCTCGAATACTATTGTTGTGAGAGAACCGGCACAAATCCGGCAAGGTTTATTTCTCCTTTCTCTTCTAACTTCTTTTTGATGAAATTGATGTGAAATGCCATGAGAATGTCGCGATTTAACATGAGAAATATTCTCTGATTCAATTTTTTTGGTTCCATTCTAACGCAGGAGGTGTTAAGGACGATATTAATGCTGATTGTTACAGGTATTGTCGAAGATAACTTAATTACTTACCGCATCTTGCTTGCTAATTGGCGAATCGTGATTTCATTATGTTTAATGCAATGACAACTTGTGTTATTGGAAATAGGTTCTTCCTCTGATTCATACGTTTATTGCAACGAGTGAGAATCATATGGAACATAGGTTGAATGAGACGATGGAGGTGGTGATTGAGATTGCTTAGGGTATGGTGAGTTATGCTAGGAGTTTGGGTTGTGATGATGTTGAGTTTAGCCTTGAAGATGTTGGTAGGTAACTCTTATTTTACTTTTGATTTCCTTTATTGCAGGCAGCAGGTGTGACTAGCGAGCTGAGGTGATGAGCAGGCACAATGCAGTTGTAACCAATTCTCATCCTTTTGGAGGCATTCATGGTGAGCTTCTTACTCCTAGCTCTCCCTTAAAGAAGTGCTTTAAGTATGTAATCCCCTTTTTTTGCTATGGACATACATATTATTGAACTAGTTTTATGCATTTAGGCACTATGTTGGTAAATTTGAGTAATGAATTTCCACAACTAACTAATGGTGGAGTTTGATCTCTCTTGAACTGCTGGCCTACTATACATATCTGACCATTGTGAGTCTGAATGGTTGCAAATATGTGCATGATCTTAATTGGGAATTTACGACTTTGTTGAGCTATCAGGCCTCCTGCCCTCTGTTTGGTTAGTGCAATGAGCTTGTCTCTTTGCTTACTTGAAAATCTCAATTGTGTGAGCTGTTTAAATATCAAAAAAGTGTATATTCCACCCATAGTCCCGTGTACCTATCTGTCATCATTAAACTTCTCTCTCAGTGAATCTAAAGGAGTTAGATGTTGCTTTTTCCAATTTGTGTTTCCTTAACTTTGAGGTATTAATTTTGATATCTATTCTGGTGTTTTGTCTCTTAAAATTGTTCTCTATATTTAATCTTTTGCTTCTTGCTTGTTGTTGGGCTAGGGGGATTGTTTAAGAAGAGGGAAAAGAAAAGGAAATCTGCATCAGCAATGAACAGTGTTAATTGTTCTCCATCTTCTGAAGGTTATGTCGTAGGTTCTGCTGCCTAATGCGATACTAACAGTTTGGGTTTATTTTCCAGCAGAAGTTGAAAGGTTTTCGCAGTAGAGGGTATAAGATGGTCTTATCTATATTGTCATTTCTATTTTCCGGCCTGGTCATCGTGATTCATAGATTAGTTAAATTTAAATGCTAGCACCTGTCCTTGTACATTTATCACAATTTGTTTCCATAGTTCTTGAAGTTGGCCTTTTCTTCTTATTGTTATAACCTCATTTATTTGTCTCTTGGCAGGAAGTGAAAAAAAATAAAAGAAAGAAGTCCAAAACTGCAGCAACTTGCTTGGAGTCGCTTCTCCAAATTCAAGCAGTGTTCAACTAGCAATTACTGATTATTATCGTTCAAGTGAACCAATAACTCAGGCTAAAGAAAATTATGATTTGGCTCTAACTTAAGAAGCTGGATGCTCAAAAGGAAAAGGTAAGGTTTCAAGTGCAAGCCTTCCTAAATCTGTGCGAGGTTGGCTTTTGTTTAGCTAAGTTTCTTTCCTGAAAGTAGATGGACTTCGTCAACTCGTGAAAGCCCTTCGCAAATCTCTTGCCCGAAAATTGAAAATACGCAGACTTCATGAACTTCTACATATTATCTTTATTAGGTCCTATGGTACCAAGTGTTTTAGTTTTGAGCATGTTAAATTAGGATTATGATTTTTACCTTTTGGCATCGAGCGACCTGCTGAAGGCTAGTCATAGTTATAAGTAAAGCAACCTTTTTATTTTAATGTTTGTGTAAATCCGTTGGATATGGGAAACTTTTAATCTAATATGATCACCAACTTCTTTGATGTCATGCACTGCTGATCCAAACAAGTGACTGATCAGTGTTCATTAGGAGATCAAGATGGAGGAAAAGGAGAGAGAGTTAGGAAATGAATTTTGAATGTGTTTAATCATTTGACAAATAATAGATTATGATTATTGAGTGATTAGGTTGAGGGAGAGAAAGGGGCAGGGGGGACAGGAAGGACTAGTGGCATATCCCTAAGGTTTACATGACTGGCTCAAGTGTTATGCGCTGAATGTTATTACACCACAAGTCTATACTTGTTAAATGTTCTTGTTGCTTAGTACGTGTTACATAACATACTAACACACTATCATTTCACAGTTCAAAATGTTAATCAATATTAGATGTTAGTTTTGAATCCCTTTCCAGTTGCTAACACCTTTTTCCATAGTGTGTGTAACCTTTAAAGCCATTCACTAATTAGACTATGTTAAATTGCAGAGTTGTGAAGCTCTTTCCCTTGGTTTTCTGTATATTTTGTGTAGAAATGGTTATAGTAATTTGCATTAAGTACTGTTATGTAGTAAGGAAGGAGTAGAGGTTGTGCCAGTCCCAAAATTGAGGTTCTGCATATCATCTCTGATTGTTGGAACTTGGAAATGCCTTTTGGACAACTTCCCTACTGAAAGCTTTGCAATCAATGACCAATACAGGAAATGCTACTGTTGCGTGTACTTTACTTCTTTCTCTCTGTTGGGTTTGTTTCCTTCCAGGCTCTCTAACTGCATTTATCGTTTTAAAGGTTTAGTTTTTGTTGTCACAGGTTTCATTGGTGAACAATAACGGACAGGTGTTGGTGCACAGTTAATTGTATAACACTCCATATTGTTAGCTTCATGCATGGTCTTATGCAGGGGAAGTATTTTCTGCTTGAATATTTGATGCTTCTAGTCGGACAATTTTATTTTTAGTTGTTTCTATTCTATTTATGATGTACGCATTATATATTTTTGGTGGTACAAGGGTATGTTTGTTGATTCGCTAGGTTGAGATCCTTTGGTGCAATAATTTGATTTTAGTTCTTGTACCTATTGTGTCTTCTCTCCAGTCCTCTTCTGTTAATGGCTGCAAAAATCCATCCTTTTTGATATAATTTTTTCCAACAGGACGCTGTTGTAAGAAACGAAGAAGGCGGGAACTCGATAACGACAGTGCTATTACGAGGAAGTACCGGCAATATTTTGGAAGAGAAGTTGATGATGGAGTAAACACTTACAAGGTAAGTTTATGCACTCTGTTTTGTAGTCCAAATAGATGTTAGGGTGACTATAAAACGCTCATATACTTGTCATGCTCTTTGCTGTCAGGCTATGTGCATGGATAGTCGATTTGTCCCAGCTGCTGAAATTGAGTTAGCCAGGAGACTGAAGGAGGTCTCGTTCAAAGAGACAGGGTAAGTAGGGTTCTTTGACTTATAGTATATCTATGGCAGTGAAAATGTATTAATAACTTGTCAAAGGGGTGGCATCGTGATTGATATTACACCATTATGCTTTCCTTGTACCCTTGTGTACGGACCAAGATGGCCATTTTTATTGCTTTGTCATTGCCAGCCTATATACTGCTTGTTCTTTTGATACTTGTTCACTTTGTGCTAAGCTGATTCAGCTTACATGTCATATCATCTTCCAAGGTCATGCATTTAGACTATAATACACCTTGTCATGTAAATGGGATAGTTTCGGATATGAACAACTCTATCTTGGACGTATAGAAGGGTTTATGGTCATAATGGTTCATTATTGATCCGTTTCTCTCTTAAACAATGGAAGATTTTCTTCTTAAACATGTGAATGATAGACACATCATGCCAAGCTTCATGCTTGTACAATTGATCTCTCAGTTTTGTTCCTGGTATTGAACTAATCTTAAAATCAAATGCACTTTAATAGGTTAGTGTATTTTATGAAAAAAAAAGATTGCTACCATTGATAATGACCGCATTGTCGTGGAAGCTGGCATTTCACGAGTGTTATGATGTCCTCTAGCGGTCTTCACGATGTAAGTAGACAAATGAAAAATGATTCATTTCATAATGTGATTCAGGATCATAGAACCTTATTTGTAGATTATAGTAACTAGAGTATAATCTCATCTTAAATATCACTGCAACTTTATTAATATACTGATTAGTTCAAATTACAGATAATGGATGTCAAGGTTTGATTATAGACCACGCATTATGGAACAACATTTTGCGGATCATGGCTTGTACAATTTCATCATCCTTGTTGCTCCGGAACTATTTTTTTATCTATCGTTGCTAAACTATTAATGTTTTCTTTTCCTATCTACAGATTAGATTAGTAGGCGATTGTAAAATTAACAAGTAATCTTAGAAGGAAGCGGAGAATGACGACAAGAAGCTTGAAGCATGCAGCTTGGAATCTGCTAAATTTAAGTTATAAACATAAATGTTATTATTATAGCTCTATGTGTAAAGATTTTCATATATGTAGTATGTCTTACTTTTTCATTATTCTTTCTATGTAATTTTAATTATAACACTAAGAGTCTAAGATTGTATTATTCATCATTATTCATAATAAATAAGATTATTTCATTAGCCTTTTTGCCTTACTATATTATTCGATGTTTATTTGGGACAATGAAATGCATTTATAAAACAATACGAATAGAGAGGAATAATGAATAAAAAAATGAGAAAAAAAATCTCTTAGTAGCGGTAACATTCTCAGCACACAAAAGTGCCAAGAAGCTCGACACTTTAAAATGTCGAGGGTTAGCAGAGGCGCATAAGAGCGTCGAGAAGCTCGGCTTTTTTGAGTGCTGAGAGGTTGGTAGAGGCACACAAAAGCGCCGAGAATCTCGACGTTTTAAAGTGCCTTAGGGTCAGAGACGGCGCCGAAAAGCGCCGAGAATTCTCGACGGCCAAAATCTCAGCGCTTCCGGAAAACGCCGAGAAATTATTTTTCGGCGCTTTACTGTGCCGAGATATTGCCTAAAAAGCGCCGAGAAATGACGCGTTTTGTATTAGTGATGATATGATTAATGAACAAGTAAATAACATGAATGTACAATTAAATAAAAATAATGAACAATTAATAAGTGAAATGAATAATAGGAAGGAATGACTGAATTACGAACATATAACTAGTGAACAATATGGGAAAACTATTAAACAATGGAAAAATAAACAAATAAATAATTGAAATAAATATGTTATCTTCGTTGCAGCAGGATCTTTTCTAATTGGGTGCTGGGGTTGTGGTGGTGCCTCTGGGTTTTTCACTTCTGCATAGTCAATAGGTAAAAGATCAGGAAATGGACAATTGAATTAAATGAATGAACAATTGACTAAAATGAAATGATCAAATGAACAATTGACTAAAATGAAATGATCAAATGCACAATTGACTAAAATAAAATGATCAAATGTACAATTTACTAAAATAAAATGATCAAATGTACAATTGACTAAAATAAAATGATCAAATGAACATTGGAGCAAACTTGATGAGCAAGTAATTCAGAACAATGATTGAATTGAATGAATAAAATGAAATGGTGAAATGAAAGTAATCAAATAAATGAACAATCAAATAAACGGAATGAACAATTAAATGAAATAAATGAACATTTGAATGGAATGAATGTAACTAAATAAAGTAAACAAATGTATAAAATGACATCATGTATAAAATAGTTGTAAGGAATAATCCGTTATAGTACGTTAATGAACAAATAAATGACATCAATGAACAATTTAAAACATGAATGAACCATTTAATTGCATGAATGAATAAACAAAATAATAACATGAATTAACATATTGGTTGAACATTAGAACATTTTGGATAAACCAAAGATCTCAATTTCAAATGAAATTCATTTCAAATGAATAATATACCTTTCCAAGATGAACATTTGAACATAACAAACCCTATGTCAAAAGAGCATTAGAACATTCCAGATGAACATTGTCATTTCATATGAACATAAACATATATAGCAGTGAACAATTGCCTATAATTATAAGGACTAACATTTTTTAGGGTTGGGGTTATGGTTGTGCTCGTGGATCTTCAGTGCTGAAATGAAATGAACAATGAAGTGAATGAAATGGATATATAAGTTATAAGATAGCAATAAAACAAATATCTGATGAGCATTATAGCATTTCAGATGAACCAGCAGCCCCTTTTCAAAATAGCGTCATTTCTAGATGAACATATAAACATTCAAGATGAACAAGAATACCTCATTTCAAATGCAACCACATTTTAGATGAACATTTCAACATACTAAAAGAACCCTTTTCAAATGAACTTTAAAACATAACGGATGAACCAACCCCCCCTCCCCCCTCATTTCCAATGAAATCCATTTTAAATTAACATTATACTATTCCACGAAGAACAATATAACATATCAAATGTACCCTATGTTAGAAGACCAATTTTAGTTGGACATTTCAACATACATAAAGAACGCATTTCAGGTGAACAACAGAACATCACAGATGAACCTTATTTCAAAATAGCATTTTAATCTACATAAGAACACTAATCCATTTAAGGTTAAACATAAACATATATCCAATGAATATCATCCCAACATAAGTGAACATACGTAGTCATTTAGGAATCAACAAAAACTGAAATATGTGGGAAAAACAAAAAAAATGACCTTTAGAGATATATTTTAAACCTGTGGAAAAAAACGAGTGCATGAACTCAAAATACCCAGATGAAGATGAGGATTAGAGGGTAAAAAAAAGGAAGAACCCAGAAAATGAGTACAAAAGCCCAAAAAATCCAAAAAAACGAGTAAAAAAACTCACCTTTGGGATGAACAACAAAAAACTGACCATTTACAGAGAGAATGGAAGATCAAGGATTGAGAGAGAGTACAAAAACTGACCTTTGGAATGAACAACAATGGTGGATTGAGAGAAGGATTCAGAGAGAATAGAATAATAAAACTTTGATAGAGAGAGTAAATGGTTTACAGAGAGTAAATGCTTTGTGTTTTGTGTGGGAAAGTTAGAGGGGGAAAGTTTTTTTTGAAATTAAAAGCTGTCAGAGGAGAGATAAAAGGGGGAAAAATTCTGGAACATTTTTTTTTGAAATTTTCACTAAACCATTGTTCGCGTTTCACCTGAACGCACCTTCCTCTATATAGGTGCGCATCCATGGTGTACTTATTGAACGTTCTGCCCAATAGGGCGTAACCATGTATCAATTTTCTAGCTGTGACGATCAAAGAACTGTCAAAGCATTCTATTCTTGGTTATGGACAGTTGGAATGGGGGACACTCTCTTTGACTGGGCATTCAATTGGATTAGCATAGACTTTATTGTAGACATAAAGGACACTGTAAGATTTTTAGTCATGTTGTGAGTTGTGCGGTTGTGCTTGGGGCATTGCCGCTTTTTGTGAAGTGTGATACCGCTATTTGTGAATTGTGATACCATAAGTCTTTTTTTTTTGACAAGAACTCAAGTATAAAACAATAAATAAACTACAAGAGGATCCTATCCAGCTAGATATGCTGGAACACTAGTAGCGTCCTTGACACTACTTGGACAACCATGACTACAACTTACACTTGACTCACCGACAAACTTCTTACTAGGACGGTAGGGGATATCGGACGAGGGAGGAACACCATTCTTCCTTTTCATACCGACATGGTGGACAACTCCTTTGAACCGAACCTGCAATACACTTGTTGGAAGACAACGTCGGTGCTACATTACCTTTAAATGAGAAATGGCGTGCTTGCCCATCACTTTGTTGGAATGCTGCTGGCGAACCCACTTGATCACTTTCCTTGTTGACACTCCCTGAATAACCTGCTTCGCCACTAAGAGCTGACGAAGAGTGTATGGATTTTAGCGTATAGTAGAATCTCGACAATCCACCTCAACTTCCATAGGAACCTGTGTTGCATTGGAGCATACAGAACTGGAGACCACTGCTTCCCACAAGTTAACAACGTTGCGGGGGGCCTCGTTCAAGTTATGAGTTTTCGGGATGAAGGTGCTAACCTTCAAAACAGACATGGAATGGGGTTGATAGAACTGCAATTCCTTCCCTTGTTGCAACCTGTTGACATCCATTCGGGAAAGCCTTAGGCTCATTCATGGTCTTCGCTTGTTGGTGTAGGAGACCTTGGTAGAGGGACACACATTATGAGGGGGACGACAGATATGCTGCAACTCCTTCGAATTATCCACTAGTAGACGAGTAGTATCCGCAACATCTTGTTCATGCACCTGAGACAGACAGCTAGATACTTGTTCACACCCGACGTTACCTTGATCAACCAAAACAGCAGAGCTTGATGCCAGGAACTCCATTGGACTTTGGACATGAGCCCCCAAAGACGTAGACATAAGCTCTTCCCCAACATTCACCTTCGGGGCTTCATTGTGACTTTGACCGAAAGTAGCAAGTTCCTTAAGTATTTCCGAATTTCGTGGTTCTAATTCCTTGGATTTTTCCAATTCTTTATATGCCTCCTCCTAACTACCGGACTTCCTTAAAGCCACACTCTTCTAAACAGAGCCTTGACGTTATTTTGATCAACCTCCAATACCAACGAACAACAAACAATAGCTTTGCTCCATTTGTCCATAAGTCCATAAGTCCATAAATCATCTCCTCCATATTACTAAATACTAGTAAACTAACTTTGTCTATCTCACACTATTTTGTAGACGTGTGCAAAATGTACGAGAATATCTAATACTCATAGAAAATACATGAAGATATTTAATACTCGTGCAAACTGTACGAACTATAAAAAGTTCTAATTAAAAATTTCAACGTATAAGTTATTGGATTGTTTTAAATATCGGATCCAATAACTAACACTCAATCAAAAGGATGCTTTTGTTTATTTTAGACTTTAATGTACTATGGAGTTAATTGTTGGGATCAAGGCTTGAAAAGCCTAGCTTTGATTGTCAAATGTCGCATATCGCTTAAAAGAGGCGGTCTAATTATCTATATATTCAAATTAGATTAATTTAATCCCATCATTTTATTAAAAAAGCACATGACTTTATTAAAAAAAAATATTTTATTCTCTTCTTTCTGTAGGGTTTGGACTGTTGCCTAATTATAAATTAAAATTAAACAGTCTATTATAAGACTAACTATATTGCTTAGGGGAGGGAATACTACCTTTTTTTATTTCCTCCCCTCTTATGGTTATTGAGTTGTAACTATGAGATGATTTTGTGGTTGTATGTAATGCTTGGACTTGGGGCTTGCTACCATACACGTGCGCCACCGGGACCGGGTTAGGGCCTAGGGTTTGGGTTCTTGATTCTAAAAAAATCATTCATATATATAGAAAAAATTATTAAATGCATAAGTTCTAGAAATTAAAATGTAATCGATCCAAACCCTTGACCACTAACACTCCTTGGTCTTCTCAAACGCTTGCACTAAACGCTGAGGCAACTACTCACTGTTGTCAAATCGTGCGCGTTTAATATTTAACTACTGGTCGGGTCGGGTGTACCTACCGCAAGGTACACCCAGGTATACATAATAGCTTGCCTAATTGGTTAATGTAGATACAATAAGTCCATAACTCATGTATTTTATAAAATACGTGTAGCTAAATGGTCTTTTCTATTATCTTATACTAGTCTTTAAACCCGTGTAAAAGACATATAAATAATTAATAAAAAATATTGGGTCTAACTCGTCCTACTGCAAGTTATGGTCAGACGAGTATACACTTTGATTATTTGATAAAAACTTAGAATATCTGATACAAAATTTTTGTTATTTGATCTTAAAATTTGAATATCTAATAGGAAAATTCATTATTTGATAGAAAACTTTAAATAGAAGGTATTGGGTCAGACGCGTCTGACCATAACATTTGGTCGGACGACTTTCAGTTGGTTTCAATTTTTTTCAGTTGGTTTCAATTTTTTTCAGTTGGTTTCAAATTTTTTTCAGTTGGTTTCAATTTTTTTTCAGTTGATCTTTTTCTTTCAATTGGATGTCTTTTAAGTTCAGTTAGTTATCTTAATGTTTCATTTACGTGTTTTATTCTAACTGAAAAACAAAACTTAAGTAAATGAAATAAAATAAGTTCTAAATGAAAGAAAATTAGTTTTCAGTTACTTATATTATCCTTTCATTTAGTTTTCTTATTCTTTGATTTAACAACTAACTAAACACATACCTCTAACTGAAAAGAGATTAAAAGCAAATGAAAAAAAGGAATAACTGAAAGATTTATTCTTTCATTTGGTTTTGTTATTGTTTCATTTACATATTTTTATCGTAACTCACCTTTCACCTTCCTCCATCTCTTTCTCTCTCCACAACAAATTCCGTCTTGAATGGAGATGTCAGCCATGGAAGAAAGCTCAGGAAGACGACAACATCCTATGAAACTTGTGGTTTTGGCTGACCTGAATGTGAATCCTCCTGAATTTGACGAAGACGACTCCAATCCTATGCTTTCTTCTGCTCCTTTTCCTCTTCCTCATAGGTCTCTCTCATTTACTGTTTGTTTTCTTCATAACCTAGCTTGATAATCGGTGGCTTGGGTTGGCAAGGTGGTTGAGCGGTAGAGGGAGAGAATGTGACTGGGCGGTGGTGTCAGCGGAGAGGAAGGAGGAAGGAGCGGCGTCGGTAGCGGCACTCCGTTTGACAGTAAGATTATGTCAGACGGTCTGACCCAATACTTTCACAACTTTAAAATATCTGAGAAAAGACTTTGATTACCTGGTATAGACTTTATAGTAGCTGAAATGATATCTTGGTTATCTGATAAAGACAAATGAATAGCTGATATAAATATATCAATATCTTATTTCCGATATTCTTATTACCTTTGCTTCATTACTTGTAACACTTGTATCTATATGGTCTAATTTTATAAATTTTGATATGAATACACACCAGACACCACTATACAAGAAAAATAATACACATATATGATATCATTTTGGACTCGTTTAAATATGTAGTATTCTAATATTAAATTTTTGTTACTTTTAGAGACGTATAATCGAAAATATCACCGGTAAAACAATTTACTTATAATCTTGCAAGAATTATAGAGGAGAGTAGAAAAAGGACATGAGGTAGTATTAATTGCGATGCGAGTAGCTAAGTGATCATGTGTCTCTTATATACTTGTCTGAGTTGTCTCTATTTTTTTTGGCAGCGTGCATAAGTTTCAAATATGGTGTGCCTCAACGGTTCAACCATGACGTAATGAATTTTTTCTGACCCCTATCGCTTCATTTTGTATCTATATATATATGCCAGATTATACGTACTTGTTTCAAACATAACCAAGAAAGATGGAGAAGAAATTCTTTGGGCTTCTGCTTTTGCTACTCTTTCTATTTGCTTCTGGTATTCATTTATTCATTTCTTAATGCTCTTATATATAGATGTATAGTGATCTTACTGAAATGAGTTTTTGGGTTTAACTAAGCGATTGACTATTGCTACCCCATTTTGGTCTAAACATACTCCTTCCTCGTATAATCAAACACAAAAAGTAGTGGATTTTATTTAGACAATAATTATGGAGTGGTAATAGAAACTCCCATTAACTACTAAATGGTATTATAATGTACAAAATGGGGAGTACAAGTTTCTATGAACAGGCCCATCCCTCGGGCATGGCAGGTGAGGTGACTTCCCTAGGCCCAGGGAAGGAAAGCCCAAAGTTGCCTAAATTTGTACAGAGTAATGAGCATTTTCAGTAATCATGTAGTAATTCGCATTTTTAGTAATCACGAGGTAATGAGAATTTTCAGTAATTTATATGATGTAAATATATCTATGAAATTCCTCTTTGAACGAATAGAAGAGGAACTTATTAATCTAATATAAATTTGTCTGATGTAAATTTATCTAATTTGATGCAAATATATCTAATGTAAAATTTTCGTGAAAAGTTATTTCTTTCATTGTCAACTAACAACTTTTAGAATTATCCAGGAGTTTTATTGTGAAAACTAATTCCTATGTTAGCGAAGTAAGCACATTCTTACGACTATCAACTTCAACAACGTCCTAGTTTGTAAGAAGTAAAACTTTCATTTTTGTGAGAAGAATTCCCTCCGTTCTCTTTTGTTCTTCCTCCTTTGACTTTTTTCCTCTTTCAAAAAGATTCCAAATAGGAAGAACAAAAGAGAATGGAGGGGTAGTACTTTCAGTTAAGTTGAACCTTCTCTAATTTTATTTTAGCCAGCCAAACAACATCCCCAATCCCGATTCTCAGGAATTAGAATAACTTGCATATATTTTGAACAAAAAGGCAATCGACCATACTGGAAGCCGTTATGATATATGGATTTTGTTGTGTTTACATGACAGAGATGAACATGGTCTGAGGTTGAAGGTGCAACATGCAGGAAACCAAGTAAGTATTTCAGTGGCGCTTGCTTTTCAGATACAAGTTGTACGAGCGCTTGTGGCAGAGAGAATTGGCCTAAGGAAAGGTGTTTAGTCGGTTTCAAATGTGAATGTCAAAGGCCTTGTTAAGTTGTGTGCGCTCTGAGGTATGCTTAATTCATTCTAAGAACGCACAATTAATCATTTGCAACTGGGCCCTTTTTACAATTTACTTTTCTCATTTCGCTTTTAACTCGTGCTAAATTGCTAAGGCCTATTTTTAATCTTATTTTCAGTTCAGTTCATCTTAGTTCAATTGAGTAACTTTCAGTTCAGTTCAACTCTTAACATTACTTTCACTAGCACATTTTAATAGTCCATTGGTTTTGTTGTAACATATTTAAAGAGGACACGTGGCCCAGTGAATTGGTGACACGTGGCTCACCCCCTCATCCACACTTGGCAGCATGTTATTTGGAGCTAATGATATCATCAATTCTGCAAACAAGAGGCCCAACTATTCCCTAAAAGAGGGAATAATCAGCCCAAATTCCCTAAAGAGGAAGAAGGTGATTGGATAAAAGGCTCAGGACAATCAGACCATGACAAGTGTCGCTCTCCCATTGCCTAACCAATCACATTCCTTCATCCTAGGGTGCTCTTTTCTATACATAGATACTATAAATAGTCCCTCATAATCAGGTAAAAGGTACACAACAACTCTCTCTTAAACTTACTCTGTCAAAATTCATACCCAACTATTATCTATTGAATACTGACTTAAGCATCGGAGAGGGAATCAAACCCAAACCTCCGGTTTGGTTTTCCCCTTTTGCAGGTTCGGAAACGAAGCAACATCTCAGCACAAGCCTCCCAATTTCAACCCTACACCTGTCCATCATCAGGACAAATACCGTATTCTTCAAGTTTACTTAAAACATTTGGCGCCGTCTGTGGGGAGGCGCGAGATGACTGATTGCAATTCGTCCAACCGAGGACAAAGGATGACTCCTTATGTTCAAGTTAATGATACCGTTGATGATGAACGTCCGCCTAGGGGACGTGACGGTCAGCGACATAATGATCCCATTGGGGCAGTGTTGGAGCCCAACCCTGCTCTCCCGGTCACGGCTGCTCATTTGGAAAATGCCCTAAACGAGTTTCAAGCCAGGATGGCCCAAGTTGTCCAAGATCAGATCAAGAACAACATGCTATTCTTCCGAGTAGGATCCCAGCCGGATCCTAGGCCTGCTCCTAGGAGAGGAGCTTCTCAGGAGAATGTGGCTGGACCAAGCGGGGCCAGACGACCAGGAGAAGCTAGAAGAACGTCTAGAGTAAGGCATCCTGTTCGTAGTGAGCAACCACGTCGTTTAGACTGGAATCTGGTGGTCACCAACCCAGTCAACAGACCAGTGGATGGTCGAAGAATGGAGACAGACGCTCGAGAATACCTGCATGCTAAGAGGGTAGCGGCTCAACAGAGGTCGGCTACCGGATCAACGCCGTACTTGCAAGACCCCAGTCTGAGGATTCGGAGTCACACTCTGGAGCATGGAAGGACTCCGTCTATTTACGAGCCTCGTCAGGATCGAACGGTGGTTCAGCCTAATGTTTACAGAAGGACGTCTCAGCAGAATGTGTATAGGCGAGGGTCCCAAGAGGTCAGTTCATCGAACCCAGTCTTAAGGGAATGTCGGATTAATACAGCCCCAGTTGATGAACGTTTTAGGGAGCTGCGCATAGATTGGCCGACGCCTTTCTCAGCCAGAATTATGCAAACTCTTCCATGTGCTAAGGTCAAATTACCAACCATTGATCCGTTCGATGGCACTACTGATCCAGATGATCATCTTTCTGCTTACAAACATCAAATGTACGTCCAGGCAGTAGACGACGCTACATGGTGTAAGAACTTCCCAGCAACTCTGAAAGGAGTCGCTCAGAAGTGGTTTAACAACCTACCGGCCAATTCTATCAACAACTTCACCGAGTTAAGTTATTCATTCACTAGCCACTTTGTCGCCAATAGGCAGGAACAGAAGACTAGTATTCATTTGGGGAAGATCATCCAAGCCCCAAAGGAATCCCTGAGAAGTTTTGTAAAGAGGTTCAATCTTGAAGCCCTTCAAATCCATGACTTAATTGCTGGTGTAGCCTTTGATGCATTTATTCGAGGACTGCGTCCAGGAAGTTTCAAGTTTGATTTAGTCAAGAAGAAAGTGAGTACCTTAGCTGAAGCTTTAAGGGAAGCCGAGGCTTTTATACATGCGACGGAGGTGTGTGCTGAAGCCAAGCACTCAGAGTCCAAGAAGCCCGAGGAACCTGTTCAAAAAACTAAGAACAATCCTAAGAAGGCTGAGACCTGGGTAGTGTCTTCAAGCACGGCCCCGTCGAGAAGAGAGAAGAGGAAAGAAAGGACTGTCTCGGCTGAGCCCATTGAGTTCAATAAAGATCAGTATTCAATCCTTATGGAAATCAAGGATCAGCATGAACTCAAGGCTCCGGCCGAAATGAAAACACCTTACAAGAACAGAGATAAGAGTAAGTACTGCCACTTCCACAAGGATTGTGGACATGAGACAAATGAATGCAAACACCTGAAGAGAGCTTTGGAAAACCTGGCAAAGCAAGGAAAGATGAATCAATACGTCTCCCGTGAGGGCCGTTTTCAGAAGAAGGATTATCGGCAGAAAAAGAAGGAAAGCTCCAGTACAGACGAAGACGTGGTTTTGGTGATATCCGGCGGGTTTGCGGCCGGAGGACCAACCTTGAGAGGTCACAAAAATTATGTGAGAGAGCTTGGCCAAGTGTTGCTGACGGGGAAATCCAAAGTAGACCCGTTCCCCATGGTGACGGTGAGCGAAGGAGACCGTGGGCAGATAAGGACTCCCCATGATGACCCCTTGGTCGTAGAGATGAAGATTGCCAATCTAAGAGTGCGAAGGATCCTTATCGACACTGGCAGCTCGACTGACATTATTAGCGCTGATTGTCTGTCAAGATTGAAGTTTGATGAGAAAGATCTTCTTCCAGTCCATCATCCTATTATAGGATTTGGAGGTGGAATCATACATCCGGTCGGCACGGTGTCGTTGCCCGTCCGAGTCGGAGAGAAGGAAAAGAGCAGAACTATGTTCATAAAGTTTTTGGTTGTCAAGGATTTGACAGCTTACAACGTCATTTTGGGACGTCCTACCCTTAATAATATTAAGGCTGTCATCGTCACCCATCTCATGCTGATGAAGTTCGAGTGTGACGACGGCCAAGTAAGCACAATTTATGGAGATCAGAGGGCCGCTAGGGAATGTTATCTTACAACCCTAAAACCTTCGTCCTGGAAATTGAATGAAGTCGAGCCTATGGATTTAGATGAACCCAAAGAGATGGGGGCAGAGATGGTAGGACCGGCCAGAGTGCGAGAAGAGAAGTTTCAAACCAACGCTGCTTCCGCAAGGAAGCCAGCTAGAGAAAAAGGTGAACTACAAGATACCCCTGAAGGGAAAACGGCAAGAGATTTGCCCAGCAAGAAGAGAAAATTCACTCAAGTAAAAGAAGAGCCAAGGCCTTCAGCCGAGCTGATGACGATCGCAAGTTTGACATTGGATCGCCCGAAGCCTGCTGAGGTCCCTTTAAGCATTTGCTTAGACGAGTCTCGCCCGGAAAGGACTTTGCAGATTGGGGCAGGTTTGAAGCCCGAGTTACAAGAAGCTATCATAGCACTGTTAAAACAATTTCAAGATATTTTTGCCTATGGGGCAAAAGAGATGCCGGGTATTGATCCCAAAGTGGCCGTTCATCGGCTAAATGTTGATCCAGCCAGAAAACCGGTCAGGCAGAAGAAGAGGCATTTGGGACCTGTTAGGAATCAGGCTGTAGACGAAGAGGTCAAGAAACTACTAGAAGCCGGCTTCATCAGGGAGACTCACTACCCAGATTGGGTATCAAACGTGGTTATGGTCCCCAAGCCAAATGGGACTTGGAGGATGTGTGTCGATTATACGGACCTGAACCAGGCTTGCCCCAAAGACAGTTTTCCGCTTCCGAAGCTGGATCGGCTGGTTGATTCGACAGCTGGTCATGCCTTACTGAGCTTCATGGATGCCTACTCTGGGTTCCATCAGATTCCCATGATGCCGGAGGACCAGGACAAGACTTCGTTCATAACAGAGAAAGGATTGTATGGATGGTTGATGATGCCATTTGGTCTGAGGAACGCCCCGGCGACTTTCCAGAGGCTTATCAATGAGATCTTTTCGCCTCAGTTGGGACGAAATTTAGAGGCATACATTGACGACATGATCGTCAAAAGCCAAGAACAAACAGATCATGTCGGAGACCTGCGCGAAACTTTTGAGACATTGCGCAAGTATAAACTAAGGCTCAATCCAAAGAAGTGCGTCTTTGGAGTTTCCGCTGGCAAGTTCCTTGGATTCCTGGTAGATCAACGAGGGATAGAAGCAAATCCAGAAAAAATCCAAGCCATACTCGACATGAAGCCTCCGACCAAGGTGAAGGAAGTTCAACGGCTGACTGGTTGCTTAGCGGCAGTAGGACGATTTTTGTCCAAATCAGGTGATAAATGCCATCATTTTTTTGCAACGATAAAGAAGTCCGCAAAGTTTCAGTGGACCCCTGAAGCAGATGAAGCCTTAGTTGAGATCAAGAAGCATTTACAACAGCTCCCCCGTCTGATAAGTCCGGTGCTTGGGGAGAAGTTGTATGTTTACCTGGCTGTTTCTCCTGAAGCAGTCAGTGCAGTACTGCTAGCCGAGAGAGATGCTATACAAACACCTATTTACTTTGTGAGTCAAGTACTCAAGGATGCTGAAACTAGATACACAGTTGTAGAGAAATTTGGCCTGGCTTTAGTAGTTGCTAGCCGAAAGCTAAGGCCCTATTTCCTGGCTCACAGTATAGTTGTGTACACTGATCAGCCGCTTAAGCAAGTTTTACAGAAGCTAGAGGCGGCAGGAAGGATGTTGAAGTGGGCGAATGAACTGAAAATGTTTGACATCACGTTCGAACCAAGGAAGGCGATTAAGGGACAAGCTTTGGCAGATTTCATTGCTGAACTAACCCGTCCATTGTTGGATCCGGTGGAAGATCCCTCTGAGGGCAGTCAGTATTGGAAATTAATGGTAGACGGCTCGTCCACCACACAAGGAAGTGGGGCAGGCCTGGTTTGTCGGTCTCCTGAGGGAGACAAGTATGAATATGCTGTACGTTTTAAATTTCCGGCGTCTAATAATGAGGCTGAATATGAGGCCTTACTGGCCGGGATCCGTATTTGCCGAGCAGCAGGAGCAAGAAAATTAGAGGCAAAGTCAGATTCTCTTCTGGTAGTCAGCCAGGTTAATGGAGAGTATGAATGCAAAGAGGCCTCCATGATTAAGTATGTCCAGCTGGTAAAAGAAGAAATTAAGCAACTAGATGAATTCACCTTGGTACAAATACCTAGGTCTGAGAATCATCAGGCTGATGCTTTGTCTAAACTTGCAAGTTCTGCTTTGGGCGACACCCCAAGAACTGTTTTCTGGGAGGTTCAAGAAAAGAAAAGTATTGATCAGGAAGAGGTGATGTTTTTAAGCCGAGGAAACAACTGGATGGAGCCTATTCTTCATTACAAAAAGACTGGCCAATTACCAGAAGACCCGGCAGAAGCAAAATATGTTAAGGCTCGTGACAAATGGTTCGAAGTTTGGGACGAGACATTGTACAAGAAATCGTATGATCGTCCTCTGTTGAAATGTATTACCAGGGAAGATGGTCTTGAGGTATTGAAGGATTTGCACGAGGGGATTTGTGCATCACACATTGGCGGCCAAGCCTTGGCTGAAAAGGCACGAAGAACTGGCTATTTCTGGCCAACGTTGAACGCTGATGCCGTGGCATATGCAAAAAAAATGTGATAGCTGTCAGAAGCATGGTCATCTCTTTAAAAGGCCATCAAATTTTCTAACACCAATTCTAACTCCTTTGCCATTCGCCAAGTGGGGGATGGACATCCTAGGCCCTTTTCCCATGGTGGCCGGACAGAGAAAATTTGTTATTGTGGCTGTGGACTATTTTTCCAAGTGGGTAGAGGCTGAGGCCGTTAGGGGTATAAAGACGAAGGATGTAAAAAGGTTCATCTGGAAGAACGTCATAACACGATTTGGGATGCCCCAGTCGATTGTGTTCGACAACGGCCCACAGTTTGAGACTCCTAAACTGAAAGATTGGCTATCAGAAAGGGAGATTAAGTCCCACTTTGCTTCTGTTGCACATCCACAAGCAAACGGCCAGGTAGAAGCTTTCAATAAGATTATTTCGGAAGGTATAAAGAAGAAGTTAGAGAACGCCAAAGGGTTTTGGGTGGAAGAACTCCAACTGGTCCTTTGGTCCATCAGAACAACGGCCAAGAATTCAACAGGGGAGACGCCTTTCATGCTGGTCTATGGAACAGAAGCTGTCCTACCCATTGAGATTGAAGAACCCACCCTACGCGTCATGTTATACTCAGAAGAGACTAATTGGGCGGCGATGCGCTTGGCATTGGACAAATTGCCTGAAGTCCGAGGTAATGCTCTTCTGAGGATGGAATTGTACAAGCTACGCATGGCTAGGGAATTCAACAAACGGGTAACCAGACGACCGCTAAAAATAGGGGATCTGGTTCTTCGTAAAATGGAGGCAGTTGGACGTGCCAAGGAACTCGGTAAGCTAACCCCGAACTGGGAAGGTCCGTATTTGGTGGTTGAAGAGGTTCGCAGCGGCACTTTTAAGCTTCAAGACTTAGATGGACGACCCATACCAAGAACTTGGAATTCCGATAATCTGAAAAAATACTATGTCTAAGGAAGTTTGTAGGTTTTTACATTTTACAAACGAAGTGCTACGGCACAGAAAAATCATTTAGCAATGTATTCTATGTATCTTAGCTTAGGCTAAGCAAACTTCACATTAATACATTCTAAATTCTGGTCTGTAGTCTGAACTGCTCCTTTATGTATGGCTTATTTGATTAGTTAGTAACGTCCAGTCACATTGTCATTAAGGGGCATTTTATTATCCACAGCCATCTTGGGGCATTTTTCCATAGATGGACGAAAGATGTTTACTAGATAATAAACCATAAAGGTCCATTATGCAAGACAGATATTACTTCCTAAAGGAAGACGTCTGCAAAAATCATCATAATCTGTTCAAGATATAACTGATGAACAAAGACTTCTTGATTAAAAGTTCTTTAACCAGAAGCAATCGTTTAAAACCAAGTTCATAGAAACTTGAAAGATAGACGAACACCGCTTCCTAAAGGAAGCCGGCTAGAGAGACGTCTTCCCTTAGTAAAGGAAAGCTCCGTCATAATACCTAATATTACACAAAGGTATTATTTCTTAAAAGAAACCGGCCCAAAATGAGACGTCTTAGTAAAGAAGGTCTCGTTACTTACACAAAGGATGGACTAGACTTCCTTCCTACGATGTCTTCGTCTAGGAATAGACCAAGAGGCATCCTATGAAGGGGGGCATACAGTACCTCGTCCAGCAAGGAAAGAACAATCCTCGGACGTCTTTAAATCTTACAAGGATGCAAAACAAGGTTAGTTCAAAAAGGAATACGTCATTGATTAATCCTCGGACGTCCACCCTCGAACATAACTTGGATTTTAACCAATAGTTGGTTCATGAAGGAAAACGTCCAAGACGTCTGGATCCTTGGACGTATTCCCTTGAACATGACTTGGTATTTAACCAATATTTGGTTACTGAATACCATTCTTGGATGTCTTCCTCATCATGTTGACAACATTCCTGATTCATTAACTTGGTCATTCTTTAACTAAGCAGTAAGAAATTAGAGAAGGGACCAGAAAAGAGAGTTATAAACAATTGTATATTAACTACTTCTGGACGAGTTGGACTGCAAAAGTACAAAGCAGGTTTACAGGTTTATCAATCAAGCATAGAACTAACAAGCTGCTTCTGGACGTGCTTGGACTGCTAAAGCTCAAAAAGTTTACAAGATCGTCATCCCGGTCTAAAACCAAGTATAGCTGATCTACAAAAATACTAAGACAATTACAAAGCAACAATTGACAGCAAGAGGAGCATCCTGATCTGGTTGTGGGCCAAGACTCTAATGACAGTTGCATACTTCTTCAACTTGTCAAGCTGAGCCTGAATATCTTTCCTGCCCTCTTCACTGTCATACTTCTTAGAGTACTTGGTGAAAGCCTTCTTCTTAGGCTTGCACCAGTTACTCGTCAGGAGTACCTTCCATATCTTTCTCTGTGTCCGCAGGCATTTCCAAGTTTGCATCAGCTGTGGCATTAGGTTCTATGTATTCCTCCCCGTCAGAATCAATAAATACTGGGGGTTTCTCATTGAGCAGCCGAGCCTTGGAGCATTCCTCCTGGAACAGAAGTCTTCTCTCAAATCGGGGCACCTCTTCGGAGTCAGCTAGCATGTCGAAGGCTTTGAGGGCCCATTCCTTAGCCTGGTTTTCAGCGTCAGAAAAGCTTTTGACGGCCTCCTCAAAGTCACGTTCCCTCAAGTGCTTTTGACGAGCCACCTCAGCTGTAAGCCCCACAATGGCCTGATGGAATAGGGCGGCGGTAATGAGAGCAGACCTCTTTTCCTCCTCGATGGGCTGAGTTGCTGAGTCAAGCCGACTTCTCAGCCGATCCACCTCGGTTTGCAAGCTACCCAGGCTCATCATAAGGCGCTTATTCATATTATCCATATCAGCCGCCTGCTTTTCCATGGCTCTTACAGTTTGAGCATGCTCCAAGTTCAGGGTAGCCAGCTCCAAAATGGACTTGTCCCCGGCATCAGTTACCTGACGGACGAGCCTCCTATTCTCTTTACGGAGGTCCCTGATATAATCCTCGGCCATCAGAGAACGGGCAAAAGCCTAAAAAAGTGAAAAGTTAGATGGTGGGATAATAAACAAGATATGTTAAGTATATAAAAAGATAGTAGGTGGCACTCACCTCAGCAGTCAGCTGGGTTATGTAACCCACATGGCCGGCAGCAGCTCCTCTCAAGCCCTTGACATAAGGTTCAGGGAAAGCGTCAAAAACTTCACGCTTTACCTGTTCCCTTTCCATTTTTGAGTACTTGGCAAAGGAGGGGAAAGGCTCATCAGGATAATCCTCGTCCTCAGGACCCTCAGCCATTGGCCCTTTTCCCTTATCTGTAACGAGTGGAGGATTAGACATACGGATAGGAAGAATAAGTGTTTGTGGGTTGGACGGGCTCTGTGATCGTCCCCCAATTCTCAGTGTTCTGACCACGTTTGGAGAATAAGACTCACCAGAAGACAAAGACCTACCACGGTAGGCCGGGGGCATCTGACTTTCCAGCCGAGCTGCAGCTCCACTGTAAGCCGAGACTTGGGGGGTTGCCGCGTCCGGGTCCCCCACTTCAACAACGTCAAGCATACCAGCCGCGTCCGGCTGAATAGATAAATCATCCAAGGGGAGAATTTCCCCCTCGTTTGAAACAAAAGGGGTGGAGGAGACTTCCACTCCCTTAACCTTACCTCCGTCAGAAGGACGAGGTGCTCTGGTAATCAGCTGGCTAACAGGAACAGCTTTCAAAGCCTGCGACATACTAGAAGTTGTACTTTTCTTCTTGAAAGTACTCTTGCTCTTCTTTGCCGGAGATTTCTCTTCGGCAGGAGTAGATGCCGCTCTTTTCTTGGCTGCGGGCACCGTACTGACAGGCTTAGACGAAGCTTTGTCTGCAGCCTTGGCAGTGGGGGCTTTTGACTAAAAAAAAAAAAAATATTATTAGTACACATTGCTTGCAGAAGGAAACCGTCCGAAACATAATTGAATGACATGTATTCAGATTCCTTAAGACCCAGTGATTCATCAAGGAAGACGTCCTAGGCTAGAAAGCTTGGACGTTCTCCTGATTATTGAACAACGGGCACAACGATCCAAACTGATCCATAAAGGACCACGTCCAAGAATTTACTACTTGGACGCCCTCCTTCTCATAAGAGTTGACAAACAATTTCTTCAAAGAAGGAAAACGTCCAAAGATTTACTATCTAGACGCCTTCCTTCTCATAAGAGTTGACGAACAGTCTCTTCAAAGAAGGAGAACGTCCAAAGATTTACTACCTGGACGCCTTCCTTCTCAAAAGAGTTGAACAATCTCTTCAAAGAAGGAAAACGTCCAAAGATTTACTACCTGGACGCCTTCCTTCTCAAAAGAGTTGAACAGTTTCTTCAAAGAAGGAAAACGTCCAAAGATTTACTACCTGGACGCCTTCCTTCTCATAAGGGTTGAGCAATTTCTTCAAAGAAGAAAAACGTCCAAGGATTTACTACCAGGACGCCTTCCTTCTCATAAGAGTTGACTAACAATTTCTTCAACGAAGGAAAACGTCCAAGGATTTACTACCTGGACGCCTTCCTTCTCAAAAGATTTTACGAACAGCTTCTTCAAAGAAGGAAAACGTCCTAGGATTTACTACCTTGACGCCTTCCTTCTCATAAGAATTAATTAATAAACAACTTCAAAGAAGGAAAACGTCCAAGGATTTACTACCTGGACGCCTTCCTTTTCAAAAGAGTTGACGAACAGTTTCTTCAAAGAAGGAAAACGTCCAAAGATTTACTACCTGGACGCCTTCCTTCTCATTAGAATTGATTGGTGTAAAAATTCTTCAAAGGAAAACGTCCAAGGATTTACTACCTGGACGCCTTCCTTCTCATAGTTGATAAACCATTTCTTCAAAGGAAAACGTCTATAGATTGAATAACTGGACGCCTTCCTTTTCAGAACAATTTGTCTAGACAATTTGTTCAATAAAGAAAAACGTCCAATGATTGAATACCCGGACGCCCTCCTTTTACAAGTAATATTGGGTTGAAAGTTTGAAAAGAATTAGAAGTGGCTGTCTTACCAGGGTGGTGCCCCGTTTCTCGGCAGGCTTCTTGGCCGCCTCCATGCGCAGCTTATGGGCAAAGCGAGCTGGATCCATTTCGCCTCTCTGAGAGCGAGTCAACAATGATCTGGCTTCCTCTGGAAAACAAACAATAAAAACAAAGTGAGACAAGGACATAATGATGGAACAGAGGAGAATTATAAAAATTGGATTACCTTTATCCTCGCCTAACCAAAGTCCAGCGGCAACTAAAAATTTGTTACTATAAAATCTCTCCTTGAAGGGTATCCAGCCGGCAGGGCCTTTGATGGTTGGACGATCCTCCTTTTTATACTCCACCACCTTGAAGTGGGCAACCACCATGTCGTCATACTTATTCTCCAGGCCCAGGAGGGGAGCTCCACGTCCAGTATGGGTAACCGCACGACTACGGTACCTATAACGTTTGGCTGTTTCCTCGTCGGGGGCCCGGAGATAGAGGAAGTGAGACTTCCAGCCATGCATCTTTGACGACTTACCCCAAGCCGTCATGAAGCCAGTCCGATTACATATACTAAACCAAGAGCCATCCACCGTCTTAGGCATCTTTGATAAATAGTGCATGTGAGTGAAGGCGGCTAAAGAAAGGGGATAACCTTTAAGCTCACAAGTAGCTATAAAGGTCAGGACGTTGTGCCATGCATTGGGAGCCAGTTGACTTTGGCCGAGGTTATAATGACGCAGTATCTCCTCTATGAAAGGGTGAAGGGGAAACCTAAGACCACAATCTAAGGCCAGTTTATAAACAGGAAATTGGCCGTATTTGGCGTCAAGAACGGTTTGCCCCTTAGAAGGAATGACAAACTCATAATCTGTTATGGGAATAGCTGCCCATAAATGATAGGGGTCGGTTCCAAGCTTCTTTAGCCAAGCCCTATCTATCTTTATGGTCCCAGGGTCTGCTAAGTCTCCTAGGGTTCGGCGAATTTCAGATGGAGTGGGTGAAGCACTTCCCTCGTCCTCACTATCTCCCTCGTCCTCCTCAGCTTCCTCTGCATCATCCCCTTGGGCTTCGTCATCAAGCTCCACCTCATCAACAAGCTCCTCATCCTCATCATCATCATATAAAAGAGGGTTCTCTTCCTGAAGTCCAGACGGCCCTGCCACGGACGGTTCTGGGTCAGAATAGGGTCGACTTTGTTCACCTAGCTGTATATCATCCCCATAGGGAGATCGTTCTGGAATCTCAGTAGGGCCCTTTTGTGGGCCTCGACCAGTTGATTCCTCCATTTCTGAGCTAGAGGTTGGAAGGATTAGCTGGCGTCTTAAACGAGCAGTTTGCTTGACGCGCGCCAGAATACCCTGCACAGGCAGAGACTGGGACGTCGGACAAGGTTGATGGGCATAAAAATACACAAAGGGACCGCCTAAAAAGGTCCAACTCTAGAAGAACTCGAGGATGTTTGGAGTTTATTTCTAGGGCCTAGACACTCTCTCGGACGGCCAAGGGTGTTGGACGAGGATGAGGATTCCATTTATTTATAAAGAATAAATGAATAAATAAAAGAATGGAAGGAGGAAAGATACCTGACGAGCTTTGACAGGTAGGCTGAAGACAGATGAACGTTGAACAAAAGCGGCTCTTCGGACGATCTGTGCTTCTCTCTAAAAATCTCTCTCTCTCTCTAGAATGCTCTCAATTTTCTGAAAACAGAAAGTGGGGAAATGAAGAGGAGGGGGGATATTTATAGGAGGGTAAAAAGACTTTTCACCTCCCACGGTAATATTACACGTGTCACCTTGTGAGAGGGGCACGTCAGCATCCCATATCGTTTGATTGGTCCTTTTTTTCAGTACAATTGGACTTACTTCAGTAAAACTAGAATTATTACTACTGATAAAAGGAAATATATCAGTATTGGATTCAGATACCTTCCCTTTTAGGGGCAAATGTTGTAACATATTTAAAGAGGACACGTGGCCCAGTGAATTGGTGACACGTGGCTCACCCCCTCATCCACACTTGGCAGCATGTTATTTGGAGCTAATGATATCATCAATTCTGCAAACAAGAGGCCCAACTATTCCCTAAAAGAGGGAATAATCAGCCCAAATTCCCTAAAGAGGAAGAAGGTGATTGGATAAAAGGCTCAGGACAATCAGACCATGACAAGTGTCGCTCTCCCATTGCCTAACCAATCACATTCCTTCATCCTAGGGTGCTCTTTTCTATACATAGATACTATAAATAGTCCCTCATAATCAGGTAAAAGGTACACAACAACTCTCTCTTAAACTTACTCTGTCAAAATTCATACCCAACTATTATCTATTGAATACTGACTTAAGCATCGGAGAGGGAATCAAACCCAAACCTCCGGTTTGGTTTTCCCCTTTTTGCAGGTTCGGAAACGAAGCAACATCTCAGCACAAGCCTCCCAATTTCAACCCTACACCTGTCCATCATCAGGACAAATACCGTATTCTTCAAGTTTACTTAAAACAGGTTTAGTTACGTTTAGTTTAGTTTAGTTCAACTTAATTCAATCTAGTTCACTAATTCAATTCAACTATTTTTGCATTTTTGTTTGGCCCAAATTAGTTTTTTTTTTATTTCCTGATTTAGATATAGTCTACCAATTGTAACATTATTTTTGTTACAAAAGACATTTGCCCCCACACACTCTCTGCTCAATAATCAATTCTAGAAAATACCCATTACCTTATTTTTTAATTATAAAATGAAAAATTAGCCCACATCGACCTTCCTCCTTTAACTTTGTTTCTAAAAGAAATGGGAATTAAGACACAAGGATGTATAACAACTCTACTCATCGAGTCATTCATTCATGCAGAGTTTTTTAATCTCCCACCTCTTTATCTTCCATAAAATATATGGAGTAAATTTTACTATTCGTATTATCTCCTCTCGTATTATCTCCTCCAATTTGACTATTTCAGTAGAGGCTTCAACAAGTTTCAAAGCCAAGTCTTATAGTAAAACAAAGAAGTTTGAGGACTAATGTACACTAAAAATGGTGGGGAAGTAGAAGCGAAATTTCAATTGGAACTGAAATCAATTTATCTTTCATACTTGAAATTTGGAGAGCGACGTTTTAAGTCTTTCTTAATTTTTTTGTTTTTTTATCTTTCTTTTCAGGTGTCGCGGATCAGAGATAATGATACGATGAAGACAAGTAATAATATCATGAATCAATAAATTTAAATATTAAATAAATGGTTGTCACTCTTATAAGACATATTAACTCTCTTGTGAGTTGGACTTTTTATAAGAGTTGTATGTACATAGAGGTGTCAAAAGCTGACCCGACCCGATTACCCGACCCGGATCCGAGCCCGATTCGATCCGAGAATTGCATACCCGAAACCCGACCTGGTCCCGACCCGAAATATACCCGACACTAATATGACTTGATATGACCCGACTCGAAACCCGACCCGGACCGACCCGTAGTCAACCCGTACCTGATCAGCCCCGATAGTCAGTCACCCGAACCCGACCCGGACCGACCTGAAACCTACCCGAAGCCCGCTTCAACCCGAAGAATACCCGAAAAGGCCCGACCCGTAATAAACCCGACCCTGACCGACCTGAAACCTACCTGAAACCCGCTTCAACCCGAAGAATACCCGAAAAGGCCTGACCCGTGTTTGACCCGATCCAATAAAATCCATCGACCCGACCTATTTTGGACCTCATATAGTTTTTTATTGCCTGTGTCCCAAGTTAAAGACAACACTTTCCCTTTCTGGCTCTCCCTATTTAGAGGCAACACTTCTATATACGGCAATAAACACACTATTTTTTTAATGTTTCTCACGCTACAAGTAGAGCTGTCAATTTGGTTGAAAAGTGTTGGTTGAACTGCTAACTGAACCGAAACGGAACTGAATAAACCGAATCAAAAACGACCAGTAATTGATTTTATTTCACATAATATATTTATAAGAAAAATATTGATTTTGTTGATTTGTTAGAGAAATTGAAAAATAGAGCTCAAACTGTAATTGTGATAGCTTTATTACTCTCTCAATATCTTCTTAATATGATAATTTTTAAATAAAATTTTGGCCTCCACGACTAACGCTATGGAAAACCTTAGTGCCTCTAATTGGCAAAAAAAAATATATGAATATAGTTAGTATCTTAGGTAGCTAATTTTAATCTATAATCTCTAAATAACCTAAAATAAATTACAGAAATCCTATTCAAAGTATCATCAACATTCACAATCTATACCTCGTGAACAACATACTTATCCCTCGTCAAACAGGAGTAAGTCTCATCAAACATAAATATGAAGTATAAAAAGCATAATCCCTATCATATACTTTAGCATTAAATTAATAGAGTGAGTTGTTCTTTCGAGTTTCGATAAGCAACAATGTTAAATAAAAGTTTGATTTTTCTATTGGTTTATGTTTTTTTTGTTATAAAAAGTTAAGAAATTCTACATACTAGCCTTGTACTTCTTTTTTATCCATGGTAGCCAAAAGCTTGAGAAGTTATATGGTAGTCTCTAACTTCTTTCTATGTATATTCAATAACCAAATTATATTAAAAAATCATTTATAATATTAAAAATACATTTTTATAACAAAAAAATCAAAATAAGTATTCCCTCCTTAACTAGCAGCCCACTCCCCCTGTCCCCCCCACTCCCCCACTCTTAATCGTCCCTCCCCTCCCCTCTCACACTCCCAGGAATATTTTTTTTGGATTTCTACTTCTACCAACTAAATACTAGCCAAACTTTCAAGCTTTCTGATATTGGTTGTCCAAAGATTTGTATTAAAATTTCTTTTTTTTTTCACTTTGAAGATGAAGAGCAGCAAACCCATTGCACAGAAAAAAAAATGAACTACAGATCTTAATACAAAGTTTGTTTATTTTGACTGTGAGCCTCTAGATGATTCTTTTGGAATGAATTTGATCCTTCGGTAACGAAAGATTGTTAAGAGCTTCATAGAGTATGGCACACATCTCTTATTCCATGAGATTCTTATGGATCATTGATTTATTTTTCGTTCAATATACACGAAATTAACAATGTTATTTCATGTAATTAATTCAAAATCAGTGAATCAATTTCTTAAACATTGTATGAAGTAAGATCCGAAATTTCATTAACTCATTATTTGTCTGGAATTTTTAATCCAGGCAAAAACATGAATGCACAAGTAACAACAACTGAATAAAAATAATTTTAATCCAAGCAAGCATCTGTCTGATCTGACAATGGAACAACATGAACAACAAAAACCCAGAATTTTAGACAAAGAAAAACGAAAATAACAAGAAAATAGAGAAAACAAACAAATCGATCTATGAATTAATAAATTAAACATTATTCTAGAGTATAAACAAAGAACAAGTAGGTAGACACGGTGAGGAAAGCTTCAACTATATGAGCTTTTATGGTGGAATTCGACCATAAAAGCTCCATATTTGGAACTTTTATCACCGAATTCGACCATTGAAAGCCCTAAGTAGCACTTAAACCCCGACATATCTTCATCCAATATCTTCCCACTCTTTGTTTTAGTCACTTTTCACCATAAAGCAAACTCGGTTCAACTCACCGAGTTTAAATCCCGACGAGAATGGCAACCAAACCTTCGTCATCATTATTGAACACAATGAAATCCCATCCCCTTCCAAAACCCTACCATCACCTTCTCCATTGAAAGTCCTTCAATTGAAGGGAACCAGAGAAAGAAGAAAAAGAAATAGAGGAGAGGAGGCGGGTGGAAGATAAAGAGAGGGTGCTTTAGGGTTTAGAAAAGGAGCAAGGTATATATGTGCAAAAGGGGAGTAATTTTTTACCCTTGATTTAAGTTGCATATCATATCTAACGGCTAATAATGACAATCCATGTGTGATTGTGTTAGTAAGATTTTAGCCATAGATTAAATTTGATCAATGGTTGAGATGAATTGTTTTTTCTTTGTTAGATTTACAAGTTTTTCCATTTTGATCAACTAATGAGATAATAGCTTTATTAGAATTTGTAATATAAAGATATTATAATAACAATGTATAAAACTTTTGACGTAAAATGTCTTTTTATAAGCTATAACGCTGATAATGTTTAAAAGTCATTGTTGGTGTAAGACTTAAACTAATATTCTCGTTGTATAATAACGATCTATCAAACTACAACTGAATTGAATTTATAAACTTATCGGCATTTTCCACTCAAATTTATTTATATATATATATTTATACCTAGATGAAAGGTAGGATATTTTCTAAATATTAGTATGATAATATTATCTAAATTAGCTCACTCTTAGTAAAGTACTAATTAAGTAGATGACTAATGTGTACTATACTGATAAATTGTATTGACAAATTGCTTTTAAGTATTGTCTATTAGTTTTTTTTTTGACGTGAAGTATTGTCCATTAGTTATACTTGTTTACCATAGTCCACATTGTTTACATCGTGGTATCACAAAGAACTGTCTTATTCACCAATTTAATATATTGCTAGTTGGTCTAATACACTAATCTTAACTATTTTATTCACTGAACTAATATAATGTATTGATAATCAAATATTAATTGTCGTATACATTAATCTATATGATGATGATTGATCTACTATATTGATCTTAACTATCCTAGATATTGATCAAGTATGTTGATGATTGATCTAATACATGAACTAAACTATTACAATTGATCTAATGTATTGGTATGAATGGTCTAATACACTAATCATAGCTATAATATACACTGATCTAATATATCGATGATTGATAGATTGATCTTAGGTATGTAGATGATTGATCTAATACACTAATCCTAACTATATTGATGCCTGATCTTCTAATACAGTAATCTTAATTATCTTATACGCTGATCTCTAGCTTATTGACAATTGATCTAATATATTGATCTTAAATATCTTATATATTGATCTAATACGCCGATGATTGATGTGATACATTAATCTTAATTATCGTATATATTGATCTAATATGTTGAGAATTGTTCTTATGCATAGATCTTACTGTATAACTCTAAACTACATTACATACTAATCTAATATATATATATATATATATTGATGATTGATCTGATACACTAATCTTAACTATCTTAAATGTATTGATGATTGATTGATTGGTGTAATACACGGATACAATAATTGTAACTATCGTATACATTGATCTAGTATATCGGTGATTGATCTAATACACTAGTACTGATTATCGTAAACTTTGCTTTAATGTATTGACGATTAATATTCCACAACTTTGTTGATTGATCTAATATATTCATGATTGATAAAATATATTGCTCTTAACTATCTTATACGTTGATCTATTATATTGATGACTAATTCATTACATTAATCCTAGATGTAATAATGATTAATCTAATACACTAATCTTGATTATCGCATACATTAATACAATATATTAATTATCGCAGTGTTCCTTATTAATTGATTTTACTAACTTAACTTAAAACTTGTAACAAGTTTTCAAAATTTAAGTTTATTGAAAATAAAAACTAATAATATAATCAATTAATTTAATTAGTTTATTTCACTTTGCAGGAATAGAAAAAAACGTGGCCATGAAAGTACAATACTTTTTGATTTATACATCGATCTTTATAATTTCAATAACCGAGTCATTTTCAATATTCTGATAACGGAGTACAATACTTTTTAATTCTAATATTCTTAAAAACAATTAATAACACGTTATCAAGAATGATTTTGGTCTAAGATACAATCAAATAAAGTGATTACAAAAACAGCGATGATCTTCGAAACACATCATAACAATTCAACTTCAAGAATAAGTTTATTTGTTAAGACTCAATCATAAACATACCCACCGGCCACCGTTGAGTGTGATACGAAATGAATTCAACTTGAATCCGAATCGAATGTCACGGAAATAACTTGAGATAAAGTTGAGCGAACTTGAAATGAACTAGAGTCGCAGGCCATAATAGGCAGCCGATCTTGAATCGACCGACCCAAAGTTGTCCGAACCCGAAATTAACCCGACCCGAAGTCGCCCGAATTCGAAATCAACCCGACCCAAAGGCTACCCGAACCCGAATCAACCCTACTCAACCCGTTTATCACCCGACCCAGAGTGGTCCGAACCCGATAAGCCCCGACCTGATAATGACCCGACCCGGACCGACCCGAATCCGACATGCTCATTTACCTGGCAACACCCGAACATTACAAACCCGGACCGGCCCGACCCGGACCGACAAACCAATTTGACCCGACGACAACCCGACCCGATGTGGACCGACCCGAACCCGACCCAGCCACCCGATTTGACACCTCTATATGTACAAGAATGATCTGCTTATAATTATGGATATGTTTTCTTTTATTAAGCTCAAATGTTAAATATTCATATAATTTAAGTCATCGTACGACATTATGTATGTATTTTAAGAGCATTATTTACCACGATTAGGGATGAAAATGGATTTTGGATCCGAATCGCACGTTCATTTTAAGATCCGGATCTCACACTTATAGACCCGTTGAATCCGAGTCGGATTCATATCTTATGGTTAGGAAGGGTATCTAGACCCAGATCTGCTCCAAAGATCCAGAATTGGATCCGTAGATCCCGTTTTTTAAAAAAGGGCTAGTTTTAAAAAACCAGAGTCAAGCAAAAAGGCGAAACTCCTAGGGGGTGTTTGTATATGGAGACTAAGGGGAAGGATTGCGATTTTAAATCCCTATGGTGAGAAATCTCATGTTTGTTTGTGGGAATAATGGATTTTAGGTAGGATTGAGAATATGAATAAAATCCCCTTATCCCATTAAAATAGTACATAGGGGGCATATATTATGGGTGGGATAAGGAATATAGAGCAAATTTATATATTTACCCTTAATGAAAATGAAAGAGAGAAGAAGTTAGTATGGGTATTTAAGTAAAATCATAATTTAATCACAAGTAATTCCTAACTCATCAAACAATGAACATACATTATTTTATCCTTATCACACCTATCAATTCCCGATCCCAATCCCCTTTCTAAGCCCCAAACTCTCATTCTTACATACCAAATGTCCGCTATGTCTCGCGAACTCTCACTTACTTAGGGATGACAATGGGTCTTGGACCCGACCCAGACCCATATAGCCATTTATAAGGGCTTGTGTCCAACTTTTTTAGACCCAATGGGTCTGGGTGGCCGGGGTATGGGTCCCAGAGGCTACCAGGTAGGGTCTGGTTTGGGTCCAAATGTATCAGACCTAGACCTTGTCCGGACACGGCCCACAAACCCAGTTATATACATTTCTTTTCTTAAGAAAAAATTATCTTGTGAATTACTCCTTCCGTTACATATTAATCGATATATTTCCTTTATTCATCCGTGTCACATTAGTTGATACATTTCTATAAATGGCATGTGAATGCAATAGAAAAATTATTTTTTAATATTAATGGGCCCTACATATAATTAATTTAATAACCCCGTCAATATGTACTTTATAACTAAACCAAATACAAATAATCAACTATCTACAATAAAATAAGTTTGTCAAACAACACTAGTAAAATTCTGTGCCAGTCAAACTGTATCATCTAATACGGGACATAGGGAGTATGACATTATGAGTAGTTCTGACTCTATTTAATTTAAGGCGTGTAGAAACATTTTTAATATTTCATGATTTATATTTTGTTAATTCTTGAGATACATACCTTTACCATGGTCGCACAGATCTATATAATAGGAGAAATAAATTTATTAAATAAAAATGCAATTAAATTAAAATTTTAAAGGACCCATTAAGGACACTGTAAGGACCCATAGACCCATCAAACCCAGAGGGTATGGGTCTAAAAATTCCAGACCTAATGAGTCTTGGTCGGGTATAGGTCTGGTCAGATTCACTCCATTGTCATCCTTAGAGGGCGTTTGGTATGTCTCGGGATAAGGATAGGGATAGAGGTTGGGATAGAGATAAGAAACTGGTAGGTGGGATAAGGATAAAGTCAAAGTAATTCCATGTCTGGTCAAATTCACTCCATTGCCATCGTTAGGGGTATGATATTGATTGAGATAAAATTACGGAGAAATAATGAAGTTCATTAATAGCCTTACTAATCTTTAATATCTCTCTTTCTTCCTCCCTTTTCATTAAGGGTATGTTTGTCTTTTTACCCTTTTTCTTATCCCCATCCCTTATACTATCCCCCGTAGATATAGTTTTGGTGGGATAACTTGGGTTTTTATCTCACCTAAATTTACAAATTCCCCTAAGCAAAAATGGGACAAGGGTGTATAGGAACACCAATTCCTTATTCCTCAAATGGTAGATGGTGCAGGGAGGAGCACCATGAGCATGGTACTGCCGCCCATGACATCATGTACGTCAGCATAGTGCTCCGATGTACATTAAAAGTATTTTAATATAGACAGATAAATTTTTGAAATTCAAAAATTAATTGGCGACACTAAACTTGAAATTTGTTCACTAACCTTACACTAATGTTCATTCTTAATATTGAACATGTTCAATTAGAAATACCATATGTACATCATAAAATAAACTCAATTTTTTTAAAAAAAAAATTGTTCAAAGTAACTTGACATATGTTCTATTATATAACTTTATTATTCATTATTGTTTTTCAAGATGTTCATATATTAAATGTTGATCGTAATATTTTAAAACACTTTTTTTTCCAATTAACATTTGACACATGTTCTTTTATATAACTTTTTTTGTTCATTATGATTATTATATATGTTCATTTATTGATTTCAAATGTTCATTGTAAAATCAACTCAATTTCCAAATTAACTTTCACATATAACTTTTACATAAATATTATATTCATTTACAATGAACATTTGATATAAATCTTTGAACATATTGAATCACCAAAATGAACATTAGTATTATGTAAAAATATATGTCAAAGTTATTTAGAGCTAAAACTCTTTTGAAATAGAGTGTGATTTTACAATGAACATTTGATATCAGTAAATGAATATCTTAAATAACCATAATGAACAATAAGGTTACATAAAAGAACATATGTCAAATTTAATTAAAACAAAAACGTTTTTGAAATTGAATGTAATTATACAATGAACATTTGAAGTTAATAAATGAATATCTTAAATAATTATAATGAACAATAAGGTTATATAAAAGAACACATGTCAAAGTTAATTGGAACAAAAACTTTTTTGAAATTGAGTGTAATTATACAATGGACATTTAAATCAATAAATAAGCATATTTTAATAATCATAGTGAATATTAAGATTATATAAAAAACATATGTCAAAATTAATTGGAACATTTGGAGGGAATTATTTTTTGGTCAAATCAATTCAAAATGTCAAATAATGGAGGAGAGAGAAGAAATTGGCTCCACAATGTTCATTGAAGATGAAGTAATATTCATCCTGTATTCATTTATTAAGATGTGTGAAATTTTTTTGGTACATTGAAAAAAAACCCAATGTACACCGGAATCAGGATGCGCAAGCTGTAAGCCTGTAAGTTCTAATTTGCAATTGTTGCTTTATTATACCTCTAAATTTTCACTATTGCATCATACAAACAGGTTAAAAAGTTAGAAGATATTAAAAAAATTACAAGGTTGCTAATAATATTACAACTTAAGGTACAAAATCGTCGTTACGTTAAATACTAAAGATACATTGACGATTTGTGGTACGGTTTGGTTTATAAATATTATAGACCAACCACAAATCGCAAATTGTGGTTTGGTCAAAAGCACATACTAACCCACATTTTTAGCCTATAAACCAATCAAATCGTGTCAACAAGGTTTACATTGCAATTTTGTGCGGTCCGACCCAATTATTACTGTTATTACTAATTATTATATTATTAATTCTAATTATTATAGTAGTAATATTAATTTAAATCATAGACATTATTGTTAATCATCCTCAAGTATCAATACTATTTCTTCTTCTTCTTCTTATTATTATGATTATCATTAATTATTCTTATTGATTTATAATTGTTACTATTATTTCTTTTTTAATATTTACAATGGAGAAAAATTTTCATTGATAATCTCAAATTTCGTAGATTTTCCAAATGACAACCTATAGTTTTGATTATTCAAGAATAATTCCAAAATAACCGTACAACAAGGTGATACTTTCCTTGATTTTGTTGATCCATTATATCTAGGTCATACTAGTTTGAGAAGGTACCCCTGAAACTTCAAAAGATAGCTAACAAAGTTAATTATTTATGTCAATTCACCTATATGATAATTAGTGTATGTATTAGTTCAAGGTTGTTTAATCTTTTTACTTTGAATAATCTATTATAATTCTTAATTTGAAGGTAATCGAGAGTTGAAGCTAATGTCAATCCCACCAGAATGACCATGGAGAGGTGCTGCATCATTCTTATCTCAGCCAGTTAGTCAAACCGATGTTCTTGCAGCTGAAGCCCTGGTTGGAACAATCTACTATTATAATACTAGGTGAATTTTAAAGAGACAATATATATATATATATATATGTATATATATATATATATATAGAGAGAGAGAGAAGCTTTGTATGCACGTGATGTGAGAGTTGATCATTTGACAATTGTTTAGTAATTCCATCTAAATGATAAAGTTTGGCGAGCTGATTATCAAGGCTACCAAGCATTGTGTGAATTATGTCATTGAACATGCATGCATTTTTAAATTCTAAACTTAATGTAAACCTTTGTTTCAATTAAACCTTTTTTTTTCTTTATCAATCTCAAATTAATTTTCTTGTCCAATTTGGTTGTTGGACATATAAATTTCTATTCTATTTTTGTTGCACGTACAACAATTAAGCTTAGCTTAGTATAATGTTAATAGTCGGGTACTTACACTTAAAATTTAAAATCCTAGATCCGCCCCTATTGTTGTCAGGTGTCCAATTACTCCACCTTTGGCTGACATCGAGTACATAAGCAGCGTTAGAGAACTAGATACCTTGCCATGTGTTTCAATGGGATTAAGCCCCTTATGACTTTGTCTTCCAGAATGGATTTGAATCAAGGCGTCAAGTAGGCACTCCAGATTATACTTACTACAATTTGGAGCGTTATGTCAACAGTGGTGGGAGGCCTCTTGAGATTCGAAGAGACCCCACTCATGCTTTTGTTAGTACTACCCTTAGTAGTTCTTGGTATCCCAGATTTAACCCAGGCCAAGTAGATAGTGTATATCGATATGAGATATATGCTCCAGGAGGAATATGGGTTGTGGAAACATTAGATGACCGCTGTCGTTACCCTTCCCAAGATGAGGTCGCTTTTCCGGCCGGCATTGCCCCGCAATACGTTCGATTTGCCCAACTCTTTGAACTGACGGGCGACAGGTTCACCTCCTGTATCCTCTATGTGTTGTTTTTAGACATTTTATTAGTGGTTGTACGAATGTTTTTAACTGTCTAAATGTGGACTTAAAATGTTGATTTTCCATTTTTCTCACAAAGCCAAATTCCTAATGGTATACTGAAATATGTAATATTTACAATATCAAAACTAAGAATAGTACTGTTAGTCTAGCATATCATTTAGTTTTGTAAACATATTGAGTTTTTTTTATTAAGATATTTAGAAGTAGCAGTCAAAGTAAGGACAAGTTTTATTATATGCATGTACACTCCATTTCATCATAAAAATGACTAATTAGGCATGTCGGGATTGAGGTTAAATTATTAAGGGGCACTAAAAGTCTAACTACAAAAATTAAGGTAGTGATAAAGATGATAGAGTGGTAGGGGATCTGAGAGAACAAAATAATATTGTTAAGGAAAAAAGAGGGAAGGAAGGGGGGTTATATATTCCCCTCATTTGATTTTCCCTTGCCTCCACCTTTGTTTACATTCATTTTTCTCTATTTTGACTTTTATTACCACCGTAATGCCTTACCCTCAATCCAAGCATGTCGTTAATGTAAACATAGGGCCCGCATGCACTTATCGGATTTTCGACTATAAGTAAGAAATTGTAGCATGTAGCATAGGAAGAATATGTAAGCTAGGTGGCAATAGCATGTGACATAAGTTTACCAAATATGGTAGATATAAGCATAGCTAGATATGCTATCCTAGTGTTAAGTGTTTTCCAACAATAATATATCCTTGTATAGATGAATCTAACATGTCATTAATGTAAGCTAGTTTTTTTATATCGTGTGCAGGCAATACACAAGACGGAGAAGAGTGGATACCACTTTGTTCATAAATACATACTTCAATCCCCAAGTATTTCCACGGAGGGAGATGAGAATCCAGAGGCCGATATGTGATTACCTCGATGACAATAGGCAAAGGAGGAGACTTTTTATTCAAGAATATCCGGAGAGAAGACAGAAGCGAGCACTTGCAGGAAATGATGGCGACATAATTGACTACTATATAGAGGGAGTGACTAAGCTTGACAACTATATTGATTTTGCATTCCGCTAAACGCGTAGTAATGAAGCCTACCTATTCAGCAAGAAAGAGTATTTTCTAATGGACTATGCACCCGCATCAACTTATGATTGGGTAATCAATGGGCCACTCTTTATATGCAATGGTTACCTTTCCCTTGTGGGTACATCTTTTGCCGCATACGGTATCGATGTTGCTTTTAGCTGTCATGGTGTTGATGAGGATTTCATTTTTCTGGTAACCTATGTGCAAAGATAAAGTATGCACCGAGTACCAAAGAAGATAAGATGCTTCAGGGTCCAAAAACTATCAAGCAAATGGTTCCTTTCTTCAAAGGGACAAAGTTTGAGAAAGGGGCGGATGCTGCATTTCAATCCACTGTAACTGGTGAAGCGTACGTCTTCCAAGGCCCGCAGTATGCTCATTAATTATTCTAAGTGATCCCTCATTGCGATACGTCTCATAACGGAAGGATTTCTTTGCTTGCGAAACACTATTTTTGTAAGTGACATTGGAGCTGTGTTTGCACAAGGCGTATCTGGTCAAAGACAACAAATATATTCTCTTGTACTTCACCCTGGCACTACGAAGGACTACATAATTGCCGGTCCTAAAGACATCTTTCCTAACGATTGGCCCTCATTGAAAGACATCCTACCTCGTAAAAACCGAGCTCTAGATTATTACGAGTGTGCCAATCCAGAACCTGCGCGTGACCAGGATGAGTAGTAAAATTATGACATTACATTCATGCACTACTTACACATTGCGTCATACGCTCTCTCTCTATGGGTGAACAGAGAGAGTATGTATGTAAGTGTAACGTGTGTGCATGTGCATTTGTGTTTGAATTTTAGCCTATGTCCGCTTTTTCATCTGATATTATCAGTGAAAGTGAGCATGTTCGAGTCTATGTACGAGAAAGTAATAGTTTGTGAGTGATTGATGTCTCTGTGTAGATGTAAGTACGAGTCTGTATGTCTACAAGTAAAGTAATAGTGTGAGTATGAGTCTATGTTTCATAAAAACTGTGTTATTGTGAGTGTGAGTGTGAGTGTGAGTGTGAATGTGAGTACGAGTCAGTGTCGGCAAGCTCACTGACATTTTAAATATGAGTCTGTGTTTTTGTGAGTGCATTGGTAGTGTTCGTGTTAGTGTGAGTTTGTTTGCGTGAGGAACACATTGATTGTGTGAGTATGAGTATATGTTTTTTGTTCGATCGAGTGTGACTGAGTAATGTCATCATGAGTTGTTGTGTGTGTGTGTGACTACGATTTTGTGTGAGTATGAGTCGATTGTGTGTAATAAAGTTTAAGTAGTCTGTCAAAGAGCAAATCCTTGTGAAGGAGCTTGGACGTTAGGTCTCTTAGCAATCTACTAGTAGAGGAGATGTATTACACGCTATGTAACTGGTTGTTTAATAAATAAGATATGCCAGATGCTTGTATTATATATATCAGAGTATATGTAGAAAGAAATATAAAAAAATAAGAATTTGTTAAGAACATAAAATCAAGTAGAAACAATTTTGCAATCACCAACAATAAACAATGGAAGCCAACAACCAAGCAAGCAAGCAAAGCAACAATAAATGAAGAAATAAATAAGAGAGAGGATTAAGTAATGGCACTGCGGAAGACTCGAGAATCCGGGAGTAAAAACCCACAAGCACTATAGAGTAGTATTGCTTTGATGATTTATTGAGAGAGATACAAGCTATTTCAAGCTAAGCACACACTAGCACAAAACCCTAGAAATTCTCTTTAGTTTCTTGAAATGTGTAAAATTATGTCATATATACAAATGGGGAAGAGAGGGGGGGGGGGTATTTATACTACCCCCATAAATAAAGAGACACCCTCAAAACACGAAAATAGGGAGCTCAGGACAGTCTCCAGTATCGAGTCGCGAAGGCCGTCGCGAGTCGCGACCTTCACGTTCGCGGGGGGGCGACCAACTTCGCGGGCCACGATCCTGGCGAGTTTCTCGTCCGGACTAGCAGGAACCCGTCGCGATGCGTGAAGACCTCGCGACTTCCTACTTTGACCATCTCCACACCATAAATCCCAACAATCTCCCACTTGGAGATCGGTCTAAGTGTCATGCTACCAACATCCCCAATACGTCTCTCATCATCAATCATCACCTCAATGTTTCACCATAGCGCCCCCACCATTACAACCATCCACCACTCGTGGATGGAGCCCAATTGAGGTCCTACACAACCCCAATTTCTCATAAATAACCACTTTAATGAATAAATCCGCCAGATTCTTCGACCCGACAATCTTATTCAAACACATAGAGTCATCCTCCACTAGACTCCTAGTGTAATGATACCGCCTCTTGATGTGTTTAGTTCGATAGTCAAACATAGTATTCTTATCCAATTGCACCGCACTTTGACTATCACTATTCAACACACAAACCTCTTGCTTCATACCCATTTCCTCAAGGAAACTCTTCAACCACTCAATCTCCTTCCCCGCCTCCAACATAACAACACACCCGGCTTCCGTCGTAGACATGGACACACATTTTTGAAGTTTGCTCATCCAACTAATGGTCGTACCACCAATAGTAAAACATACCCCGAAGTGCTTTTGCTTGAGTCATAGCATCCCCCGAAATCGGCATCCACATACAAAACCTTCAAGAACAACTCCATTCCTCCGAAAGTAAAGAGCCATACTAGAAGTACCCAACAAGTACATCAAGAGCCATTTCACCGCTTCCCAATGTCGTTCACCCAGATTTGACATAAATCTACTCACAACTCCCACTGTATTGGCAATATCGGGCCTAGTACTAACCACAACATACATCATACTCCCCACGACTGAAGCATATGGAAAAGTGGCGATCCTCTCCTTCTCTCCTTTGTCTTGGGTGAATCCTCCTAAGTCAATTTGAGGTCCACCGAAAGAGGTGAGCTATGAAGCTTTGCATCAACCATGTTGAACTGCTTTAGCACCTTCTTGACATACTCCTCTTGAGACAACCTCAATAAACCCACCAATAAGTCCATAGAGATCCTCATGCCAAGTTTCGCTTGGCCTCACCCAAGTCTTTCATCTCAAATCTCGCCGACAACTTCCTCTTCAAGTCATTCACAAACTTCATGGTAGTCCCCGCAATGAGCATATCATCAATGATAGCCATCTATGTTCCTTTGAAAGTAACAACAATGATCGTCATCCGTTCTCACGAAACCATTGCATAACATGAAGTTATCAAACTTCTTGTACCATTGTCTTGGAGCTTACTTCAACCCATATAAACTCTGCTTGAGCTTGCATACCATGTCCTCCTTTCCTCGTACTTCAAACCCTTCTGGTTGTTTCATGTAGATTTCTTCTTCCAAATCACCCTGCAAAAACGCCGTTTTCACATCCATTTGCTCAATGGTCAAGTTTTTCGAAGCAACAATTGCCAACAAGATTATAATGGTAGTCAACTTCATAACCAGAGCAAAAATCTCATGAAAATCAATGCCCTCCTTTTGTGAAAAACCTTTCACCACAAGTCTTCTTTTATACAGAATAGTACCATCCGGCTCATCCTTTTTGCGAAAGACCCATTTGCACAAAAGCGCTCTCTTGCCCTTAGGCAAGTCAACCAACACCCAAGTGTGGTTCTTCTCCAATGAGCTCATTTCCTCACTTATTGCATGATCCCACTTCAACGAATCATCCAACCTCATTTCCTCAAATAAACATTCCAGCTCACCGGAATCCGACAACAACAAGTAATTCGCCGAAGTCTTCTTTATGGGTGGTGGTGTGAATCTATTCGGTGGATTAGAGGGCCTTGATGTTCTCCTCACCGGTGGTGGTGTATTTGGTTCCCACGAACCTCACTAGGCTCAACTTGAACCTCAACCTCTTACGCTTCAAAAGTATCATCTTCTTCCTCCGATTCACTAGAAACGGATCATCTAGAGCTTGCACAACTTGTTAAGGAGATGCATGTTGAATTGGCACATCAACTTCTTTTCTTCCAACTCTCACATCACCATCTTGCTCAACAACCTCTTTCTCACTCTCAATGGACTCTTTTTCAACGGACTTTCCACCAAAGTTATCCTTATACAAGGAGCTCACATAAAATGTAATGTCACAATGCCTAATAACCTTGTGGTTATTTGGATTCCATACCCTATATCCATACTTCTCATCACCATACCCCACAAAGTAACATTTCAAGGCTTTAGGATCACACTTGTCTCTCTTTTCGGATTGCAAATAGGCCATACACCCAAAGGTCTTCAAGTGAGTGTAGGACAACTCCTTACCACTCAACTCCTCCTTCGGTATCTTGAACCCCAAGGACATCGAAGGTCCACGGTTTATCAAATAAGCCGCAGTGCTAACGGCATCCATCCAAAAGCACTTAGGGAGACCCACAAATAACCTCATGCACCTTGCTCTCTAAAGAAGAGTCCTATTCATCCGCTCTGCTACCCCATTTTGGCGAGGTTTTCCGGGAATGGTCCGCACCAAAACAATCCCAAACTCCTTACAAAGATTCTTATAAGCCTCCAACTCATACTCTCCTCCATTATTGGACTTGATACTCTTTATGTTCGCCCCAAAAACATTTTCAACCTCCGTCTTCCAAGTCTTGAACTTCTCATTCACCTCCGGCTTGTGATTCATGAAGTAAACCCATACTTTCTGAGTTGAATCATCAATGAAGGTAACGAAATAGTGAGATCCACCAAGGGACTTGATGGAGTATGGGCCCCATACATCCGTGTGCACAAGTGCTAGCTTCTCATTCTTCAAGGACCAATTGGGTTTTTGTGAAGGACACCCTCTTTTGCTTCCCAAAGACGCATGTCTCACAAAATTTCATGTCGATTGATTTCAAGCCCGACAAGTTACCCTTTGAAGCTAATATCCTCATCCTTTTCGCACTCATGTGACCAAGCCGAGTATGCCATAGCTTGGTATCCCACTCCGTGGTTGTAGCAACCATGTTAGTACACCCTATGGTAGTGTACAAGGTACCGATCTTCGTGCCCCGAGCAACCACCATGGCACCCTTTGACACCTTCCAAGTACTAGTACTCTCCCCAAACATAGTTTTATAGTCACTTGAGTCCAATTGACACACCGAAATCAAATTTTTCCTTAGCTTAAGAATGTACCTCACATCTTCAAGCGGCCATGAACTCCCACTTTAAGTCTTGATCATCACATCTCCCTTCCCCACAATATCCAACAGATTATCATCGGCAAGAAACACCTTCCCAAACTTGCCACTCTTGAAGTTCCGGAAAATTTCTTTGCACGGTGAAGAATGAAACGATGCACCCGAATCAAGTATCCAAGTCCCAATGGGACTATCAACGCTAAAGATCAAGGCATCCCCAAATTCATCGCTTGATGCCAAGCTTACCAATGAACTTGCATCATCATTGCTCTTTTAATTAGAGCCACCCTTCTTCTTAGGATTCGGACACTCTCTCTTTGTATGACCCTTTACTCCATAACTCTAACCCACAATGTTACCCTTTCCCCTCGATTTGCTCCTCCCTTTACTCTTCGATCTCCCTCTTGATCTACCCTTTTGTTGTCTCTATCGTCCCCTCCCCTCACTAGAATAGACACCACCGGATGACTCACCGGAATCCTTCATCCTCAAGCTCTCAATCAAGATTAGGTCCCTCACATCATCACTCTTCAACTTCTCCTTGCCGGAAGAGTTGCTAATGGCGACAACCACAGTATCCTATGATCTAGGCAACGATGACAACAAAATCAAGGTCTTCACCTCATCCTCAAACTTGAGTTCAACCGAAGACAATTGTGAAATGATCTCAGGTAGTGATGGTAAAACATTAATAAGATATCAGATCATTTATGTGTTCCTAAGTTATCAGATCAAGAACAATATTAGCAATGATAATAATAACATTAATAATAAGCATAGTTGTAAAATATATATTAACAAAAATGGTAAAACGCTAAAATGAACAGAACTTAACAGAATTGATTAGCGCTGAACTGAACTGAACTGAAAATAAGCTTTTAGTAACTCATTTTTAGATACCTTAAATGATAATAAGGAGCTGAAATATTTAAAGTGTTAAAATGAATTAAGATGTTTGGTCTACACCTTAAGTAAGAATTAAGGTAATTCAAACGACCTAAATTGAAACGTTTAATATGAGTAACTTATCATTTGAGATTCTGGTGCATTTTTTTATTTCTTTATCTTTGCTTTCTTATTTGAGAAAGTATGGGGTCATACCATCTGACACAAGGTTATTGTCAAACTGTCTTTCCTACAAACCAACTCATCGTGCAACTGTGAACAAAGTCTGGCACATGCAAAATGAAACTCTTGTTCATAGTCGTTGCACATGAGCCTCTCTAACACTCTTCGCACATATATTGCATTTGTAATGTCAGTTAATGAATTGATGATATCGAGTAATGAATTTAATGTCTTGGGTAATATATATTAAAAATATCTAATATTTGACTTATAATCTCAGGTAGTGATTTTATTTTTGAAAAGGTACAAGGAAACACTTAAGGGACCCGTCTCTCACGAGTGAACCCTAAACTATCTAATAATGAAAATCAATACAAAGTGGGGTCGCCGAGGACATCGAAAGCCTGGCTTGTTGTTGTAATGTGATGTCCTTACTTTGAAAGATAGTCAGCGACTGGATTTTCTTCTCTAAAAATGTGATGCACTGACGTCGAATGGTAGTAGGTGAGGAGGCGCCGAATATCTTCTATAAAGCTCTGAATACACAAAGGAGTAACAAAATTTTCTTTTAGCACATTGAAACAGTCCATTTTAGAGAGCCGTAACTTCATAAATCAGAGGAGAAGAAGTTCCGATATTGTAAGCATATAGAATCCGAGATTGAGTACGTTTCGTACGTTTCATTCTGAAAGAAGAATTAATTCCTTCCAATGACTCCATAGTAGCAAATAGACTTTGGCCGCAATTTTTATATTGTGGTCCTTAATAAGCGTGAACACTTTGTCGACAGGGGCATCTGGGATGGATATTCCCGAAAAATCTTTAACATGGACATGCTTCCAGAAAGCATGAGTTTGGGTACAAGACATAAATAAGTGATTCATGGTTTCTGCCAAAGAGTAAAAGAGGGGAGAAGTAGAAGGAACTTCCAACTTTCTGCGTTCAAGATTATCACGTGTGGATAAAAACCATTCTAAAAGTTCCCAAACAAAGAGTTTTATTTTCAATTGAATGTCTACATTCCATATCCATGCATACAACCAGTTTGGAGATTGGAAGAAGGTCGGCAGTGGAAGACTCAAGAATTTGATGGTGGGGGGACAATTTAGATAATCCAACACAAATTTATTTAGTAATAAAAAACCGGGTGTACGATTAAAAAAAGTCGAGTACATACTCAATCCAAAATGCCATATCAATACTTATAATTCAATTCACAAAATAATTCACTAATAATTCAATTAAAAAAATAATTCACTAACAAAGTAACAATTCAATTAACAAAATAATTCACTAACAATTCAATTCACAAACTAATGCACCCTTATTCAATTCACAAACTAATTCACTAACAGTTCAATTAACAAAATAAAAATTTGTGATTTGATAATAAAAAAATAACAATCCATAATTCACTAACAACTCAATTCACAAACTAATTCACCATAACAATTCAATTCAGAAACCAATTCATAAACTAATTAACAAATCAGAATCACACTCTAATTCACAAACATTAAACATTGGCAATCGATGAATTTACAAATTAATTACTCAAATTTTATAAACTACAATTTTAAAAATATTAAAAACATTAAAAAAATTAAAACTTACCTCGTCTTTGACAATTGCTATAATAAAACGAGTGAGGATAGAGAAAAGCAAGTGACTTTACACTTGCTACTCTTTTCTTTTTTATTTATTTATTTTTCTCTGTGGTCCCCACTACTGTAAATCAACAGTCTATCTCTCCCATTGTGGGCCCCACGTCTGCATTTTCTCTCCCTTATTTTCTTTCCTTTCTTTTCTTTCTTTATGCGTGTACAGGCTAACAGTAATTCAGCGACAGTGGGGGACAGTGGGCCACAGGTTGCGTTTCCCTTCTTTTCTTTCCTTTCTTTTCTCATGTTCCAACGGGGGTCCCCTCTCAAGGTCGGTTATGGGCTAGCTAGGTAACGAACTTAATCGTGAATTTCCTTGAGGACGTAAGACCCCAACAAACAATATATTTTATGGCTGTGAAGGAAGCAAAATCCCTTATATTCTAGAGCATATGTGAGGGGGTAGTGATATAAGGAAAATTAGGTCGTTATTAATCCCCTAAAATCAAACTAATACCTAACTAGACCACTAAACTAAGTAAAGTGGTATGCAAGGGTCATTCTTCCACAAGGATTAAGGAACATCGATAAGTGTAAATTAGGCCGAAAAGGAGTCAAAAGGTGTCAACTACCAACTAAAATCTATTGACCTAAACTAAGTACTGAAGATCAAATAGGATTAGGGAAAGAGATCCAAAACACCAACCAATCATGACTTAGGGAATTAGAAGGATTAAACATGGAGGAAAGAAAACCAAGCAACTAATTGAGGTTATTGACTCTTAACTAGCTTTAAGCCCCCTCTCAAGGGTGCACAAAACTACCTAGATCACATAATTAAGCCACTCTCATGGTCTCAAACATGCAACCAAGGGATAATCACAATGTCAATCCACAAAAACCTCACTCAAATCTCACTCTCATGAGTAATTAAGCAAGATAATAGCATAAATTTCAACCTTAATCTCATCTCTCGGTTTGATTAAGGCATCAATAAAAACAAACATCCAAATGGCCAATTAGAATGCAAGCAAATAGTAATCATGCCATTAATCAATGGAAAAATTGACAAGAACAGGCCAAACTATTGGCCATCTTCTATAAACAGTCCAGACTATGGATAATCCATGAACAGTCCAAACTATCACCTCCATCTTCCATAAACAGGCTAAGTGACCTGTTAACCTGTTGTAACAGGTAAAACTTGTTTTTTTAAATTTATCTTTTTTTTTTGTATTAATAACCTTTTTTAACTTAAAAACAAAAACAAAAAAAAAGGGCCTTACTATTTCATGGACATTTTTCTATATTCAATTAGCCCATTTCCATTTCCCCATCCATCTTCTTCAACAATTCCCTATTCCCACTGTAAAACTAAAACCCTAACCAAATCCGCATTTTCAAAGCTCAAATTCACATACCCAACAAAGAAATGAGTTCAATAATTACCAAAATACCCTCAAAATGCCTTCTTCAACGCATCCTTCCATCACTTTCTCTCTCCTCTCACTCTCTCTCTACATCAACATCAACAAAATCCCAGAAACTTGATCGAATTGCAGATGAATTACTCTCCTTAAACCCAGTTGAGCTTCATGATTACTCTATCCTATTTCAGATGAAGATGGGCCTTAAGAATTCTAGGTTAGCTTCACTTTCATCTGGGCCAAGTCCATTCGGGTCAGCCCAGCCCAGTACAGAATCTGAACCCAAGGAGAAAACCATGTTTGATGTGAAGTTGGAGAAGTTTGATGCTGGTGCAAAGATTAAAGTGATTAAGGAAGTGAGGAGTTTTACAGATTTGGGATTGAAAGAAGCAAAAGATTTTGTGGAGAAAACACCTGCTTTTGTTAAGAAAGGTGTTACTAAAGAAGAAGGTGATGCTATTGTTGAGAAATTGAAGGCGCTTGGTGCTACTGTTGTGTTGGAATGATATGATAATTGTGAGTTTTATTGTTTGTAGAATCACCATCGCTTTTTTAAGTTATACCCACTTTTCGTTTATGATATTGGCGAATTTTTTGTCTATCATGAATGAAATGAGAAATAGTAGTTACTTGTTGCATTGCATAAATAAGCATTTGGAGGCAAATGTGATTCTTTGTTGGATTTATTAAATGTTGATAGATAACATAGATTGATATTAGTGATGTGATCTTTTTTGAGATTAGCTAAAAGATCAAACTTTTAGATTTTCCATTCTTCTTATTGTTCCTTCTTATCAATCCAACAATCTTATGATGTTTGCTCAAACTTATATGATCAATTATTGTTCAGGCTCTTCTTGTGGGCAGCAAGTATAAAATGGCGGAGCAGAAAGCGGAGGAAGCAGCAATCCCTTTTAAGAATTTGAACTGAACTGGGTTTGATGAGTTGGTGCGGGTTTGTGCTCCTTTAATACTGAATTGGTGTAGGTGGAGTGAGGTTGGCGACTGCTGACGGTGCTGAATTGGTGGTGAATTGGCTGTTTGCGCGTCTGGTGGTGGTGGTGTGTTGAAAGTTGGCTGATGAAAGTTGTGTGGTGGTCTGGCGAAGAAGAAGAACGGGGCAGAGGAAGCGACTCTGTTTTGCAGCAGTAAGGGAGGATATGGTGGCTGGAATAAAGAAGGAAGGATAAAGAAGGAAAAAAGCGGGTGTATGGTGGCTGGAATGAAGAAGGAAGAAGAAGAGAGGGTGGAGGGTGGAGGGTGGGTGGTGAGCTCATACATAAACGAAAAAAAGGAAAAAAAAATTAAATTCATTAAAAAGGTCATGTGCTAGTCACGTTACCTCTAATTTACCTGTTACAACAGGTTAACAGGTCACTTAGCATGTTTATGGAAGATGGAGGTGATAGTTGGACTGTTCATGGATTATCCATAGTCTGGACTGTTTATAGAAGATGGCCAATAGTTTGGCCTGTTCTTGTCAATTTTTCCTTAATCAATCAAGAAGACTAATCAAACTCCTAATTCTGTATTCAAACACCCAAAATCAACCATAGTTGGGTTTTCACCCAAACCCTACCTAACAAACTACTCCATAAACACAAAAATGAGAAATGTAGAGAAATTAACAACTATTATCATGATACTAAACATTAACCTAACATTAAACTAAACAAAATAGATTACAAATAATGAAACTAAGCATGAATAATTAATCTAAGAAAAACATTTAAAATAAAGCAATAAAAGAAGACAGGTAGAGTAAGAAATGCTCATTGATGAATTATTGAATCTTTGAACACAAGTTGTCACCCTTGAATCTCCCATATTCAATCTCTCTTTGAGTTTTCTCACTTTTCTCTCTAAACTAAGCTATGGAGGCTGACCCTCCCTAAAATTATTCAAGGTTCAAAATGTGAAAATCAGAATATCTCTAAAATTTAGGTAAAAAGAGTATTTATACAACCCCTAACTAAGGGAAAAAAGGGAAAAGAAAATAAAATAGACGTTTCTGCAAACCCGCAGTGATCAGGCGATCCACAATGATGATCGCTCGATTACCACGAAGCAGGAACTATGAGAGAAAAACAGCAAAAGTGATCGGGCGATCACTATGTGATCGGGAGGGGACTCGGCCGATCACTATGTAGATTATGTTAATCTGATCAGTTTACAGATTAGGCTCTATGTTATTCAATCGACGATAACAACAAACTTGGAAAGTTTAAGTTATATAGTTTCCTAAAATTAATGGTGTTGGAGGGGAGGCCAAGCTGAAGGTGGCAGTCCTAAAGGACGATTGTTGTTGCTGTTATTGCTCTTATTGATGTTGCTGCTCTTATTGTTGTTGTTATTGTTTTGTAATTTCATGGGGAATACTTCTGGTTCTGATATTGTCAATCATCTAGTGCGTTGTTATTTTTTTGCTTGTTCTTTTTTATCAAAATTATGGCTATTTTAGTTAAGTTAACTGTCGTAAATGGTTGTAGTATGCAATGATGTTGGGAATAGCCATTGTAATATAATAAACCAATTTATATTACAATGGTTTATTATATTACAATGGTTATGGCTATTGTAGTTCTTATGCTTATTACTTTTATTATTATATTAATGTTTAGCGAGGAAAGTTATGTAGGAGGAGACGAGATATGAATTGGCAGACAGGATAAGTTTCGTGAATTGAAAAGGAATTATTTCAGAGTTCAGAGGCGAATTAACTTGATTATTTTATTAAATTCTGTTTTCTTCTATTAGTCTATGCCTGGATTAAATTTAGCTTACTAAAATATGACCACATCGGTGTATATCTAGCACTCGCAGTGAACAATACTAGTAGTTAAGGTATCAAACACCCATAGCCCATAGTACCTAGTATCAAGTATCCACAAAACGAAGCTGTCCAGAATTCCCTATCCAATAGTTAAGGTATTAAACACCCATAGGACCTAGAATCACAAAATGCATCCCAAGTCTAGAAGAAAGGTGAGACCTAAATCCTAACACTCATCCATGCACATTTGCCATTCACATAATATTCAGCTTTTTTCTGGTCTATGGCGTGGTTGATGAAGTCTATATGCAAATTGCTTTGGGTCATGTAATCTCAACTTGTGAAACTCGTGTACTCACCACCAACCAAAGAAGGCCTCATTTTTCTTGAATAAATTTGGCTTGGGGATACTATAACTGACTCCATAGCTGTTGATGCCAACTTGGTTAGCCTTGTTAAGTATGTTGGTAGTTAGGTACTTTAAACAACTTACTATTTGTGTGATGGATATATATGGAACGCTAAGAGTTCGAATGCTGAAGATTTAGCTTAATTGCGCTTCCGTGATACAGTCAGCTCATTGACTTGCAGTGTTTGGACAAGCTTGGCTCCTGATGCTGAAGTGTTTAATACCCTTCTCTTGTATTTGCAAAGATTCTGGACAGGGTGAAGATGGAAGAACCGGTAAATGTACTAGACATAAATTAGCTTTAAACTTTGATTCAATCTTTTTTATGGTTGTGATCTGTGTAAAAATGGTTATTAGTTTCTTTTAACAAGAAATGACTTCACCATATTGATGCGCTTCCATGATATTACTTCAGGTGGTGCTATATATAAGTACACTGATCTTCCTTGATGAGAGGCAAGCATCTGAATTTTCAATTTACTAATATCTCTAGTACAATGGTTTTCTCAGATGAGGTGCGACTGATATGCGACAAGCCAGCAATGGAGAACAAAACGGAAATCAGTAACTCCAAGCACAAACATGGTAAATTATTTCCTGCAAATCTGCTTGTCCTCTTGAAGCTAAAAATTGTTAGGCATCTCTTCTCATTATTATGTTAGATCTCGACATTATTATTGTTTGGCTAAATTTGATTTTCCCTTGCCCATGAAAAGTTAGGGGCAGATTACATAAATTCTTCGTGTTAAAGTTTTCGGTTGTCTTCCTAATTATAATGTTTTCCAAATTGACCGTTAGCTGGGTTTCCTCGTTCCATTTTTCTTTTTATTCTTTTGAATTATAAGAAAGAAACATTAGGATGATATATTTTCCAAATCAAGAGTCCTTCTAAGTACATGTCAAATCATGGACTTTGCCTTTGTATCACATAGAATCAATTCATGGCATTTGACTTCTCATTTTAAAGATCTATTGCTTTTTTGGCATAGGAACTACTACGTTTTATTTCAGCAGCGGAAGTTGTAGCACCTTATCATTGCGATCATGATAAGAGGTTTTTAGTGTGTCGTTAAGGCACTAAGAACCACTTAGCAAACACAATTTATAAACCTAACGAGCAACTACTAAGTACGTAGTAACGGCAAGTCAAGGGTCGAACCACAAGGAAATTGGGATTGAGTTCAGTCCACTAAGTCCAAAACTACCTAAGTGAAAGGTTTTTGGGGGGTTTAAGATTGAGTAAGCTACCGACTAATTAACTAGCTAATGAATATCGACTAATAAACAAATAGGAGAATTAATATGATAAGGAAGACACTAGAGTTCGGGCTACTCGTATGAACATGGGCTAGACAACGATAATCGACACTATGGTGATTCACAACGGAGTCAATACAAGGTTAAGTTCCCCTCTAATTTACTTGACTCCTCTCTCGAATGGTCCTCAAGAGTAATCGATTAATCAACCAACTAAATCCTCTTTCGAATGGTCTTTGGTCCGTTGATTATTAAATTCATTAAGTTCGGAAAACCCCTAATTAAAGGATCCCCTTAATTCCTACCCAATCCCTTGGTCTAGAAATCAAGTCGAAACATGGGAATGACAAAAGGGATTAGAGTTCGATTAAGAACAATAGAAACCCTAAGTGCCCTAGCATAAACGTGATCAAGATGTATCCTAGGGTGTCAAAACACCACATTCAATGCATAGACAAACAATTGAATCATAAAAAGCATAGATAATCTACATTAAGCCCTTAATTCATACTTTCGCCCAAACCCTAGATAATGAACTACTCACTAACCATGGATTCTAAGCAATTAAGATTCAATAAATTCAACATCATAAACTAAGCAATAAAATTAAAGGAAAGAGATTGAAGAGAAATTACTTGAATTCATTAACGAATTCGATCTTCAAAGATGAAACAATGGAGTAAACTAGTGTTTAAAGAGAGTTTAGGGCTCAAAGAGAGTAATTAGAAACTAAGTGTATAAGGTAATGTCGAGGCTAAGCTAAGAAAACAAATTAAAAGAGTCATTAATGTTTGACGGACAAAACGGGTCAAAGCCCGAAAGCAGGTCCACACGGTCGTGTCAAAAACGACACGACCGTGTAGACCTGTTACACAAATTTCCCAGCGTTCTTTCATAGTTACTGCTTCAGTGTAGAAACTACTACACGGTCGTGTCAAGAATGACATGACCGTGTAGCCTTGGCGTCCAAAATGCTCACAGCTGCTGATTGTGTGCTCAAAACACTACGCGGTCATGTCCAGTGTGACACGACCGTGTAAACCTGAAGTTCAATGTGCTCCCCAAAATCACCAAAGCCACTGCCTGCGTACCCAAATGACTACACGGTCGTGTCCTAAGTGACACGACCGTGTAGACCTGACGTCCAGTTCTCTTTTCCTTGGCAGTTGCAAACTGATTCTCCAAGTGAAAAGCTACACGGTCGTGGCCAATTCCACACGACTGTGTAGAGCTCTTCAAGTCTTCCAAACTCTAGCTTCCATCCAAGGGTCTCTAAATACCCAAAGTGCTCCAATTACCTGTTAGTTAGTCTGAAAATCATCCAAAACAACTAAACGAGTAGTGAAGCAATCATTAAGCTCAAAGTAACCAAAACCATGCAATACAAGACTAATATGCTCTAAATCTATATGCATCTATACTAAAAATGCAGCATGGATAAGCACAATAAAGTGCTTATCAGATCGCTGAGGACTTTATGACTCCGGTAACTTATAAACCTTACATGATTTACAGTAAAAAAAAATTATAAGAATGGTGTTTATGAATATTCTTTGTATTATCAATATAAAGTGCATAAAACAAAAAATGCGAACATTTGATATTAACATATTGACTATCATTGATGAATAGAGTAACAATGAATTAACTGTTGATACTGAGCTTGTAGTGAACCTCTGTTGTTTGGCTTATTCTATTGCAGGACAATATTAAGAATGGTAGGTCGAGAACTAAAGCTCAAATGCTTAAGCAGTGCAGTTTCCGAACGAGAGATGCAACCAAGATGAGTTCTTCAAGCTTGGCAGCCTTGAAATAGATAGTGCATGTTGTGGTGCTCCATCTACCACGTGAGCTCTGTTTTCAAGATCTGTAGTAATACCTCTAAAATACTTCATGTTCATATTCCAAAAAAATTTCCATTCCGGCAATTCCTCCCTCAAACATGGCATCACATATTTTCCATTTTTCAAAGCTATGCTCACAACCAAGAGAATCACCAAGCCTCCAATAATACCTCTAAAATACTTCATGTTCATATTGGGGTAGGGAAAAGATTGTCATTTTTTCAAATTTTTTTCATAAAGATAACAAAAGAGAAAGAAATCAGATAAAGATAAAGAAATATTCACGAAAGGCATAGACTCATATAATCAACACGAATCAATGTTAGCCAAAGTCCTCGGCAACGACGTCTTTTTGATACAGGGAAAATTAGGTCGTTATAAATCCCCCTAAAATCAAACTAATACCTAACTAAACCACTAAACTAAGTAAAGTAGTAAGCAAGAGTCATTCTTTGACAAGGACTGAGGAACATCAATATGTGTAAATTAGGCCGAAAATGAGTCAAAAGGTGTTAACTACCAACTAAAATCTATTGACCTAAACTAAGTACTGAAGATCAAATAGGATTAGGGAAAGAGATCCAAAACCAACCAATCATGATTTAGGGAATTAGAAGGATGAAACATGGAGGAAAGAAAACCAAGCAACTAATTTGACTCTTAACTAATTTTAAGCCATCTCTCAAGGGTACATAAAACTACCTAGATCACATAATTAAGCCACTCTCATGGTCTCAAACATGCAACCAAGGGATAATCACAATGTCAATCCACAAAACCCTCACTCAAATCTCACTCTCATGAGTAATTAAGCAAGATAATGGCGTAAATGTCAACCTTAATCTCCTCTATCGATTTGATTAAGGCATCAATAAACACAAACATCGAAGTGGCCAACTACAATGCAAGGAAATAGTAATCATGCCATTAATCAACTAAGAAGCCTAATCAAACTCTTAATTCTATATTCAAACACCCAAAATCAACCATAGTTGGGTTTTCACCCAAACCCTACCCAACAAACTACTCCATAAACACAAAAATGAGAACTTTAGAGAAATTAACAACTAATATAATGATATTAAACATTAATCTAGTATTAAACTAAACAAAATAGATCACAAATAATTAAACTAACCATGAATAATTAATCTATAAAAAAACAATTAAAATAAAGCAATAAAAGAAGATAGATAGAGTAAGAAATGTTCATTGATGAATTGTTGAATCTTTGAACATAAGTTGTCACCCTTGAATCTCCCATCTTCGATCTTTTTTTGAGTTTTCACACTTTTCTCTCTAAACTAAGATATGGAGGCTAACACTCCCTAAAATTTTTCAAGGTTCAAAATGTGAAAATAAGAATATCTCTAAAATTTAGGTCAAAAGAGTATTTATACAACCCCTAACTAAGGGAAAAAAGGGAAAAGAAAATAAAATAGACGTTTCTGCAAACCCGCAGTGATCAGGCGATCCACAATGATGATCGCTCGATTACCACGAAGCAGGAACTATGAGAGAAAAACAGCAAAAGTGATCGGGCGATCACTATGTTATCGGGAGGGGACTCGGCCGATCACTATGTAGATCGGGCGGGTTCTCGGCCGATATAGACGTGGATCGGGCGATCCACTCAATTCCGGTTGGCCTTTGTCTTCTTCTCTTCTTTTCCTTTCTTTTTTGGGCTTGGGCTTCCTCTTCACTCTTTTCCTTTTCTTTCTCTTCATCCATTCACTTGGACTTGGGCTCTCCTCTTCTTCTTTTCTTTCTTTCCTTCTTCATTTGGGTTGGACCCCAACTCCTTCCTTTCAAATCCTCTTTACATGTTAGTCAAGTACAAGAAATACACAATCCAAAGCATAAGGAATAAGAAATAAGAAAGGAAAACCATGGAAAATGAGAGAAAATCAAGGGAGTGAAAAGCTCCAAAGAGAATAGAGATTATGGAAATAGGTGTAAGAAGTAAGGAAACACCAAGAAAAATCAATAAAATGGACCAAAAAAGCTACCCTATGAGTGCAATAAATCTAACTCACCAGGTAGGAAGGTTCGCAACCTTGCAGAGTTCCATGTCATGTTTGGATGAATAAAATCCCTGACTTTAAGGTCTAAATCAGGAACGACAGCAACTTATATGTTCATTATTTTGATAAGACTAAATTGGCCACACGAGTTGTCTAACCAGAACAAAATATCGAATTCAGACCCTACTTTCCACCGAATCCCACGTCGAATTAAGTCTCGCATTTGCAAAATGGCTTGCCAGGTGGGGGAGTCATTGAGCTTGGGATGACAGTCGAAGAAGGAGCTATGAGCTAAATATTTGTCACGCATCATTTCAGCCCATTTATTGGAGGGGTGGGCCTGAATTTTCCAAGCTAGTTTGGCTAGCATGCCTTGATTCAAATGTTTTGTCTTGTGGAGACCTAAACCACACATAATCTTGGGTGCGCAAATTTGATCCCATGCTATCAGAGGGATACCCTTATCATTGCTGGGACCTTTTTTTCAAAAGAAATTTCGGTTAATGGCATCCAATTTATTAGCCGTAGAACTCGGTAGTTTGGTAGTGGCCATAGTAAAAATCGGGATTGTTTCTAAGTTACTATGGATAAGGATTGTTCGCCCTGCTTTCGAAAGAACATAAGTGGTCCAAGAGTTTAAATGTTTGTCTGTTCTATTGAACAGTAAGTTGAAGTTTGAAACAATGCTTGTATGAGATGAGAAGTGCCGCCCTAGATGACGGCCAGGTGAATGTTTGAGTTGCATGATAAAATGGCTTGCAACAAGCGATTTGGTCCTCGAGGTTGTTGTTTTCGAGAAGTAAATTGATGACTTATGGAAATTAATGAGTTGCTCAGAAGTCTTACAGAAATTTTATGTAGAATGTATTTCAGGTTGTTGCTTGCTGGAGACGTGGCCTTACAGAAGAGCAGGAAGTCGTCAGCAAAAAAGAGATGAGGGATCTTTTGAGTTCTTGGGCACAATTTAAATCCAATGCCAGATTTCTTGTCAAAAGAGGCGAAGGCTAATTGGCGTGCTAAAACTTCCATGCAAATGATAAATAGATGTGGGAAGGAGTGAAAATGTCTGATATCAAATTATTTACTGTTATAGAGTACGAGACCGAAGTGACACAAATTTATAGTAAATTTGGTGACTAAAGTGAGTGAGAGAAAATTGTAAGGTACATGTAGGACTAAAAAGTGATAAAGTAGGGGTAGATGGGTAATATAACTTTTCATATAGGTGAAGTTGAAAAAGTAGGACAAACAAAAAGAAACGAACAAAAACGAAAAGTTGGATAAACAAAAAGAAACGGAGGGAGTATATTTTTCCATGATAAAATTTATATCAAAACATACTTGGACAAAAATTCGGGTAGACACTTGTCTACCCAGATTACACTGCTGATCTGCCCATGTTCAGTTATATCCTCCCAAACTAATTACCATATTTGGTTTTTAAAATTTTTGTTCTAGAAAGAATATGATTTTCATATGATATACTCCCTTATTTGTTTATATTTTTTAAATTAGGGCCACCGTGTCATTTACAGGTGTGTTTTAATGGAGGTACTTCTCACTTTTTCCTTATATAGTAAATTGTTCCACCTAATTATCACCAATCTCATTTTCATGTATAATAACTCATTAATATCTTCTCATATTCTTTTTTATAATTTGTATATTATCAAATTCTGCTTAAATAATAAAAATATGATTTTCATTTATTACATTTTGTTAGTATCCCTTCATATTTAATTTATTACATCTAGGTAATTAGTTTTACTTCCAAAAAAATGAATTTATTTTAACAAAGTTTAACAATTATTTTCTAATTATTTGCTCTAAACTAATAACATTGCGACTTTTTTTTTGTGAAGGAGAATAAAACCAATCTTTGAAATTCTATATTCCATTAAAATCATTGAATGTTGTATATAAATAATATTGTTAAAGATGTTATATATATAACCAGATTGCCATGATCATATTTTCCTCTCATAATAAATTCCATATATGTGTGTCATGATATCTTTAGCAATAAGTATGGTAATAAATTCTTTCTAAACTAATTTTGCTTGAAATATATTCTAACTAAATTATATTTTCTTTCAAAAATTGCGCAATTGATATATGTCACTTTTTCCTAACAATCGACTTGTGGAACACTACACCTTAGAGCTTGACATGCACCATTTTTTTCTTCTTTTATATAGATACTAGATTTCTATGCACGCGATGCGTGCGACAACAATTTTATTATGAAATTTTGTAATCTACATTAGATAATTTTATGGATAGTCGCATCTTACCACCTAAACTTTTCATGTTTTTAGAAACTCTCACCTTAATGTTTTTTTTAAAAATTCCACCTACCATTTACGATTTTATTAAAAACTCCCACCACTTAACGGTTTTTGTCAAATTTCATTAACAAAACCGTTAAGCGGGTCCCATGCATATACGTTTTGTTAACAAAATGGAACTTGAAATAGTTGCAATTCTTTCCAAATAGTTATAATTTGTTCCAAATCTGCTCTAAATTTGTTGAGGATTTGTCCTTAAATTGATGAAATTAACTTCAATTTCAGTGTAAACTAATAATAAAATGCATATGTGGGGCCCACTTCAAGATTTTGTTAACGAAATTTAACAAAAATTCATTAAGGTGGGAGTTTCTAAAAACGTGAAAAATTTAGGTGGTTTTGATCAAAAAAATCCTAATTTTATTTGCATACGATATGTGTTTTGCCTACTGTAACATGATAAAATGTGAAAGTACACAACCTATTTTGTTTTCAAGCTAAATTCATTTTGGCTCATTTTTCTTTGAAAACCTCCCTTACTCCCCACCATCAAATAAAACTTTTGTTATATAGTATCCGGTAAGGTATTTTTTGCTCATTGTCCAGATGAGAAAAAAATTCAAAAGTACTTGAAAATACTTTATCATATTTCTCACTCATGCTAAAATACTTTATCATGATCAATTCAATCAAATGTGCCTTCACTCATGAACAATCAATTACTCATGTATTTCAAAATAAAAAATTTCAAAAGTATATAAAAGTATAGCAAAGTGGGTGTCTATTTATAGATCTCAAGAAAATATAATCGTTGATATTTTTTTAAACTGTTTTTACTTTGTAGGTTTTTGGATATTTTAGTTAGAAGTTTTGAACATCTTTTATTAAAAATCCGATGGCTAAATTTGGAAATAAAACTTAATTACTTAATTAACTCATTGATTTATTTTAATTATTTTCCTTTTTTTCTTTTTGGTGTCCACCCCTACCTCTTCACTTATATAATAGAGATAGATATGGATAAATGGATAGGATGATCAAATATTATAATATGAATAGAAAAAAAAACAAATATTTTCTCATTAAGTACAAACAGAGGGAGTTAAATCAGCTTAGTTCAACCCATTAATTTTACTTTAGTTTGACTTTATTCCATCCGGGTCAACAGGTCCCAACTCCGAAGAGCAATGGCGCCCAAGGATTTGATCCAGATGTGGAATTTTGTTGCAGGTTTGCTTCCAAGTGTATGTCGTATGTTTGGGCCCCCATCCAACTAACGTTCTGCCCAATAGGGCTTAACCATGTACCAATTCTCTACCTGTGACGATCAAAGAATTGTCAAACCATTGTATTAGCGGGGGACACTCTTTTTACTGGGCTTAATTCAGTTGGAGTAGCATAAACTTTAATGTAATACTAGTGTTAATGACATAGTAAGACTTTTGGTTATCCAGTGCCTATGGCATTGCCTGTTTGCCTCTAATTAGTGATACAAGGAAAAAAACATGGTTGACGTGGGTAAACTACCCACTACTAATAGATAGATAAAATATATATGTTGTTAGTAAAGACTTCACTTCTTATTAGTATTTATTAGTATTTAGGCCCAAACGATGCTCTGGGATTTATATGTATTACACTTTTGTACTTTTTTTTGACAGTCTCAGACCCACTTTAGTACTTTAAGATAACCATTTTGTTGTAGAAAAAGATTAATAAAAAGTTAAAAATTAGTATTACTCATAAATATAATTAATGTAACTTAATTATTGTTATTGAAAACATAATATGATTATTAAAATTGATAAAAGAAGCAACAACAATGTAGTAGCGCAATGGTTTGAGCATTTATATTCCATACTCAAGGTCGCGGGTTCGAAACTTCTCATGGACAATTTGCACTTTTTTATGAGAATAACGTTGATAAACATATTGTTGAAAAGAAGGGAGAGTGACACGTGGCGGATTGCAATCCGTGCTTACGCTATATATATATATATATATAGATAGATTAGTAGTGGGTTGTTTACCCAGTATTTAAAAAATAGCAATGTCCTGATATAAGTGCATAACTCATGTATCTTATTAAATACATACGTGTATAGCTAACCAACCTTTTCTATTATCTTGTACTAGTCTACAAAACTGTGTACAATACACGCAAGAAAAAGTATTGGGTCCAACTCGTCCGACTGTAACTTATGGTTAGAGAAGTGTACACTTTGAGTATCCGATAAAAACTTTGAAAATTTGTTACGAAAGTTTGTTGCAACCCAGAACCATACTTAACAAATTTTGATTATTTGATTTTTTTCGAACATCTGATATGAAAATTTGATTATTTGATAGAAAACTTTGAATATTTGTTTAGAAACTGATTACCTGGCATTGACTTTATATTAGCTGAATTTTATCTTTATTATCTGATATAGACAGTTGAATAGTTGATATACATATGAATATCTTATTCCAATATTCTTATTACCTCCGCTTTGTTTCTTGTAACACTTTTAATTTTAAGGTCTAATTTTATAAATTTTGACCACAAACACTCACCATTATAAAAGAAAAACTATAGATATATGAGATCTTGTTTAATTTACTTTGGTTTAGTACTTTATAACAACAACAACTATCCCTTATTCCCAAAATGATTTGGCGTCGTCTAACATGAAACGTCATCTAAAACCATCGAAAAAAGAGATGACATAGACAAGTGTGGCAAAAAAGTTTTAAACACAAAGACAACCACATTAAAGATAAATGAATACAATTTTTACACGCCATCCTCCACGTGAATACTTTCTCTCCAACCCCCTCTCTCTAACGTCATTATCTCATCGATCTCAAGTAAAACCATATCAATTTCTATTACCTTCACCCAAGTTATCTTCGGTCTTCTCCTACCCCTTAGAATTTAATTACTCCTTAACTCTTCAAGTCTTCTAACCGTCGCATCACTTTGTCTCCTTTTCACATGACCGAACCATCGTAAGTGAAATTCCCCTCATATTTTCTTCAATATATGCAACTCTAACTTTATCAGAATAACCTCATTTCTTAATTATTCTTTCCTTGGGTGGCCACACATCCATTGTAACATATACATCTCTGCAACATTTATCTTATGAGCGTGGCATTGTTATACCTCCCAACACCCGATGCCATATAATAAATTAGGACTAATTGCAGCGTGGTATAATTTCTCTTCAATCTATGTGGAATGCCATAATCACAAAGGAACTTAGTGAGCCTTTTCCACTTTAACGAAACAGCGTTCATCCTATGAGCCACGTCTCTAGAGCTCTCCATCCGTTTGGATAATAACTCCAAGGTAGCATAAGACATCCGATCGTTGAACCATTTTGCCATCCAATGTGACCGCCTCTGCCTCGCTGCTTCTAACCCCACTGAACTTGCTATCCAAATACTTTGTCTTACTTCTGCTCAATCTAAAACTACGAGCTTTCAATGTGTGTCTTCAAAATTCTAACTTACTTTTAACACCTTTTGTCTCATCAATCAACCTAATATCTTCCGTAAACACCATATACTGCGGTATATCATCTGGCATCGACCTCGTTAGTTCGTCCATGACTAGAGCAAAGAGAAAGAAACTAATTGCAGAACCTTAATGCACTTTGATCATAATAGAGAACCCTTCTGTCTTTCCTACGATAGTCCGCACACGTAGTGACCCCTTCATGTCCTTGACGATATCTATATACTTTTGTGAAACACCTTCTTTTGCAAACAGTCACCAAAGTATTTCTTTCGGTATTAAGATATCATATGCCTTCTCAAAATCAATGAAAACTATATGTAGGCCCTTCTTTCTATCCCATTAATGTTTTATTGTCCGTCTCAGGAGGTGAATGGCATCTATAGTCGATCTTCCTAGCATAAATCTACATTGTTTCTTCGATATATTCACATGTTTCCTAAGTCTTTGCTCAATCACCCGTTCGCAAAGTGTTCGCGTATGACTCATTAGTTTGGATAGTTGGTATTGTACATTGCCTTTATTTTTTATACAAAGGAATAAAAGTATTCTTCCTCCACTCTGATGACATTTTGTTGTTTCTCTAAATCATATTGAAGAATGTTGTTAGCCATTCAATTCCTCTCCCCCATAAACACCTCCAAGCTTCGATAGGTATGTCGTTTGACGCCGTAGCTTTCTTCAATTCCATATTATTTAATGCTGCTATGATTTCTCCTTTTTGAATCCTCTTCATAAACTTCTGATTCAACATATTTGGCGGAATGTGTACATCCCCAATATCTTGAGCTTGATCACCATTGAACAAGGTATACAAGTACGACCTCAATTTATCCTTTATCTCCTCATATTAAATAAGAACTAGCTTTGGTCTACACCGTTGACATATTTGACCTTTCATATGTATCTTGTCTTCCTGTCCCTCACAAACAATTCTATAAATGTCTTGTTCCCCTTCTTTCATATATTGTCTTGCATAAAACTTTTGATTTACCTTTGCTTTAGCTTCTTGTATTGCCTTCTTTGCTTTTCTTCTAGCCTTTTTATATTATATCAAACTTTTATAAAGTTTTAAAATGCTAAAAGAAAATATTAATAGTTAAAGCAATATACTAATGATGTTGCAAGAATTATAGAGCAACTGAGAGTAAAAAAAGACAGGTTGCAGTGTTAGTTGCGAGTAGCTAAATGATCTTGGGTTTCATATATACTTGTCTCTGTTTTTGGCAGCTTTCACAAGTTTCAACTTGTAGGAATATAAATGTATTTAGAGGAATTTATAGTATCATGTGCTTAACATCAATCCCAAGACCAAATTGCATAAACTATTATGAATCAAAATAAAGTATAAAATTATACCTTTGAAGCGTGATTTCCACGTACTTAATCCCTTCTAGTGTAGATCCTTTGATAACGTCAAATGTCGTTCCTCTAGTATTGGTCCACGAGAAGTGGACGGATCACAACGTCTGCTATTATGAAAGAGATGAACAAGTTTCACTCTCTTCCGTTTTATTATGAATGAGGCCAAATAAGGGGAGGAGATGGAGTAGATAAGAAAATCTCAAAAATCAAAATTTCGAGAGAAAAGATAATCAACTCAAGTGTGTCTCTCCTTTGCGATCTCTACATCACCTATATAGTTAAGTTACAAAACGAGTTACTTGTCGCTTCATTATGGTCATAATGCCATGCTTTATGAAACTTTATTAGTTGTATAATATCGTACATTATGAGGCTAAGAAACATAAGAAATACAACTTTGTAACCTCTACATCAAGTATATAGAGAGGTTATAAGGTATGGCATCATGAGACTTTATTAGTCTCATAATGTCATAAGTACATTATAATGCTAATAACCTCATAAGTTACAAACTACTCCATCTATCACTATTCCTGGCCAACCCATTTCTCAAATGGGTTGGGGTAATATCCAATCAAATGGTAGAATGTGTGACATTATTGAACCCAATAAATATTGGTAGTTGACACAATCTAATTAGTCCAACAAATTGTAATTAGCTTCTAGCAAAACGTTACGGTCACCTAATATTATAAGATATTCCATCATTATAAAATGTCCAATATATTTGGATTACTACACTTGATCGAAGGACAAAATCCTTCAATCTCCCATTTGCCTAAGAACAAGTGCGTAATCCACAAACTCCTTAAGTCACTTAATGTCCAAATTGATGATATGGTAACCTCCAATGTTAACTGTATCAGTGTTCGAGTGGATTCTTGAAATCCGAGTTCGAACTGTCAAAACAAACAATTAACTCCTTAATTCATATGAGCACGACTATACTTTTTTTAGTTTTCGCTCTTCAAGAGGTCAAGACACCAATCCTAACTCTTTAGGAGGACGTATCCTATCTTGCATAACCAAGACTCCCACTCAATTCCTAGTAATTCCTATCATGACCTTTATGACCTCCTTTTGAAAAGTGGCGTTTTGCAGTTTCAGAAATATACTAATCCTTAAGCGAGAATAATGTCATACTCATGTCAAAGGAATCCATTAAATATAATAACGAGACTCGCAAAACACTTTAGAGAACTCTCAGTGGGTCTGCCGGCATATATCCATTATACATGTCGATATAAATGACTAGACATCTCCATATCCCCATAGTCCTCGAAACTTAATCATGTACGTCAGACTTAATGATTCGGACTAGTAACTCAGATATATTATAACTCTTTTGCACCAGATAGGGATTCATTTGTCAAATCACACATTAAACAAACCTATTAGATGTTATAATATATACTAGACGTTTTATTTAATACTAAATCAAGATTAAATAAAATCATAACCTTTTATTGATAAACATAATGAAATCATTATAAAGACCAAATGCAACTGTGAACTATAATAATAGTAAATAACACCACAATCAAACCGACTCTCCTATATGCTTAACTCCTACAATCCTAGTGTGATTTTGATGCTTGGGTGGGCTGAGGCAACGATTTAGTCAAAGGATCAACAACATTTTGATCAGTATGAACTTTACTAGCTATTACATCCTTTCTCTCACACGATTTCTCGAATGAGATGATGCTTCCTAAGTACATGTTTACACCTTTGATGTGATCTTGATTCCTTAGACTGAGCAATGGCACGATTATTATTACAGTGCAAAACAATACCATTTGAAATGCTAGGTACAACTCCTAGCTCAGAAATAAACTTCTTCACCCAAATAGGTTCCTTTGCTACATCTGCCGCATCAATGTACTCAGCTTCTGTTGTAGAGTATGTGATGATGCTTTGATTTGAACTTTTCCAGCTCACTACCCCTCCATATAGACAAAAGATGAAACTAGATTGGGATCGAATATCATCTTTATCAGTTTGAAAGCTCGCATCTGCGTATAGTCCTTCTTAAGTACTTTTAGGATATTCTTAGTTACATTCTAGTGTGAGTCACCTGGATTTGATTGGAATCTTCTACACAAGCTTAAGGCTTACAAAACATCTAGGTGAGTACAAATCATGGAATACATAATGGATTATATAGCTGACGCATAAGGAATATTACTTATTCGCTTAATCTCTTAGGTCAAGAAGGATAATTAGTCTTGCTAAGAGACATGCCATGTTGCGTGGGAAGAAAAGCTCTCTTAGAGTTTTCCATGTTGAACTTTGAGACAATCTTATCTATATAAGTTTGTTGGCTAAGTTAAATCATCCTCTTAGATCGATCCCTAAGACAGCCGGCTCTTGTGTTTCTGACGCTGACATAGGTTGAACTATGTCCATTTGTTGCTTTTCTTGAACTTCTTTGAGAAATATATTACTCCCACTTGCCTTTTTGGAAATAAAAACTTATTCCAAAAAGACACCACGGCGAGCAGCAAACACTTTGCCCTCGGTTCCAATGTAGAATTAATAACCCTGGATTGGTTTCTTTGGGATAACCCACAAAGAAACACTTATCTGATTTAAGGGCGATTTGGTATGACAATAAACGTTTTAAATAGACCTCACAACCCCAGATACGTAGAAAAGCAAAACTTTGAACTTTTCCACTCCAAATCTCATATGGTGTCTTTTCGACTTCCTTTGATGGAGTTCTATGAAGCGTGAAAGCAGCAGTTTCAAGAGCATACCCTTATAAGGATACTGCAAGATCAATAAAACTCAGCATAGACCGAGCCATATCATGTAGAGTTCGATTCATCCTTTCAGATACACCATTCGACAGAGGCTTTCCAGATAGAGTTAGTTGTGAAAAAATTGTAAAACTCTTCAAGTGATCATTAAAACCTTGGCTCTTTAGATCATCCGTCCCATATAATATCCCATTTGTCTTTCCATTTGCTGTTATTTTCTCTCGTAAATAAAATATTTTTTTTTGTGATTCTACGTGCTCTCTATTAATAAATCCACCTATAAGCATAAAAATAAAAAAATAACTTTAGAAAGTAAAATAAATGACGAAAATGATTTATTTCCTTTTTCCTCTTTATTTTACTAAGTGAAGTATATTTTCTTATTCTTTTTGTTTTCAGGAGGATGTACTAATAAGGAACACATTGAAAATATGCAGACTTATTTTATTTAAGTTATAAGACAAAATAATAGAAAATGGGACGCCAAATAAGACACCATATGTCCTATGGGACGGCTGATTTGGACTCCCCTCGGCTTTTGTGCTCAGTGGTCCACATATATCCGTATATATTAGGCCCAAAAGATCACTAGCACTTTCACCCTTTCCAGTAAAAGTTGACTTTAGCATTTTTCCCATTAAACATGATTCACATACATCATATGGTTCAAAGTCAAGAGATGTTGGAATTCCATCTTTATGTAACTTCTGAATGTGTTTCACGTTTATATGTCCTAATGACAATGCCGCCATAAGTAAGGAGGATTAGTATCGCTTGATCTATATTTTTTGTTGTCGATGTTAAGGACATATCTATCTAAGTCAAGGAAATATGGACCATTAGGCTCTTTAGCATTGACATAAAACATTGAATTCAAAGAAATAGAGAAACAACCTTTCTCAATCGTAAATAGAAACCCTTCATTATCCAAAACATGAAAAGAAAATGTTTTTGGTAATAGTAGAAAAACAAACAGTTATTAAGCTCTAATATTAATCCAGAAGGCAAAGGTAGACTATAAGTCCCAACTGCAACGACTTCAACTCTTGCACAATTTCCAATGCGCAGCTCTATCTCTCCTTTAGCCAAGGATCTACTTCTTCTTAGTTCATACACATTTGAAACAATGTGAATAACGCGATCGTTATCAAATACCCAAGAGACATATGTTTCTAAATTAATCAATGACATAGATACTTGAAGAAGAATCCCCAAGCTTCTTATCCTTCAGATACTTTGGGTAGTTACGCTTCTACCTATTTGATCACAATAGAAGCACTTGGCATTTACGTCCACCTTTGGCTTTGTCTTTCCCTTTGGCTTGTCAACAGTCTTATGGAAACTTGCTTGCTCTTGTCTTACTTTTTCTTGCCATACCATTCCTTCTTAAAGCCGTTTCCCTTTTCAACCATAAGAACTTCCTTCTTAGGTGTCGCGAGGATGTTTTGCTCATCTTTCATGAGCATCCCATGTAACTCAGAAAGGGTCTTTTTCACCCCATTCATATTGAAGCTCAACCAAAACTATTTGAATCCATCATGAAGTGATTGCAGATTATGTCATCAGTAGCCAACTCTTGGCTACAAGAAAACCCAACTTCTCCATTGCCTTGAACTAACCAATCATTTTTGAAGCCATGAGTGGTGTCCGACTTTCCTTCAACTAACACACACTCAAGAATAGCCTTGTGAGTCTCATACCTCTAAATTCGAGCTTGTTGCTGAAACATAGTTTTCATCTATCGGATAATACTGTAGGCATCCTAGTTTGAAAACCTCTTTTGAAGGCTTGGTTCCATAGCCGCGAGTATAAGGCAAGTAACAATTACTTACCTTTCCTCAACGGCCTTATGGGCCTCCTTTTCGGCTTCGGTAGAAGTGGCAGTTAAAACTAGGATCGGGGTTTCAGATCATCCTCTCGACCTTCGGATTGAAGAGCAATTCTTAGATCCCTTTTCCAATCAAGGAAGTTGTTACCGTTTAATTTATCCTTAAGCATTAAACGTAAGTTAAAAGGATAATTATTGTTGTTACCTGACATGATATCTACATAGAAGATGCAAAAGTAATAAATATGTTTATCATAATAGATTTTAACGAATTTTAAACATTTTAAAATAAAACCCATGCACTTGATCAATTTCAAAATGTCTCTTTTGAATCAAATGCTTCTAATATCATATATATCAAACATGATTTCTAAGTGGACTTTGGCCTCTACTTAAAATCAAGTTTAAAAGGTAAGTAAAATCTTTTATTAATTACAACAATTGTAATTGTTAGTTTATGGGTGATTTCCAAGGTGATTATAGCTCCCATGTAAGGAAGTTACCCAAAACTTGGTTTCAAAATTTATAATCGTTTTGATAATTCTGTTGGGCCAAACCAAACTAGATATGTAAATTTCGAAAATTTACTCTGTTTAGCCAAAGATTGGAAGTAACACTCTGCTTTGACATAACCTATTACTAACGATTAAGTTTTAGCGGCGTTCCTTTGGAAAAACAATAACTGATAAGTGGACTTTAGGTTCACTAAGTAGGAGTAGTTTTAGGTCATTTAGATGAATTTTAGGCCATATAGTTTTCTTTTCTTCCCCTTTTACATCCTTTTTCATATTCTCATGTTTTGCATTTTGTTTTAGTTCATTTGTATTTAGTTAGGTTTCATACATATCATTACATGTGCATGTGCATCCCCCCTCCCCTTTCAAATCTCTTCTTGAAGTGTTTAAAGGTTGATGTGCAAGGAAGAGGCTCCAAAACAGGGGAGAGGGTGCACCAAAAGAGGCGGAGCGGGCGCTCCGTTTATGAAGAAATGAAGAAAGGAGGAAAGTGACTTGGAGCGACCTAGGAGCGCTCCTGGATCGGTCGCTCCAAGCATGGAGCGGGCGCTCCACAGTATAAGTAGCTAGCGCTCCTTTGCCTAGAACTGTTCTTTTTGGCTCGTCTTTTTACATCTTTCGCCTTATGTTTACGGGGTATATAAACCCATTTTTGTAATAATGGAAAAACGAAGTTTACTTTCAGAATTTTAATAGATTTATTAGAGAGAGAGTAGAGAGAGTAGTTGAACGTTTAGTGAGAGAAACAAGATCTAGAAGTTAAACATTGAAGATTGAAGCTATTTTAATGGAGTTGTGCATTTGATTTCCATCCATCTTGAGTATTTCTTCTCTCTCTTCTCTTTATTTGCTTTAACACTTGGTTTATTTTTCTTTAGCATTGATTAGTAGTGATTAGTTGTTTATTAGCTTTATTGAGATGATTTTCACGATTGTTGGATCACCATTGTTGCTTCAAACTTTTTATTTCATGTTTTACATGGCTAGTGAGTAGTTTACTAGATAGAGGAAGGGGATGACCTAGTTGATCATGAGTTGACCTATAAAGTCAAACTTGGGGGTATAATTTAGGTAAGATTGTGTGGTCTAGCTAATTTCATTGCCTTGTTTATTTGATTAATCACCATTTGAACTTGTTATGGGAGTCCAAGGTGAAGGATTGAGAAATGAAACCTAGGATAGACTTTTGGGTAGATTTTAGGTTGACTTCACCATGATAATAGGTGATTGACTTCCTAGGACATTAATCGAATCACTATGAGTTGTGGAAATACTTGGTTAACTAAGTTTACCATGAGAATAGGTAAAATTGGTTAATTAGATCCTCCTTATTAGCTCGAGCGAGTGATTAGAAAACATTTGAATGACTTAGTCCCTTAATCGACCCTAATGAATCCCCTTGGCTTGGAAATTTGGTTAATTAATGGTTAGCTTGTGAATCCCCTATCTCTAGTGTCTTCTTTATAAAGTTTAAACCTAATTACTTAGTTTATCTGTTAGTTAATTAGTTCCTAATTTCTTAGTTAATCTTTAATATCAAAACCCCTAAAAATAGACTTAGCTCGCTTAATCGCATTCAAACTTTGATTAAACCTTGCTTCCTCGTGGATTCGACCCTTACTTACCCTATATTGGTTAAGTTAGGTACTCTTATTTGGCACGTGCAACGATCGTGTCAATAACCAAGATTTTATTTTTAGTGACCTAAGTGAATGATTATGTTGATTTAATTACTAATGAACATATAACATAGTTAAGTCATAAGCATAATAAACATAAAAAAACACGTAATAGTTATATTTAAATGCATAAAATAAAATGCAATATAATATCTTATGTAAGTTCTATCTTATATAGTGTTAGTAGTGGGATGTATCATTAAACTCTTAATGTCATACATTATGAGACTTAATCATCATTGACTTATTTCCATCTATCACCTCATAAGATTCCACTATCAATCCATAACCTCTCTTTTAATCCAATTAGAATAAAATGGAAATTAAACTTCCAACCAATTACTTAATCAAATAGTAAACTTATATAGTTGAAGATGTCAAAATCTATAAATTACCATTTTAATTTCTTAATCAATTCAGATATTAAAACATGGAATTTAATCACAAATTTATTAAATACAAAATAAATTATCATATTAAACACCATAAAACACCATCACTGTTTTAATTCACTTAAGCATTTAACATTGAATCAATATAATTGATATTATTAAATTTGTATCAAGGGGAAAAACCGATGAAAATGATATTCATCAATTAAATAGAAGAACAACATGATACTATTATACTATATAACATTTTTATGTATAATTGATCACATGAGGCATTATAATCCCAAATTCATATAATCAAATAAAATCTAACATTTTAATTATTGAAGTTCATATACATCAGATACTAATCATAAAAATTAAACACATGAATCCATCATACATATATATTCAAAATTTTCAATTAACACTTTAATAGAAAAATGAATAAAGTTTCGTTACATATATTTCACCTTTTCAGTTAAACACTTTAATAAAAAGAACATGAACAAATATAACAATTACAGATATACATATGAGAACATGTATAAATTAGTTTACACTCCCACTAAATTAAAATCAACATTTTAATCATACAAATTAACCCCAATGCTAAATCCTACCATAATTGAACCAAAACTTGAAGGAAAAACATGCATGAACAACATGCTCATGTAGTCTAGGCAAGAGGCTAACTGACACGCTGTAGGTCATAGATATTATTAGCGGAATTTAAAGTATCATATACTTAATATAAATCCCAAGACCAAATTGTATAAACTAATCTCTACACTGTAAGGGAAGAGGGGTGGGACACCAAAAATAGAAAAAGAAAAAAAAGAAAAAAATACAAAGCAATAACTACCCACCCATTTATAAACTGCTGCCACAAAAAATTGACCAAAGACCCACCACCACCTTCAGTTCCATTTCCCCCACGTCTTCATTTCACACCACTCTCCTCAATCCGTTCAAATTCTCTTCTACCTCTCTCATCTCTTCCATTCCTCTGTCCTTCAAACTCCTCTTCCTTCACAATCCACAACTTTCTCTCACTAAAACACGCCATTGGTGAACTGCAGTTTGTATTCTTTCAAGAAATCTGTCATTGGCGAGGTACTTTCTTCTTCCTATTTCTTTTCTTGAATTCCTCATTCCTTACATGAATTAGTTTTTTCTTTTAATGTTGTTGTTTATGGCTTATAATTGTGGGTTTCTCTCTATCATTTGTTTCTTCTGGTGGGATCTTACTCTGAGGTTAGTTTTCTCTTCTGGGTTTCTCTCTCTGATTTCTAGGTTTTTTTCTTTTATTTTTTTGGTGGCATTACAATTTTTGATTATTGGATGATGAAAAAGATTAAAACTTTTAGGGTTTTTCAATATGATTTCTGGGTTTTTTTTTGTTTTTTTTTTGGATATTTGGTGGTGGCATTTGATGTATAATTAGGATTTAGTGATTGGTTTATAGGATGATGAAAAAGATTAGAACTTTAAGGGTTTTCTCTATGATTTTTGGGTTTTTTCTTGCAAATTTTCGGATTTTTATTGGTGGCATTTTGATGCATAATTGGGATCAAGTGATTTGATTTTATGATTAGTTTAAGTCTGGGTTGATTTGATTTTCTATTAGTTGAAAAAGATTAGAACTTTGAGGGTTTTTCTCTCTAATTTCTGGGATTTTTTCTTTCAATTTTTGATGAGTGTTGGTGAAGAATGATAGGCATTGAAAGTTGGATCTAACCGATGTGAAACCGCCTTACGCGGTGGCGCGTGGGATATTTGTGGTTGTGAGTGGTGGTAGTGTCATGGTGGGCGTGCGGACACGGAAATACCACCGCGCGTAGAGTAATAGGAGAGTGACTAAGAGGATTATTGAGGAGAGGATGAAGAGGTAAAAGAGAGTTTGGACGTGGATTTGGAAGTTGTGATTTTGGGAGGTGGTGTGAGTTGGGGATAGGTGGTTTAAGAGGTTGCGTTTCATAGTGAGTGAGTGCATGTGTGCATGAGTGAGTATATTTGGGGGAATGTGTTACTGCGTTGTTGTGTTTGATTTATATTTCTGGAATTTTTTCTTTCAATTTTTGATTTATTTTGACTTTTCGGTGGCATTTTGATGTATAGTCACGATTAAGAGATTTGATTCCATGATTAAATTAAATCTTGATGGATGTGATTTGTAATGATGAAAAAGATTAGAACTTTAAGGGTTTTATTAAGTATGATATATAAAAAAAGATTTTTTTTTAATGATGGCATGTTTATGCATATTTAGGAAGAACTAGGATGCTATCATTGTGAATTTCTTCATCTCTTTGTGTGTTTTTTTGGTGTTAAATTGAATTGGATTGGTTGTCAGTTTGATAAATTAATTCTTTTGTATTGGTCTTCGTCCGGATTGATGTATTTTTTTTGCTGAGGTAAAAGATGAGGTTTTTTAAGCTTAAGGGTTTTAGTCTACAATCTATGATCATCTAAATTTAGGATTGGTTTTTATCTTTTTGATTGAATTATGTTGCAATTGTGAATGATGCAGGCCATAATCTTAATTTTGAAACTTCTTCATTTGATTATGTGATTCTAGCACATTTTTAATATTTTGCCCCTTTTGACACTTCCTAACATAAAAAAAAATCCAAATTTAAAGAGTACTACAATTAATGGCGATTTTCAGAATGGAGATGACGTTGGAGATGTAAATGGATGAGCAGAGGAGGCAGCCGCACAAGAAGGCAATATCTGAGTGGAGATGCCAGGGCAACGCATGCAATGATGGGGTCTTCCCTATTCAGCAAACCAAGAAGGAGAGGCATTGGGTTTGCTTTGAGGAGGGAGAGGTCTAGACTCTAGACTACTCTCATGTAAAAAAAAGCAAATTTCGTATACTCTTCTGATTAGGATCAATACTTTACATTTGTAAGTGGCTTGGAATACTTGAAATCATGGTGGTCATGTGTATATTTTCATATAGGACCAAACCAAACCTTTATAAATTCTTATAATTTGATACACATTATAATCTATTAGTAATTAGCATATTAGGGAAATTAATTGGTAACAGAGAATTTTGATCACCAATGGCAATAACCAAAGCATTCTTCAATTATCGTCACAATGAATTGTTGCTCTATTCACATGTTTCCACAACACTTAATGGGAATTTTTTCTTAAACATTATTTAAGCTTACTATAAATGTATCTATGTTATTTAATTTACCTTTCGATATATAAATTCGCACGCATCGCGTGCATATAAGACTAGTATGAATTGAAACGAAGTATACAATTATATCTTTGATGCGTGATTTCCACGTACTTAAGCCCGACCATTTAGTGCAGATCCTTTTGAAAACGTCAAATGTCGTTCCTCTAGTATTGGTCCACGAGCAATGGATGGATCAGATCACCACGTATGCTAATATGGAATATATGAACAAGTTTTACTCTCTTCCTTTTTATGATGGATGAGGCCGAAAATGGGGAGGAGAGGAAATAGAAAATATGATTAACTCAAGTGTGTCTCTCTTTTTCCATCTCTACATCACTTATATAGTGAAGTTACAAAGGGAGTTACTTGTGCCTTCAATAGGGTCATGAACTCATGATGCCATACTCTATGAATCTTTATTAGTTTCATAATATCATACATTATGAGGCTTATAACCACAAGAGTTACAACTTTGTAACCTCTACATGAAGTATATAGAGAGATTACAAGCAGTGGCGGATCCAGAAAAATTATCTAGTGTGATCAAAACGTAATTGTTGAATTTTATGGGGTCAGATGGTCAATTTTGTAAGAAAACTTCCAAAAAGAGAAAAATTTAACAATTGACCAATTCAAGTGGAGTCAAGTGACCCCGGCCACTAATTCTAATGTGCACCCGCCACTGATTACAAGTTGTGGCATCATGAGACTTTATTAGTCTCATAATGTCATACATTATAAGGTTAATAACCTCATGAGTTAGAAAGTACTTCATCCATCAATATTTCTGGCCGACCCATTGAGTAATATCCAACCAAATGCTACAACGTGTGACCTCATAGGACCCAATAAATATTTGGTGTTGGCCCAATCTAATTAGTTCAACAAACCGTAATTTACTTCAACTAAAACGTTACGATCACTAAGTCCATTTATATTTAGATTATTACAATTGATCAAAGGACAAAATCCTTCACAACTATGGGGTACGCCAACTATGACGTAATTCATTTAACTATGGGGTGCTCCAACTATGACGTATTCATGTAACTATGGAGTGCTCCAACTATGACGGAATTCATTTTATAATCTGACCTCCATCGCTTTATTTTTTATCTATATATGATAGAATATACGCACTTGTTTTATACATAAACCACGAAAAATGGAGAAGAAATTCTTTGGGCTTTTGCTTTTGCTACTCTTTCTATTTGCTTCTGGTATTCATTTATTCCTTTCTTAATGTTCTTATATATAGATGTATAGTTGTCATATTATTGATATGAGTTTTTGGAATTAGCTAAGGGATTGACTATTGCCACTCCATTTTGGTCTAATATCCCACTCCCTTCTAATATAATCAAACACAAAGATTATAGCTATGAATAGTGAATTTAGACAATTGCATGTGAGTGGTAATAGAAACTCCCATTAACTACTAAATAGTTATATAATGTTTAAAATGGGGAGTGTAATTTTCTATGAAATACCTCTTTGTACAAAGAGGAGGAACTTATTAGTCTAATGTACCTAGATTTATTTGATGTAAATTAATAGAATGTAAATTTTTGTGAAAAGTGATGTCATCCATTACCAACTAAACAACTTTTGGATTATCTATGGGTTCTATTTTGGAAACTAATTCCTACGTAAACAAAACAAGCACAACTTTGGGGCTATAAACTTCAACAATGCAACTTCCCATTTTATGAGAAGTAAATCTTCCATTTTGTGAGAAGTAAAACTTCCCACTCCTCTAATTTTATTTTGGCCAAGGCCAACCATGCAAACAACATCCCCATATCCCGATTCTTAGGGATTAGAACTTCTATATTGAAAGTCGTTATGATATTTGGGTTTTCTTGTGTCTACATGATAGAGATGAACATGGTAGCTGAAGTTGAAGGTGCAACATGCAGAAAACCAAGTAAGTATTTCAGAGGCGCTTGCTTTCGGAGTCAAAGCTGTTTGTTCAAATGTTGGGACGAGGATTGGCCTCAAGGAGCGTGCGTATACGGTTTTAGATGTGAATGTCAAAGGCCTTGTTAAGCTCTCTGTGCGCTCTTCATCTACGGAGTACTCGTATGAGGTATGAGTAAATTCATTCTAACAACCTGAACTAATTTTTTTTTTTACTATTAATCCTTTGCATTTGGTCCCTTTTTAGAATTTATTTTTTCATTTAAAACTTGCTCAACTCATGATAAGACCGTTGTCAAAAAATATTTGTCACCACTATTTCTCTACCACTTCCTCTCTCATCTTCATAAAATATATTTCATCCATTTTACAAAACTCGCAATGTTTCTTATTTGCACACTATTCAATGCAATTCTTTGAATTTTAATATTTTTAATTATTAATAAATAAAAATTATAAAAACTTGCTATCATAATAGTATGCATTAAAACTTATCAAGACCCCACTTGGCTATATTTTTTCTTATACACTTGACAAAAAAATATAAAATAAGATTAATAGACGAATAGTAGTTATTATGCTAATACTGCGAGTATTGTGAAAAGGAGGAAGTATCATGCTTCATGACATATGTTAAAAATGTTTGCCACTCATAACACAAAATATTTATACTTCCCTCTCTCTTACTTTTTACCGTTGGTGAATTTATATCTCACCAAACTTTCTCTCTCTTATCTTCCATATATTTATATATTCCAATTAATAAATATGAATATAATTAAAATAAGAGAAATACATTATATAAAGTAATTAAATACTTGCCTCAATTTATATGATGAAAATATCAGTTGTTTTTTGTATAAATGCACCCGATTCCCAATTTTATAGATTTAAAGAGAGAAAATGGAATTTTTAAGTTTGTTAAAATACATCAAAATGGATGTTATTTTATACATCATAAAAAAAATAAAACCGTTGGTGAATTTTTATTTTTTTACTTCATAAATATTACGGAATTTTCATTATAAAAAACAAATTTAAATGTGGTAGTCATATTCTGACAGCATGTGTCAGCCCCGCGTGTCAACTTGTGAGTGGGGCCTACGCTTATGACCATATTCATGATTTAAATCATGCCATGTTTTTTTCTTGGCTGATCATGACAAACAATACATGGGATAGTTTTTTTTTTTGCATGAGTGGGATGCATGATTTTTTTTTCTTATGTCATCAACCATGTTTTATGACCAAATAGATCATGAGTGGAAATGCTCTAAGGCCTGTTCTTCAACTTATTTTCACTTCAGTTCATTTGAGTTACTTTCAATTCAGTTCGGTTCGTGACAATACTTTTACTCTCATATTTTACTAGTCTACTCAGTTCGGTTCATTCCAATTCAAGTACTTATCATAACTTATCTCTATACTATAAGGGAAGAGGGGAGGGACACCAAACTTAATGTATTGCCTAATTTACCCTTTGTTGTTTAATTAATAATTTACAGAAAAAAATAATTTATCATAAAAAATAAATAAAAAATTAATGTGAAAAATTGCATAAATAAACCATCTATAATTATCCCACAATCCGACTACATCACAAAAAATAACTACCCACCACCCACTCACCCACTCACCCAACCTCAATAAATAAATAACATAAAAAAAAAAACTGATTCAAAATACCAAAAATACAATGATATAATTTTTGCAGACATTGTGTGCATATAAGGCTAGTTAGTATTTAGTTGAACTTTTAGGGTACTTATTTGTGAGTATGCCATCATTATTTATTTTTGCTAAAGTAGACTTATTTGAACTTCTTAGTATTTATTTCAAACTATCAGCAATTATTTGAATTTTTATTTTAAATACTGAAAAAGTTAAAAGAAGAGACCCTATATGTAGATTGTCACGTATTTTTGACACTTGATGCAAATAAGTTTGTACTTTCATAATTCTAATATTTTCTTTGTGTTTTTAGTTTTAACACTTTGATTAAAAAAAACTTTCACATTTTTTTTTACAAAAGTGCCGCAATTCAAGACTGGAGATCGTAAAGTATTTGTAAATATCCTAAAAGTTGATATTTTCAATAACTAGTTGTTGCACCGCGCGGTACCCCAAGGTATATTCACTAATCATAAAATTAAAGGTAATCAAGGACTCAAGCCTCTCAAGTGCTTCACAACAACATCTTTTTTTACATGATAATCATTTAAAATCCACATCTTTCTTCTGTTAGTTTTGTTCATCAAATCTCACTTCATTACATGACCATACAAATAATGTACCAGTAGTCAACTTTTCATGGAAAGAGGAATATATGGTGTATCAACTCAAGTACAACAATCAGAAGGTGTTGAAGGAGATGAGAAATACATGATCAGATAATTTTAGTACAATGTAGTCGCAAACATTGTTCATCAAACTCTAAATCAATTAAAATAAACATTAATAATTAAGATAAAGTTTAATATATGAATTCTACAAATTTGAAGGTTTGGACAGTTGTGAATCATCCTGTCTAGCAGCAGGCCAAGACCAGATCACCCCACCAACAAATAATCCTTGCAGGCCTTTAAACAACACCAAGTCACCAAGAGTATAACCAAGCAATGCATCATACATTAATGCTCATAGATAAAAAATAGAAATTGTTGCTGGCTGAAGAGAAATTAAAGAAACTCAATACTTGTGGATAAGTGACTAAGGAAGTAGCTTCCAATATTCCTGTGTGAATTTGATGAGAAACACTAAAATTCTCTAGTAAATTCAAAATAGAAAAATACACTATATATTAAGTTCGGGTAAGAAGAAATGAACCGAAAGGGAAGGATTCATCCTTCGTTGTCGTGATGTGGAGAAAAAATGCAATTTGGATAACCTTTTCAAGTGGGAAAGGGAGCAAAGGTAGGGAAAAGCAAATTACAAACCCAGAATGGGCAATTGCTGCCCTTTTTTCCTGCCATTCCTTCTTTTGGAAGAAAGAAAATAATGAATTGAGGTTAAACTTAATGGAACATTTAATAGAGGGGAATTGGCTTTATTTGAATTATATATTAAAACCAAATAGCTAGTTTTTCGAGAAAGATGTTTTTTTAAACCAAAAACAGCCTTAATCAATATAATTATAGGAATTGCACCAAATTTCTTCATTTAGTTTTTGGAGAGCATACAACACTCCGGAAAATAAATAATTATACAGATTTATATATCGGCAACACATTCAACTTTAATAGAAAGATCTTTTTGTTGGCCTAAAACCTTGAACGTAAAGAGGCTGCTTTCTTCTAGTAGTGCTTGTTTTTTATCCTTTTTTGTTTTGAAAACTTTATTTCTTTTACTTTAAAATAATCTATATTTAATGTTTGAAACTCATATCTACTTAATATCAATATTTTCTGTCGTAAGGAACAAGGTGCATTTATATTGATATAAAGATAAAGAACAACAATTTATAGTATCCTATTAGCGACTTAAGACGACTCTAATCCCAAGTACCTAATTTAGTTACAACAAGATAATTAATACACAATCAGGCTGTTGTGTTCTTTTAGACTTTTTTAAAGATTTTTAACTCAATTCTGCTCAGCTATCATATATTTAATTTTGCACGTTTTGAATCAATGAATGAAAGAAACGAGTAACATACCAAAATTTTGGTCAAGGACTTTAATGAAGGGAGCCACACAGTTAGTGGCACAATAGGTGTTACTAATAATAATCTCAGAATGGGTATAGCCCTCCTCGTTGACACCCAAACGTAGGCGGGTATATCTCCTTCCCCTGGGGCTATGATTAACACCTTCTTTGCTCCTGCTTCTATGTGCTTTCTTGCTCCTTCTCTGTCCGCGAACACTCCTGTTGCTTTGATCAGTCTACGCCCAATTCCTGCACACATACCATTATATCACCGACTTTTAAACCTCATACCAATGCACTTGAAACTAACAAGACCTGAATTAGTGTAATGGTGCAAGTATGTAATGATACATCAAGATGGTGGCCTGGGTAATGTAGAGAGTATACTTTAGCCTCTGCCCTTCACAATCAAAATTTAGATTGCATGGTATGCCAATGATCTCAATTATAAGATTACCAAAATTGAGCTGTAAATGGCATTAGGAAATAACATAAACGAAGAATTGAAATCATTAACATAGTTAGTTGACAATTAACACTCTTATTATTGCGAATCCTCATAATTATGATTTAAGATGAGATAGTTTGATGCATAATCGACTACTATTTGCAGCAAAAGAGTAATTTGTTGCTGCCCTTGGTACTTTGTATTGAGTTTGCGTGAGAAAGTACTGTTTCATGAGATTAGGATCTTTGATCAAGCAAAGGGCACTCCAAAAAGGATCATTAATGGAGGCGCCATGTTTCTTCCAACAATGTTGACGCCTTTTTAATCCCATAACTCTATCAATAATCTCTCTGTTTCTCATGAATTAAAGATAGAAGCCCCAAATCCTTGACTTTTATCCCAAATTATGAAATCGAATTAGGTAAATTTCACTCATAGCAACAAAAATCGCAAAAGATAACAAAACAATCGCGTAGCGAGGAAATGATGGAATGACATTTGCCTGTACCATCATCACCGACAAGAAGAAGGTTGAAGCTTGGGTAATCGACAGTTTGTTGATTAGGCATAGCCTGTATCAGAAGAAAAAGATGAAAATCTACATGAAATCAAATAACAAAACATCGAACATCAAAGATCAAAATTAAGAATGAACAAACCATTTTTAATGAATGAAATGAACAGAGAGGAGAGAAAGAGAGAAGTGAGATGAAGAGCAGCAGTGGAAGGAAGGAGGTTGGAGGAGGAGAAAAGGCAAGATGAGCACGATTACATCCAAAGGAAACCCAATTTTAAACTCAAAATTCTCAAATCCAAATGGCAAATTAAAGGAAAAAAATGATAACCAGATAAAATAATACCTCATCATGATGATGGTACATGTTCTTACGAGCAGAAAATGCAAGATGAACACCACGAGCCATGTCTCGATCATACACAGCCGTCCGTCGAGGATCAGACAAGATCTCATAAGCCTCTTGAACTCGAATGAAACCTAACATTAGAAAAGAAAACCTTAATTAAACACAAAAGAATAATGTTAAGAGAGTAATCCGCGCTCCCAGAACCTGGAAATTGCCGTCGCAAGATACATACTCGCCACGCCTTTCCATTCTCCTTCTTTTATACTAACCCTAACTTATGGGAGGGTTGATTTTCAGAAATTGAATTGGGGTGAGAGTGGCTCAAGCTTTGAGGGTCGAAAAGGGTGGTGTGGTTTGATGATGACGAAGGACATGAAGAAGTAGGTTTGCTGGGAATGAGAAGGCTGAAGTTGAGGTTGGAGAGAGTTGGAAATGGATGTGGAGCAAGTGAGTAACACAACCAAAACAACAGTGGAAGGGCAGCAAAGTAAAAAAACCTGGAAAAGCAAGGGTAAAATTGTCCACACACTGTTCATACGCTACAGTACCAACATGTTCTTGCTTTTAAAAGAGTAGAGATATCACACGTGCCTATGTTTTTCTAACATAGTATTCACAAAAAGATGGTCAAATACAGCTAGTGAATAGCGCTGAAATTTGAAGTGTAATCATATTTGTGCATTGAGCGTAGTATGAAGTTCGAATTACTAAAAATGCAACGACTTTCAATGTTCGGCTATTTTAAAGAAATCGCAAGACATTACTTGGTAACTACCCCTCCTTTTGAGAAGGTAAAATTAATATCTTGGTGTACGTACCTTTTGTATATACACCAAATGAGTATGAGTTAGTCAACATAAATACGAAGTAAAAATTAGTATGAGTTGATCAAAATGAGTACGAAACAAAATGAGTATGAATATTTAAAATGAGTATGGAGCCAAATGAGTATGAATATCTCAAATAAGTATGAAGTCAAATGACTATGAGTTTTTCTCTGAGTTTTGCAAATGAGTATGCTTAGCCAAATGAGTATGAGTTAGCCTTAAGAGAAATTTATAAAATGAGTATGACTTTTTCAAATAAGTATGACTTAACCAAAATGAGTATGGCTTAGTCTAATGGGAATTTTTCAAAGAGTATGAGTTTTCCTTCTCAAATGAGTATGAATTTTTCAAATGAGTATGAATTAGCCAAATGAATGAGTTGTCCATATGAGTGTGAAACTAATCATATAGTAAGGAAAAAAAGAAATGAATGAGCATATTATCCAAAGTAAACCCAACAAATATAATTTGACAATTGGCAAAGAAAGTAAAATGACCAATACGTTTATATAACCAAAAGACCAATTCTGTAGTTCAATACCAATTCTAAATTCTTGTTCTTCATCCATACCACGACTTTTTCAGTCTTGTTACAACAATCGTCAATATTTAATCAGAATCGAAAAATTCACAAAGTTAGGGTTTTTAATTGGGGAACTTGGAATGCCTTGGCGGTAGTGGTTATGGGCGATGAATTGCTTCCGACGACTTCAGACTAGGTGGCTGGTGGTTGTCTGACGTGGTGTGGATTGAAAACTGACAGAGCAACTTGGAGGGAGAAGTTACTGACGCGTCCCTACTCTTTCCTATATTTACAGAAAAAATTTGTCATTGGGAGTACCTAGAAATATGTAGTCCAAGGTGTAGGTAATAAATTGCCCATCCGTCCTCAAAAGCATTTTTCAATTTTGTATTTTTATTTGTCCCAATTACTTTTCATATTTTCTTATATAAATATGGTTCACTAATTATAAAATTGTTTACTCTCTCTCCTCAATAAACAATTCTAAAAAATGTTTATTATTTTACTTTTCAATTATAAAATAAAGAAAGAAAATTTTATATGAAAACCCTATAGTATTGTATTTTCTATCTGGTGAAAATGAAATATTTTAATTTTCTTAAGTGACCTCAAGATTTTGTATATTTCATTAGAGTGCACTAATATGAATTTAACAACTAACCAAAAGCTTAAAAGAATAATTTGACTAACCTAATGCTAAAGAATCTAACAAAAAGTTTTCCCCACATTTTACACCACCAAGTTCATCTTCTTCTTTAATATCCTCTTTCCCTTTCACAGAATATCAAAACTTTCATTCTCTCTAATTTCAAAAAAAAAAAAAAGACTCTCATGCTCTCTCACTTGTAATGGACACCATTACCAACACCTCCCCTAAACATTATTTCTATTGTTCAAGAGAAGGATAAGAGGTTGAAAACCAATTTTAAGTAACAACAGTAATTCATTAAAGAAAATGAAAACAACAAATTGGATTGCACCACATTCTCTAGCCAAGAAACGAATCATCCCCGCCCTTATATATCCTATATTCTTTTCCCAATTACAAAATTTTGTTGTCAAAGCACACAAATCGGCAACAATACAATTCATTTAAGTTCCACCATTGACGAAGAAGATGAAATTGGTGGAGCTATAAGTGTTTTGGAATATTTTGTGTGGATTAGTTATATGGTTAAGGGTTGGTTAGTTAACTCATTTTGAGTTAGTTGTTAATTCATGATTTGCACACCCTAGTTAAATAAACAAAACCTTGAGGTGACTATAGAAAATCAAAATGTTTTATTTTTGCCATATAGAAAAAGTAATATCATAAGGTCATCATATAGTATTTCTCAACAAAAGAATAGGCTCGCACCCACTTTTCTTCTTTAACTTTATTCCTAAAAGAAATGGAACATGTTTTAGGAGACGGAGGGAGTATACTCGTCTACTCAAAGTTATTCATGCAGATGCAAGACCCAATGTTTCTAAACCTCCCCCTCTTTATCTTCCTTAAAGTATACTGAGTAATTCTTAGTATTTGTATTATCGCACCAATTTGACTATTTCTGTAAAGGCTTGAACAAGTTCCGAAGGCAAGTGTTGTGATTTTAGTAAAAACAAAGGAAGTTTGAGGACTAATCTATACTAAATACGGTGGGGCAGTAGAAGCGAATATTGTCATTTAAAACTGAAATAAGTTTATACTTCATATCTGTAAGTTAGAGAGCGTGACGTTTTTGAATTCTATCTCAATTTTTATGTTTATTTTTATCTTTTGTTTCAGGTGTTGTGGATCATATTCGATGATAAGATGAAAAGAAGTACTTCTTAGTTGAATAATGTCATAAAAAGAATAAATTCAACTCTTGTAATATTGAATAAATAGTTGTCACTCTTATAAGACATATTGACGCTCTTGTGAGCTGTAATTTGTTGTTGTATATATAATAATGATTTCCTTAAAATGTTGGGTACGTTTTCTTTTATTAAGATCTAAGTCCAGTTATGAGTGAACAAATTCTACTACATCAAAAAAAGCCTTTTTCAATTATTTTCTTGCAAAATAGAAGAAAGTAACATATAGACAAAAATAAGGATCTATAAAATTTATAAAGATGTAATAATATCTAATCATTTCAACTAAGATTGGAAAACAGGTCGGGTTAGGTCAGGTTCGTATTCGGGTGCATATTAAATGAGTTAAAAAGATTATTCAACCCAAACTAAACCCAGTTATCCAAATAAGTTGAAAAGCTCAACCCTAGTCCAATTCATTTAATAAATAGGCCAACCACTTAACCCATTTAACCCATTTCGATTCGATTAAAATTTTTATCTTAAGTGATTACAATTCAAAATAATGAAAAATACATTTCACCATAAAATGAATACATTTTGTTTTTTTTTCTAAAAATATGATAATCATGATCCATCATTACTTTCTTAAGTTTATTGACCAAGTTAATATTTCTCAAACATCAGTTTTTTGGTTTTTTTATAAATAAATAGGTCCAATCAGATTATCCTCGAGTTACAAATTTCAACCTTAAGCTAAATAATTTAACTAACAGACCAGGTTAGGTCAACCCATTCAAGTACATAGTTTGGTCGAAAACTTAGCTTAAACCCATTGATTTCATGTCAGACTCAGATCGCGTTAGCAGGTCGGTAAGCTTTTGCCTGCCCTAAAAATCACCATCCCATTTACGGAAAACCACTACAAATCTATTCATTGAATAGTATTCAATGTCTTAAACTATCATAATTGACATAGGCCTCGTTCAGTTCAACTTATTTTTACTAAAATGAACTTATTTTTACTTAATTGAACTTATTTTTACTGAACTGAACTTATTTTCTTAAGCTGAACTTAATTCTAGTGAATAGAACTTATTTTTACTGATTCATGTTGTTTTTTCTTCTTTGCACTACTAATTTTTACTGAACTGAACTTATTTTGCTAAACCGAACTTATTTTTACTGAACTGAACTTATTTTTACTGAATATTACTACCTCCGTTCCATATGTATTGCAACATAGGGAGTTTTACACCTCTTTACACCTCCCAACGCACTACTTTAGACGCTAATATCTCTAATTTTATTTAAGTAAAAATTATAAAAAGTTTATATTAATTAAGCATATATCGAGACGAATCTAACAAGATCCCACATGGCATATTTATCCTTATGTATAAATCACAAAAGAAGGTCAAATGGTAGTGTATGAATAGTGCAAAATGTCAAAGGTTGCAATACATATGGAACGGAGGTAGTATAATTTTAATTTGAATTGAACAGGGCCATAATTGACTAATACGTACATATAAAGTTCTATATATCTACGTAAACCTTATTAGCAATTAACTATATATAATGAACTACTAATACATTCTTTTACATGTTTGGCGAAAAGGGTAAAATGGGCACTGACAAATGAAATTTGGATAATAAAAAATAATGAATATATATCATTGGTCAAAATATCAATATGAAACAAATAATTATTTTGTCTACAAAAATTGGCTATTCAGGCCTCGTTCAGATCACTTTATTTTTACTGAACTGAACTTATTTTTACTGATTCATGTTCTTTTTCTTCTTTACACTACTAATTTTTACTGAACTGAACTTATTTTTACTAAACTGAACTTATTTTTACTGAAATGAACTTCTTTTTGCTGAACTGAATTTATTTTTACTGAACTGAACTTATTTTTACTGAATATTATTATTTTAAAGTGAACTGAGCAGGGCCTAATTAGCAGATTAGTTATTTAAATGCATTGGTACCTAGTTCCATTTTGTCTGTTTTCTTATGCTTGTCCTACTCAGAATCTTTCCTTTTTTGTATTATACAATTTTTGCCATTTCAAACTTAATTTTAGACATTTCTTTCTCATTACCCTTTACTCCCTACGTGACAATTATATCATCTTTTTATCACCCCTTAGTAATTGGAGCTACATAAATCAAAAAAAAAAAACGGAGAGAGTTCTTGACAATAGAAAATATTTTTCTATGAATGAAACATGAGTGGGAGAGAGGAGTTGGGAATTCCAAGTAGAAAACTAATCTATATATAGTACCTATAACATATGACTTAAAATGTAAATCCCTATTACCGAAAGTATGCTGATATTGAATTTTAAAAAAAAAATTATTACCTAATGTTTTGATGTAAACAGCTTTATATATGTAAAATATTTGATTTGCATGAAATCAAATCATGTAACAAAACAACCCTACTTTCAGAAAAAAATTGTCCAAAATGTTGTTATTGAAATATTTTACAAAATTTATATTACCTAATGATAATGTAAAACAACTTTATATATGAAATCAAATCATGTAACAATTTGACTAGCATGATCTATGAAATCAAATCATGTAACAAATGTGCAAGAAAATTATTCCTTACATTTTCGGAATAAATAGAAATATTGGCACTTTTGAATGAATCTGAAACATTACCTATTTTTAAAACGTCACTCTTGATGTTTCTGGATTTAAGGTATACATATGAGATGTTTTAGGAAAAATTTAGCAAATAATTCGTTGCATATATACTTACTAAGGCCCTGTTCAGTTCACTTTAAAATAATAATATTCAGTAAAAATAAGTTTAGTTTAGCAAAAATAAGTTCAGTTCATCAAAAATAAGGGAAGAGGGGGATGGATACCAAAAATAAAATAAAGCTACACAAAAGCTACTAAAAAACTGAAATATGGTGCATTTAATCAAATTGATCATGAAATATGATAAAGTATTTAGGATGAGTGATAAAGTGGTAGAGAGAGGGGGATGATCTATATTTTTTACTCATGTGTGATGTACTCTAAATGACATCTTCCATTGATATTCGGTAAGATTTTTTGTCTTTTTTGGCGTTTTGTTTTTAAATCACTATTGCTAATCTACTCTTTAATATTTAGAATTTTTTGTCAGAAACAACCTTTTATAATCACTTTTTTGCGAAAAGCAAACTTTTAAATTTTTTTTGCAACTAACAACTTAAAACCATTTTTTTTTCATTGTAAAATGAAACCTTTTAGCAAAATCCGTCATTGACTATTAGTTTTACTTGTCTAATTTGCTTTCAATTTTTCGTTCCCTCCTTTTTTTCCCATTCAACCCAAAAACCATTTGTATTCTCATATCTCTCTATCTCTCTCCCTCTCTCTAGCTTACCTCTGCAACACTACTCCATAGCCTCATCATTTCGCAGCCACCATTGAAGGGGGGGACAAGAATTCTAGTGGGCATTTATCATTCCTCTTCAATTAATCCATTGTTTTGCATTTTATGGCAGTGATTAAGACTAAGTTTTTGCTTTTCTTCAATGGCTAAAGGGAGAAGCAGAGAAAGGACTTCAAGAAATAGGAGCAGAGGGGCGAACTACTGCATTATACAAAAACCCAGGTGCATTTTCGTTTCTTAAACCCTAGAATGCGTAATAACTAATTAAGTAATTTAGGGTTAGAAATTAGGGATTTAAATCACTTAAAAGATTGAATCTTTTCTTTTTTGTGATAGTGATGCAGTAAGTAACAAAGTCAAGGTGGATTGATTATTATTAAACCCTAAATTTGCATACCATTTGAGTTTGTAAGATGTGTAAATTGATGTAAGCCCCTAGTTGTCATTATTGTTGTTGTTATTAGCTAAGATTGTGCATAAAATTTGGTTTAATATAAGAGTTTTGATATAATGTTGGTGCTATTAGTGTTGTTAAGATGTGTATTTGTATGTGTTGTACTGAAATTGGTGTAATTGTGGTTGTTAATGATAAATGTGGTGATAGTTATTGTATATTTTGGAAGCCTGGATGTGCGTTTGCAATTAGGGAAATTACAGAGGCATTTATGTTTTTTTTCTTCAGGTTTAATGGTAGGATAAATATTTACGAACCTTGGTAGAAATTTATGGAGTCAGTTAACATTAAGTTGCACTATAGGGGGCAGTTTGTGACAAAGAGGAAAAAGACTATAAATGAGAGATGCCCTAATGTAGATCCTTCAAAACTTGGGACTTTGATGCATGTATCTATGGAAGAGGTTTATTTCTTTGAGTTTGTTTACTGGTGAAAAATGATTTAGGAATGAATGAGTTAGGAAAGCTTTGGTTTAGGAGAAAAGGGTGCACTTTGCACAATGGTAGGACAAGAGTGATGAGTGATAATGATATTCTCCAATTCTTAGAAGCTCCTGAGAAAGATGGATTTTACCATTTGTATAATGTGCAGTTGGAGGTAGAAGAAGACAAAAATAGGTGGACTTATGCACCTAAGACCACCTTTTACAGAGATAATGAAAGCTTTGGTGATGCTAACAGTGATGTAGGAAGTACTGGGGTAGGTGGGTTTTTAAATAATTTAGAGGGGCCCCACAAGAGAATCCAATCAGCCTTCAAACAACTCTAAACCCTAGATCTGATTCTTGTAGCTCACATAAACAATCCCAAACTCACATGTTGCTACGGTTTCTACTAAAACAACCTCAGTTCTCCAACCCACACTCTCCAACACAACCGCAACAGCTTCTACTCCTCCTTCATTCACAACCCCCTCCATTCATATATCCCCTAACCAACCAACCAACAAACCTTATGTCCAAAAGCTAGACAAACTTCCTATAACTTCTGTAAAAAAGAAGCCTGAAGTTAGAATTAAGGTCAATGAAGGGCTGCTCCAAATTGTTGAAGAAGATGAAGAGTTGAGTGGTTCTGAGAATACAGAGGGGGAGGAGAGTGATGTTTTTTTTTGAGTGATGATGATTTTGAAGACCACAATGATGATGATTTGTTCAATGAAAATGTTGATTTTAGTGTTGAAGATTCAATTAGGACTAGCTTAGGTGGGTTGTCCAACAAAGACTTAGATAATGAGTTTCATGATGAAGAAGCTGATGGGGAGGCTTTTAAGGTTGGAACAGATGAGGATCTAGGTGATAGTGATGATGAGTTGGTGATAAACATTGGGTCAGATGATGAAGGACTTCAATACCCTGTGTTCAACCGAGATATGGATTTCAAAGGCTAGATTATACTGAGTAAAGGCCTTAAGTTCCCATCAAAGCAATTCTTTAGGAAAGCTTTGCAATGGAATGCCATAGAGAAAGGATTTGATTACTACTACCTACACAACAACAATAGTAGGGTGTCAGTGTATTGTGCACAGAGATGTGGCTGCCCCTGGGAGAGGGGAAGGATTTTGAAGTGCACATGCAATCAGAAGGAGAAGTGTAGGTTTAAGATTCATTGTAGGAGATTAAAATCAAAAAATAGTTGGCAAATCAAAAGCTACAGGCCTGAACACATTTGTGGGCATCAACATGTGAACTCAAAGTGTACTTCTAAGTATTTGGCACATAGATACTTAGAGGATTGGAAGGAAAACCCAGGTTGGAACCTCAAAGCCTTCATTAAGAGAGCTAGAAGAGAGTGCAGAGTGGAAATAAATTATTATAAAGCTTGGTATGCTAGACAGAAGGCATTGAAGATGATATTTGGAGATGCAAATCTGGAGTATGAGAGAGTTTGGGACTATGCAGCAACAATAAGGAAGTAAAACCCAAGTTCAACTGCTGTTGTCAAAGTTGAAGGAATAGACACTCCTCCACCAACATTTCAGAGAATGTATGTGTAATACCCCAAAATTTTAAACTATATTATTAGTTTTAAAACGTATTAATTACTTTATAAATTATACTATTAGCGAAAATACGTGTTAATTAAAAATTTCGAGTTTTATTAAAGTATTGATTTTTATTACGATTTTATTTCCAATTATTTTAAACACACTAATTATTTTGATATAATATTATTTCCATTATTATTTAATTAGCTAGTATTAAAATTATTTCAAACAACTACTTTTATTTATTTCATTAAAATGTTATTTCATGTACTAGTATAAACATTTTGATGTACAACTTTTTAAAAACTTGATTACTACGCATACCACTTATACCACTTATCACTTATCACCCAACTCAAAGCTCTTATCACCCTCATCATCACCTTCCTCCTTCACCCCACAACCATTAATGGTTTCTCCAAAACCTCAAGCAAACCCATACCCACTTGCAAGAAATCAGATTTTTCCACTCAAAAATCTGATTCACTTACACAATTGAGTCAAACAAGCAACCTCTCTTCAACCTTCATGCCTCTCCCTCATCAATGGTGCTTGACCATTCAAACCCAAATCAGATTTTCCCCCTCTATAAATACCCAACTCAACCCACTCAATTACTCAATCAAACATCACTCAAGGTTTGCTTCACTTCTTCCTCCTCCTTCTCTTTAATTCCTGATTTTATTAACCACCATTAAAACAAAACTAAAGCTTAAACTATCATTAAAACACAATCACAAAAACAACCACCACCAACCGCCGCCGCACGGCAGCAGCGGCCACCACCGCGCAGCAGCAGCGGCTGCCACCGTGCAGCAGCAACGCAGCTCCCCCCCCCTTTTCGCTGCTGCCACAACGCAGCCCAACCACCACAAAAACGCCACCTTACAGCCACGCCACCCCCTGCTGACCGCCAGCCCAGCCGACCGCCGCCCAGGGTCGCCGGAATCCGGCAGCCCCTTCTCCTCTGTTTCCACTTCTTCCTTCCTCTTCTACTGATTCTTTTACTTCTTCTCTTATTTTGTTTCCACTTAACAAATAACCCAAAGCCTAATCCTTTTATTTTAAATAGACCAAAGTCCAATCTTACTCCCTCCCAAATCAGATTTTTAATTCTAAGTTAGCCCAACACTCTAAAATGACTCATCCTTCTTTGTTAGTTGTTTTGTTTAATTAAAATAAACTTTCATTTTAAGTTTATTATTACTATTAATGTGTATATTAAATTTTAATAACTTAAAAATATTTCTAAGTTTCTAAAATAAAATAATGAATATATTGAAGGTTATTTTCTATGTTTATTTAAATTATTTATAAACGTTTAAGTTATATAAATATTAAAGTTGAAATAAAGTTTAAGTACTTAAAATGATTTTTATAAATAAATTTGAGAAACTTAAACTTCGATTTATAAACTTCTTTAAATAATAAGTTTCTTTTAAGTTATTTAAATTATTCAAGTTGTTCATTTATAAAATTATAAGGGGTTATTTAGGTAACTAATTTTAGATATCGTTTAATTATAGACTCCGACTGCGTAGACGAGGATTTCCAAGAGTGTTGATTCGTTCATGATTTAGTTTTCAAGCACGCTTCAAGAGGTAATTACCAATGTTCATCCACAAGTAGATTCCGTAAAATAAAACGATTTAATCTTGTAAATATGTGAATTAATTACGTGACTATGTGAATCAAGTATGACTATGGATTTTAAAAGTGGATTATAATTATGGATTATGAATATGGATTATTATTTATGAATTATGAATTAGGATTATGATTGTGGATTATGGATTATGGATTTATTAATTGTGAATTATAATTGCGGATTATGGTCATGAATCTTGGATTATGAATGATGAGTTATGGTTATGGTTATGGTTATTGTTATCAACGTATTATTATTGTTGTTATTATTATTATTATTATTATTATTATTATTATTATTATTATTATTATTATTATTATTATTATTATTATTAATAAAAGATATTATTATTAAACGATTATTCATATAAGTGAAGTTATTATTATTATTCTTATTATTGTTGTTGTTGTTGTTGTTGTTGTTATTGTTGTTGTTATTTACTCTATTATTCTTATGGCATTATTAATATGGAAACATTATAAATGGAAAATCGGAAATCATGACTATGTGTAAGACTTATGACAACTAATTAATGTATAGATTGTTGAAATGGAATCAAGTGCGGTTGTAATTAAAAATGGGATGTTGAACCCGTGTGTGAATTAAAGTTATGACGTTGGATTGACCATTATTGTGATAGGTGGTTAACGGGACAAGTCCCGGCCTATACACACATATTCTGTTATTGAGATAGGTGGATAACGGGACGAGTCCCGGCCTATACTCTCTCGTTCTGTTATTGTGACAGGTGGATAACGGGACGAGTCCCGGCCTATACACACACTTTCTGTTATTGAGGTAGGTGGATAACGGGACGAGTCCCGGCCTATACTCACTCATTTTGTTATTGTGATAGGTGGATAACGGGACGAGTCCCGGCCTATACACACACTTTCTGTTATTGAGGTAGGATATAACGGGACGAGTCTCGGCCTATACTCACTCGTTCTGTTATTGTGATAGGTGGATAACAGGACGAGTCCCGGCCTATACACACACTTTCTGTTATTGAGGTAGGTGGATAACGGGACGAGTCCCTGCCTATACTCACACGCGTGATAGGTGGATAACGGGACGAGTCCCAGCCTATACACATACATATCATGTTTGTTCTTATAGTAAGTGGATAACGGGACTAGTCCCGGCTTACTAGCGTTATCTTCCTTCTATTTAAGTAATTGGATAATATTGAAATGTGAAGTTAGTGTTACTTACGTGCTTAATAATTGTACATACATGTTATGCTTTTCAACTTGACTTATATATTACTTTCAACTATTTGAAGTTAAGTATTTTTACGGGATGAAGTTGGAATTACTCAGTTTATCTGATTTTTGGGAGCTTGTCTCTCTTGTCCTTTTCAATGTTTATTTGCAGGTGGGTGATCGATGGAAATTATGAGAGATCAACTAGAAGTTGTCATCCACCTAGTTTAATGTTTTGCTTCCGCTGGAACTCTGAAACTCGTAGTATTTAGTAATTAACGAACTAGTTTAATTTGGTTGTAAGGATTTTTAATTTAGTTTGGAATGAATATGTTTTGGTTACTTAGCCTTGCACTTAATTCCAAGGAGTTGAGTGCGGCGGTAACGCTCCATCCGAGTCGAACCCTCGTTGATTTCCCCTCAAATGAGTTTTATTAATATAATAAGGGTTCAGTTTGGGCGGGGTGTTACAGTATGTGTGCTTGCAGTCATGTAAGGAGGGTTTTATGGCTTGCTGTAAGCCTATATTGGGTGTTGATGGTGCCCACTTGAAAGGCCCATGCCCAGGTATACTACTTACAGCAGTTGGGAAAGATGGGAATAACAACATGTTCCCAGTTGCTTGGGCAGTAGTTGAGACTGAAAACTCAGAAACTTGGACATGGTTTTTGGAGTTGTTGAGGGCAGATATTGGATCAGTTGCTGATGCAGTCACTTGGGTTTATGAACAAGATGAACTAACCTACATGTCTGACAGATAGAAGGTAATTCACTTGGTCTTTTTTTTTTTCCTTTTTTAGTGATATATACACCTCTCCTTTCTTGTTTCTCACTTTAACTATAAATTGCAGGGGTTGTTGGATGCTTTCAACACAGTTATTCCTAATGCAGATACAAGGTATTGCTGCAGGCATATTTGGAGCAACTTCAAACTCAAATTTCCTGGTATTCAGTTTAGGACACATTTTTGGAAGGCTGCAAGGTCCTCAACCCAGGTTAGGGTTTCTTTTTTTTGTTTCATGGTGTTGTAGGTGATTGAAAACATTTTAACTAAGTCTAGATATTATTTTTCCTCTTGTGTTGCAGCACCATTTCAAGCAACACATTGAGGAAATTAAGAAGCTAAATGTAGAGTCCTACAATTATCTACATGCCACTTGTAGCTCACTGGTCCATACATGCTTTTAGTACAGGCTCCAAGTCAGGGATACTTTTGAACAACTGCTGTGAGAGTTTTAATTCAGTTTTGAGGGAGGCAAGAAGCACACCCATCCTCCAATTAATGGAGTGGATCAGGAGATATGTGATGGGAAGGTGTTTTGCAAAGAGGGATGGTTTGAAAACTTTAACATGAGTTATAATGCCATCTGTTCTGAAGATGATTCACAAAGGGCTTGAAGAAGCACCCAAGATGAGGCTGATGCAAGCAGATCTTCATGAATTTGAGGTGGATCATGAAGGTGACATATATGTGGTGAACTTAGACACACAAGATTGTACCTACAACAGGTGGAAGTTTATGTGAATACCCTACCGGTATGCCTTAGCCTGCATACGGAAGAGGAGGCTAAACTTTGAGCAATATGTGCATCAAGCATACCATGTCCAAACCTATGCACAAGCTTTTAAGGCTATGCCAGGTCAGAAGCAATGGGATGTGACACCACTCCCTAGACCATTGCCTCGTCCACATAGGAACATGCTAGGAAGGCCTTCAAAGAACAAAAGAAAGCAAGATACAGGAGAGGGAAAGGAGAAGCACCAAGTGAAGAGGGCAAAGAAGCAAAATAAGTGTAGTAGGTGTGGTGGACTTGGATACTACAAGACAAAATGTTCCCAGCATATTGGAAATCAGAAAACACAACAAAAGAACAAGGGTGGGAGATCCAAGGCTGTTGTAGCAAATTATATTGACACAAGTCATGGTTTCTGCCGAAGAGTGACAGAGGGGACAAGTAGAATGAACTTCCATCTTTCTGCATTCAAGATTATCACGTGTGGATAAACCATTCTATAAGTTCCTAAACAAAGAGTTTTATTTTCGGTTGAATATCTATGTTTCATATCCATGCATACAACCACTTTGGAGATTGGAAGAAGGTCGGCAGTGGTGGACTCGGTAATTTGATGGTGGGGGGACAATTTAGATAATCCAACACAAATCTATTTAGTAATAAAAAATCGGGAACACAATTAAAAAAATCGAGTACATACTCAATCCAAAATGCCTTATTAATACTAATAATTCAATTCACAAAATAATTCACTAATAATTCAATTAACAAAATAATTCACTAACAAAGTAACAATTCAATTGACAAAAAATTCACTATCAATTCAATTCAAAAACTAATGCACCCTAAAAATTCAAATATTCAATTCACAAACTAATTTACTAACAATTCACTAACAATTCAAGTAACAAAATAACAATTCATAATTCGATAACAAAATAACAATCCATAATTCACTTACAACTCAATTCACAAACTATTTCACCCTAACAATTCAATTCACAAACCAATTCATAACCCAATTCAATTCACAAACTAATTAACAAATCAGAATCACACTCTAACTCACAAACATTAAACATTGGCAATTGATAAATTTACAATTTAATTACTCAAATTTTATAAACTAGAATTTTAAAAATATTCTGGGATCTTGGGTAGAAATTAAACAGGTGATATTTTGGTAGGTAAATTAACGCCTCACATTAAAAAAAATAGAACTTACCTTGTCATTGACAATGACTATAATAAAACGATTGAGGATAGAGAAAAGCAAGTGACTTTACACTTTCTGCTCTTTTCTCTTTTATTTATTTATTTTTCTCTGTGGTCCCCACTACTGTAAATCAGCTTTCTATCTCTCCCACTATGGGCCCCACGTCTGTATTTTCTCTCCCTTCTTTTCTTGCTTTATGCGTGTAACAGGCTAACAGTAAGTCAGCGACAGTGGGCCACAAGTTACGTTTCCTTTCTTTTCTCAGTTTCTTTTGAAGTGGGGGGGACAGTGGTCCCCCCATGTTCCAATTTGGGTCCCCTTTGAAGGTCGGGTTAAGGACTAGCCAGGTGACGAACTAATTAACCGTGAATTTCCTTGAAGACGTAAGACCCCAACAAAGAGTATCTTCTGTCGATGTGAAGGATGCAGAATCCCTTATATTCTAGATCATATATAAGAGGGAAGGAAGGTTAGCAACCTTGTAGAGTTCCATGTCATGTTCGGATGAATAAAATCCCTGACTTTAAGATCTAAATTAGGAATGGTAGCAACTTCTATTTTAAGCATTTTTATAAGACTAGTTTGGCCACACCAGTTGAATCCAAGCCCTACTTTCCACCGAATCCCACATCAAATTAAGTCTCACATTTGAAAAATGGCTCGTCCGACGGAGGAGTCACTGAGCTTGGGATGGCAGTCGAAGAAGGAGCTATGAGCTAAGTATTTGTCACGCATCATTTCATCCCATTTATTGGAGGGGTGGGTCAGAATTTTCCAAGCTAGTTTGGCTAGCATGCCTTGATTCAAATGTTGTGTCTTGCAGAGACCTAAACCACACATAATCTTGGGTGCACAAATTTGATCCCATGTTATCAGAGGGATAACGTTGTCATTGCTGGGACCTTTTTCCCAAAAGAAATTTCGGTTAATAGCATCCAATTTATTAGCCGTAGAACTTGGCACTTTGGTAGTGGCCATAATAAAAATCGGGATTGCTTTTAAGTTACTTTGGATAAGGATTGTTCGTCCTGCTTTCGAAAGAAAAGAAGTGGTCCAAGAGTTTAAATGTTTGTCTGTTCTAGTGAGCAGTGAGTAAAGTTTGAAACAGTGCATGTATGAGACGAGACGTGCCGCCCTAGATATCAGTTGTAAAAAATAATCTAAAATTAGTCAGATACAATAATCATGGTTATTGAAAACTAACAACAAAAACTGGAAACCACATTTCTGGTTTTTATATCTAGTTCTTTGTTTTTAAAAACCTGAAAACTGAAAACAAAAAGGATCACGAATATGTCTTAAGCTACTCAAATTATCAAAATTACCAGACAACTCATAAGATTGATTAGCTTATTAGTTTCAGCTATTTATCACTTTTGATTCCAACCTTTTCAATTTCAGGTAATTTAACAATTAATTCGCATTTGAACTAATGTAACAAACAAGCCTTAAAATGAAGTAAACAAAGACTACAAATTTAAAAGCATAAGCAAAAGAATTTCGGAAATAGTAGTATTATATTAATTATTACAAAATACACTAAAAGAAACAAAATATTAAACAAACTTATCTAGTATAGGACAAAAATCTCAAAATAACTCTACTGTACGAGTTCATTCAAAAGAAATGCAAACAATTAACGTGGTACCAGCCGTACCACTACCTCATGCAGATGACTCACACTACCTCTCTCCATTTGAAACTTAAACAAACTCCATCCCACACAGCTGCGTGCCATTGTTGCAGTTTAAAATCTGATCGGGACCTAAAAATAGACCGGGTCGGGCCTATAACTAGAGATGACAATATGGGTGGTCGGATTGGGTTAGGGTCGGGCCGGTGTGCACCGGGTTGAGTTGTGTCGGTCCACTTTGCTTTGCCGATCTGGGTCGATAATGTTCGGGTGTTGTCGGGTTAATGAACATATAGGGCCGGGTCGGTGTTGTATCGGGACTTACCGGGCTCGGAATAACCCGGATCAGGTAATAAATAGGTTAAGTAAGGTTGAATCGGGTTCAGGCGGCCTTTGGGTCGGGTTGATTTCGGATTCGGACAACTTCGGGTCGGATACATGTCGGGTTCGTATTACTCATTATCGGGGTTGATCGGGTCCGGGTTGACTAGACTACGGGTCAGTTCGGATTAGGTTTCGAGTCGGGTCATAGCAGGTCATATTAGTGTTGGGTTTATTTCGGATCGGGATCAGGTCGTGTTTCGGGTATGCTTCACGGATCGAATTAGGACCGGGCGGGTAATCAGGTCGGGTCAACTTTTGACACCTCAACCTGTAACGTCTCGAACTTAGGCGACCTTAATAAATCCCTATAGCTGATATCATAATTTATTCATAAACAACAGCGCAAACATCTTCAATCCTATGGGTTATGGGCCCACTATAAAAATTCTCTTAAAATACAAATTAATAATTACACTCATCCAACAAAGAGGTTTACCTGATCATAAATCCTTATAATGTCTCCTGTAAAACATAATGTACGTATGACTTAACTTCCCAAATCAATCATTAAATAACTCGTTCATATAACATCATTATCGATTACAATCATAATCTCTCCACAAGGGTATTGTAACAATTCCAATAATACGTAAAGCATAAAAACAAAATGTTATGAGTCAAGGCCTAGTAACATACTACCCTAACATCGAAAATTTATTTAAATTCATTTTATTTGCAATCAGAGAGAGGAGAATAGTAAAACTCTATAAAACATTTAATAAGATCCCTTTGTCTATTTGATTAAACAATATTAACACAATTAGCTTGAAATATCATAATTTTCATCGTCATTATCTTTGAACTTGGTAATCGGCTAGTACAGTGGGATCTCCCACCTTCCTATAGTTCTTAAGGAGCACTCACCCTTATTGGATTTATCATCCACATCGTACATCGTCATTTGTCACATTGTGGTCCCCCTCAAGGAGCACTTTCCCTTGTTGGGTGTACTACAGAGTATCCCTCAATGAGCACTCTTCCTTAATGGTATAATACTTTAACATTGTTGTACTACTTAAGGAGCACTCTTCCTTGTTCGATGTACGACCATTCATCATCTTGGTATCCTTCAAGGAGCAATCTCCCTTGTTGGGTATACACAACGTTCATAAATTTGGTATCTCTCAAGGAGCACTCTCCCTTGTTGCGTAATAAACTTTGTATCTACATCTACGATTTCTATGATCATCCAAACAACTACTAATAAAAGAGCATATACATTGTCTATTTAGATAAAAAGGTAAAAAGTTAACACATTATATTAAATAGTCAATGATTTATGCAATTATATTGTACATCCAATTGCTCATAGACTTTTATTATAAATTGATGGAAAAGTTATTGGTTGTGGGTTGAGGTTAATCTTGATAATGGCTTAATGTCAATGAAGTGATTTTTACATTAAATTAATCATTTTCAGTGAAGTGATTGATATTAGTATCTCATTGTAATCTGTTTTTCAAAATTTTGTTAAATAAAATGATTTTCATATAATATACTTCAATAACAGTAAGGGATTTAGCCTTTTCAAGTAGGGTATGCACATTTTCTAGAAACTATAATACAAACTTCTTACCTTATTGCAATAGTTCCTCATAAAGGCTAACATGAATATTATTTGGATATTAGTAAAAACAAAAAAAAGTAGAAAATTGATAGGCACAAGCTTCGAACTCAAAACCAAATAATTAGATACGCTTGCTTTCATCATTGAGCTACACTCCCTCCGTTTCTTTTTCTTTGTCCAATTTATTGTGCTCCAAATGTCAAGGAAGTTGACGTCATACGCATGTGGGTGAGGGCAACAATTAAGGAGTCCACTTATTTATAGTAAATTTGGTGATTAAAGTGGGTGAGAGAAAATTGTAAGGTACAGGTAGGACTAAAAAATGATAAAATAGGGGTAGATGGGTAATTAACTTTTCATATAGGGGAAGTTGAAAAAGTAGGACAAATAAAAAGAAACGGACAAAAACGAAAAGTAGGATAACAAAAAGAAATGGAGGGAGTATATTTTTCCATGAAAAAATTTATAGCAAAACATACTTGGATAAAAATTCGGATTACACTACTGATCTGACCATGTTCATTTGTATCCTCCCAAACTAATTACCATATTTGGTTTTTCAAATTTTTGTTGTAGAAAGAATATGATTTTCATATAATATACTCCCTTATTTGTTTATATTTTTTAAATTAGGGACACTTTGTCATTTACAGGTGTTTTTTAATAGAGATACTTCTCACTTTTTCCCTATATAATAAATTGTTCCACCTAATTATCATCAATCTCTCTTACTATTGGTCTCTTACTCTCTACCTTTTTTTTTTACTTTTTTCTTGGTACCATTGAAAAAGAAAATACTAAAAATTGGAGGGGTATTTCATTAGTAACATCCTTTATCTATTTCCTATAACCTATTTCTTAGAACTTCACAAAAAAAGAAATTGCTATTTTCAGTCATTCGCAATTATGCTTTATAAAAGTTATCATTTTCATGTATAATAACTCATTAGTATCTTCTCATATTCTTTTTATAATTTGTGTATTATGAAATTCTGCTTAAATAATAAAAATCTGATTTTCATTTATTACATTTTGTTAGTGTCCTCTCATATTTCATTTATTACATGTAGGTAATTAGTTTTACTTCCGAAAAAAATGAATTTTTTTAACAAAGTTTAACAATTTATTTCCTAATTATTTGCTCTAAACTAATAATGTTGCGAATTTTTTTTTTGTGAAGGAGAATAAAACCAATCTTTGAAATTCTATAATCCATTAAAATCATTAATGTTGTAAATAAACAATATTGTTAAAGATGTTATATATAACCAGATTGCCATGATCATATTTTCCTCTCATAAATTCAATATATGTGTGTCATGATATCTTTCGCAATAAGTATGGTAATAAATCCTTTCTAAACTAATTTTGCTTGAAATATATTCTAACTAAATTATATTTTCTTTTAAAAATTATGCAAGCTTTATGTACATGACATATATCACTTTTTTTCCTAACGATCGACCTATGCACGCTAGACCTTAGGGCTTGACATGCACCACTTTTTTCTTCTATATAGATATACATATAGATAGATGGATAAGATGATCAAATAGTATAATGTGAATAGGAAAAAAAATCCTATTAAGTACAAATGGAGGGAGTTAAATCGGCTTAGTTCAACCCATTAATTTTACTTTAGTTTGACTTTATTCCATCCGGGTCAACAGGTCCCAACTCCGAAGAGCAATGGCGCCCAAGGATTTGATCCAAGATGTGGAATTTTGTTGCAGTTTTGCTTCTAAGTAGAGGTGGCATATGGGTGGGCCGGGCTGGGCTGGGCCGGGTTTGCGGCGGGCTGGGTTGGGAAAATCTGACCCGGTGCGGGCTTGGGAAAGAAGCGGGCTGGGTGGGTTGACGGGCTGGGCTGGAGAGACAACCCATCCCGGTTTTGGGCGGGCTTGAAACGGGTTGGAGGGTGGGTTGGTTGGGCTTAGTGGGTGGTTTGGGCTGGGTAATGGGCTGGGCTGGTTAGGTGGGTTGGGTTGGGCTGGTTAATGGGTTGGGCGGGTTGGGTGGTTTGGGTTGGGCTGGTTAATGGGTTGGGTGGGCTGGGTGGTTTGGGTGGGCTGGTTAATGGGCTGGGTGGGCTGGTTTAATGGGCTGGGTGAGCTGGATTGGTTGAGTGGGTTGGGTTGGACTAGTTGGTAAGTTTTTTTTTTTGAAGTTAAAATAGTTGGTAAGTTAAGTTTGATGTAATATGAAAATTTCAATTATGTGTTTATGAATTTGCATTTGTAATTTTGTATAATTTAATTAGATATAACTGTGAAATACGTTGGTTGAAAATATAAAATATTTGGTTTTATAAATTGCATTTTGTTAATAATATGAATAATGACTAATTTTTATAATTTCGTAATGACGTAATTATTTAATATCTTCTCTTTTCTAGTAATTCCGTTTATTTATAATCTTAATATAGCAATTAAAATAAGATTATAATGAGTATTGAATATTGACCAATGTATTCTTAAATAATTTTGAGTAATGATTAATTTTATATTATCGTAATTATTTATTATTATCTATTTTTCATTATTGTCGTTTTTAAACTTTTGCATGTTAACGAAAGCAATTATAATTAGGGAAGACATAATTAAGATCTATGAAAGCAATAATCAAAATAATGAAAAGTAATGGAAGAAGAATTACCAGATTTATGCGAAATGAATCAACTATAATACTTTATTGAAAGCAGACGATGTTCCAACCAAATAAGCTTGAGAAAAACTAGGACTCTAAAACTAAGCTAATACGAAACTAAGATAACTAATCGAAATTAACCTTCTAGTATTAATAGATGATGTTCAAAAGGCAATAAAAACCGAAAACAAGGCCTCCTGAGAAACCACCCGGCCGGTCAGGCGATGGCGCCCGGGCGGGCGGTCTTTAAAACTTCTTCACATAAAACTCGTAATCAGCGCCCGGAAGGGCGGAGATGACTTAGCCAGTTCTTCAATATAGCTCGAAATATGCTTGCGTGCCCGAGCGGCGGGCCACACACGACCGGACGTGCAAGCGCTCTTTAGCTCCAATCTTATTTGTTATCACCTCGAGAGCTCTATAATTGCTCTCAGGGTACTTCAAATGCCTATGTAATATGGGTAATGCTCCCAAATGCCAGATAAAGGCCTCAGACACCTAATCTGCACAATCAAAGCTCAAAAACACGAAACATACCCAAACATATCAAATCTCACAATAAAGAGCTCTAAAGAGCTCCAAAAGAGTATAAAACAAGAGGGGAAACGATGCTCAAAGCCTATATAAAATGAACACATAAAAAACTCCCCCAAGCTAAACTCTTGCTTGTCCTCAAGCAACAAAATCATGCGAACTAACATATGACTGTCTCACCCCAATCAAATAGAAAGAATTTAGCTCAACAATATTCAATTTGATCCAAGACTAGTCCGGTAGGCAAGTATCATCATCAGTCCATCATATCAGACCAACAATCAATCAGTCTGCATTGCAATCAAACAAGGACATTTGCGCATCCCGCAAATACTAAGAGGGTACTCGCATGGGAGACACTCAACTCTCGATTTTTGTGGCAGACAAAAGATGTGTCCGATCGCTCACCTGACCCAACCCATAATGACCCGTCCCAACTCACGACACTCGTGTGTTTAGAGGGTAGCATGTAATACTCAACCTAGTTCAGTCGACTCAAATATAGAAAATACTCTACGGGATTGGGACAAAACTCCACATCAATCTAACTAAAGCAATGCAAAAAGGATCATGAGGTCTTTGCAAGGTTGCAACGAGGCTTAGGTGAAGGGTGTGGAAAACTTTGGGAGATGTGGTGGTAAAGCCATCCTAGAGGAGCATAAACATATACATAACATGAGGTGAATGTGACCTCTGAACTCCGCAAATCATCACCCACAAGATGACCAACTCGACAATAATCTAAGTTTCTAACAAACCACAATTTCTTTTTCTTTTCTTTTCAACTCATTCTCTTTTGGATTGTTCGTGGTTTTCAATGAATTCTTTTTTCTCACTTTTCATTCTTTTTTCAATGACAAAATTTCCAAAATTTTTTATTTATGAGCTTTTGTATCAAGCAATCTCCACAAATAAAGCACAACCGATAACCCATAAATCACCAAAAGTCCAAAACACGTCTAAAACAAGGCCAAGTCATTACTAATGCTCCCCCAAGCTAGGATATGGATTTCAATAGAGGTAATAAACACAAGCGGTCATGAAAGGCTCAGAAGGGCTAAGGCGGTACAGTGTTTTATTAGTGGCTCTGTGGCTCAGACAATCAAAAAGAACGCCTCAATCATTTCAATATGCATGCATGCTAGACATCAACGAGTAATGAACCAATACCAAGATCAATGCCATAATGAGGAACTATCACACATAGAAGGAAAGATTGGATGAAGATATGCATCCAAAGACTCAAAACTCACAGTCTAACCAACTTAGTTCCACTTTCAGCGCAAATGTCACAAGCATCATGCAAGCAAGGGTCATAAAATATCGGAAATCAAATCAAATCCGATGAATCCTCATGCCAAACCATAATAAATCATGAATCTAAAACATTTCAAAAACATCAATGGGGCACAGGGAGACAATCATATAGCTCAACATGTATACATCAAATCTATATTTTTTTGAATTTTTTTTTATTTTCACTAATATAGAGTGTGGGGGGCTTGAGCTTGTAATTTAAAAACTTTAATTTAATTTGACATTAAACTACAATTTTCAAAATTAAGTTGCCTACGTATCCCAAAGGAATCAAAGCCCACGTAGTTCTTTGCGTACCTTGATTTGTAGATGATTCATAGATTGGAAATGTTTTTTTTGGCCTTTGTCCTATCGTCTTTAATAATTTTCTTCTTCGTCTTCTTCATCTTCTTCCATTGGAAGTTTTCCACTCCTACTTGGGCCCGTCCCACTGGCAACTTCCCCCGCATCCGATCCAGATTCCGATGTCATTTTCATCCATGGATCATCTTCATCATCATCATCTTGTTGCAGACCTTGTGTTCTCTTTTCAGCTTGATCCCAATCCTTCTTGCAAACACAAATTTCAATGCTTTCGGGGGAGAGCCGTGATCTTTTTTCATCTATAACTCTTCTACCGGCGCTAAATGCTGATTCAGAAGCAATTGTTGAGGCAGGGACTGCAAGTACATCCCGGGCAATCCTTGACAGTATTGGAAACTGCTGCTCATGTTGCTTCCACCATTTCAAAATTTCAAAGTTCTCATCCGTCTCGAATTGATAAGAAAAATACTCGTTCAATTGCGAATATGATGATGATGAGGATGATGTAGTAGTCTCGTTTTTGGATTTCTTCAAAATCTTGGAAATGATAGAATCAAACCTGCCTTTTGATGACTTGCCGGTATCACCACCATAGCATCCCTCGGGATTCAGTATGGAAGCATAGAAATCAAACAGTTTTTCTAAAACATTTGTACAAGTTTGAATATACAAATCAACATCATATTTTACACCCAAACAACCGTAATAAAATTCCAACAACCTCTTCAACCCTTCCGGCTTAAAAGCTGGGTCAAGTAGTGCAACCAACCCGTAAATCAAAGGAAATTCATAAAAATATTTAAACCACTTGGCCTTCATACTGCACAAAACAGCGTTAATAGCAGGAACATTGATAGAAACGTCAATGGCATGAACAATCTTAATGCACTCGGTAATAACTAAATGAACATTGGGATGATAAACCAAAGAAAAGACGTTAGTAGCATGATAAAAACTTTTCAACACATCGCGAATAAGAATAGCAACGCTCCATTGGTCATTGGTAATCAAACATTTAGGGTCCGTCTGCGCCTCATTGTAAAGAATAGTGAGAACCTCACGATAAACAATTGCTTGGTTTAACAACTTGTAGGTGGAATTCCATCGGGTTGGAGTGTCAATACTCCATTGACGCTTCTTCAGTCCTCTCTCTTTGCATAGAGCCATATACCGTCTCTTAACACTCCTCGTTACTCTGATCCATCTAGTAACGGTTCTAATAGGATCCAGCAATGGTTGTAACTCAGTCATACCGTCTTGGACAGAAAGATTTAGGATATGAGCACAACAACGAACATGAAGTAATTCACCACCTAAAAGTAGTGGCAACTCGGGGTCCTGTTTCAAAAAGTCTATGGCTTTTGTGTTAGCGGTTGCATTATCAAGAGACAAAGCAAAAAAATTTCGAGTTAAATGGAATGTTTTCAGACAGTTTAAAATACGAGTTTTTATATTGTAACCATTATGCATCTCAAGCATAGCCTCGAAACAAATGATGCGCTTTTGTAAAAACCAGTCGTCATCAACCCAATGTGCAGTTATGCAGATAAAAGGCTCCTGACAAGCAGAAGTCCACGTGTCACATGTTAGGCTCACTCTAGGAAGTTGGATACGAAACATTTCAATAAGAGAAGCACGCGAAGCATAATAAAGCTGTTTCGTCCGATTTTTAAGCGTATTTCGTGGAATACGCCTAAAAGCCGGTTGTAGATAAGTTCTGTTGAACTCTTCATAATTTATATTATCGCCATGACTAAAGGGTAATTCTTCAGCGATAATAAAATTTGCAAAACCATCTATCATTTTGTCTCTATTGTAAAAGAAAGGCGTACCTCCACCGGCTTGGCTAGAAAAATACCCAGATAACTGACCTTGAACGCCTTTTCCACTGCCTTGTCCTTGTGTGTTTTTGGCCGTCAGTTGGTGTACTGTTCTGAGATGACGACCCAACGTTCCCGTACCATCCCCCTGTTTCCATTTGTACTTTGTCGGCTTAGGGGCGTTCGAGTTTTTGCATGGCAGACAAAGACAAATGTATCTTATTGGTCCCCCGGCTTCTATGGTTTGGCCGGCAGCAACCACTCTTTCATAAAATGGCCAGACCCAAGAAGTCTCTCCTCGACCACTTTTCTGGGAAGTTTCTTCTTCTACACTCAAAAGTAAGTACATTAGTTTATTACAAAAGGTTAAGTAGCTACGAGATTACGAGTAAAAAGAACCTAAATTAACAAATGAAAACATAAGAGACATTTTGTTAATCATAATCACATTATATTATGTAAATAATATTTAACTTTAGTTACTATTTGTGTATTAGTTACTCTTAATCGCATCCTATTATTTAAATAATATATAATTTTAGTAACTATTTGAGTATTAGGGTCTCTTAATCACATAATATTAATTAAATAATATTTAATTTTAGTTACTATTTGAGTATTTGTTACTCTTAATCATATTATATTATTTAATCAATATTTAATCACATTATATTATTTAAACAATATTTAATCACATCATACCATTCAAACTTATAATTAGCTGTTGTATTTAGTTACAAACTAATATTCGAGTATTAGTTACTCTTAAATCTTAATGACGTCATCATATTATGTAGTTTATTACATATTAATGATGTTATATGATGTAGCAAAAATGGTTATGATGTAGCAATGATGTTAATGATGTATAATTATAGTTAGTTATATATTTAATTACTAACTCTTTTTAAAGTTTAAGCTACTATTCGACTATTAATGTAGTTATCGTCAAAGTTATTAACATTAATTAAAATATCAATAAGTACAAACATATTTTATTTTATACTTCAATTTAGAGACAAATATATCCATTTCGTATTACCATCATTGGACGTCGGAACACTCTGTTGTGGATGAGATGGTGGTCGGGGTGGCATCATTGTTGAGTTTGATGATTGATGAGAGTTTCTTAATGGTGGGGACATATTATATCCCAGATTTCCAAGATTTTGAACATGCGCATCCCCAAATAATGAAGCACCAATATTTTGGGCAAATGCATCGAGATTTTCGGTATTAATGTCAAATGAACCAGCTTCAACATTTCTTCTCGGATCCATTTTTTTGGCTAAATGTTTTTTTTTTAAAAAAAAATTCAATGTAAATAAAAGAAATAACCAATTTAGTGTAACAAACTGCCAAACTGGGAAATGAAATTATCAAAATAAAAAAAAAACTTTTTTTTAATAAGCAAAAAAAACTTAAGTTTAAAAATTTTGACTTAGCAAACTTAACACTTCAAAGTTGAAGAAAGAGTAAGAACAAGAGAAAGAGCAGGAGCAAGAGTAAGAAGAAAGACTGAATTACTGAAAGATGGAAAATTGAGAGAAGATGAAAATTGTGTGAGTTGAAAGCATGAGTTTAGAGTGCTATTTATAGAAGAAAATTGGGGGGAGGGAATCAGAAGAGAAACACAAGCAAATTCACAAAGCACCGTTGTTGCTACTATGATTGTTTACTTTCACTGTTCAAGGCATGGAGCATGCAAATTGCAAAGCAAAGATAAGAAAATAATGGTGAATCAGTGAATCTGCTTGCATCTAATTTCAGTGAGTGAAGTATTTTTAATTTTTTTGGCAAATGCAAATTGACAGCACTGTAGCCATTCCTATTTGTTGATGATGGATTCAGATTTTTTTAAGAAAATAATTGTATCTCTGCATCTCAAAACACACAATCTCACAAAGCCCACAATCTCACAAAGCCACAAAACTACAGATTTCTCATTCTCATTCTATATCACCATCTCATTCTCAAATCTCAGATTTCTTCATTTCTATATCACCTTCTCTGCTTCTCATTCTCAAAATATACAAATCCGTTGGAGACTTGGAGCTTGAGCTTCTTAATTTGATTTTTTTTTTGTTGGAGGCTTGGAGCTTGTTATGGCTGCTGATTTGGTGGAGCGAATGGTTGAGCGCCTTCGATGCGCGCCTGCGCGGTGGTCTGGTGGGGCTGTACCTGGCGACAGTGACATGGTGGTGGGGGCTGGGTAGTGGGCGGGCTGTTGTGCGGGCTGAACGGGCGTGGGTAGCGGGTCTGAGTGGGGATTCGGTCTGGGTTGGGTGGGCTTTCGGTCTGGTTTGGGTAGCGGGTCTGGGTGTGCTGGGTTGTGGTCTGGGCGGGCCTTTCGGTTCGGGTTGGGTGGGCTAGGTGGTGCGGGCTGGGTGGGCTTTCGGTCTTGGCTGGGTGGGTTCGTGGACGGTTAGGGGTGGGCTCGATGGGTGGTTTGGGGCGAGCTGGGTTGTCGGTAAGGAGCCCGGTGCGGGTTTTCAAATCTGGCGGGTTGATCCGGGCTTGTTGCGGGTTTGAACGGGCCTGACCCGCGAAGCCCTCGAGACGGGCTGGGCTGGGCGGGCTGGGCTGGCCCGGCCCGGATGCCATCTCTACTTCTAAGCTTATGTGGTACGTTTGGGGCCCACCCAACTAACGTTCTGCCCAATAGGGCTTAATAACCATGTACCAATTCTCTACCTGTGACGATCAAAGAATTGTCAAACCATTGTATTAGCGGGGGCCACTTTTTACTGGGCTTAATTCAGTTGGAGTAGCATAAACTTTAATGTAATATAGTGTTAATGACATAGTAAGACTTTTGGTTGTCAAGTGCCTATGGCATTGCCGCTAATTAGTGATACAAGGAAAAAAACATAGTTGACATAACGCGTACTCGGCGAGTAATGGTAGAGGTAGAGGTAGAGGTAGAGGTAGAGGTAGTGGTTAGAGTAGAGCTCAAAATTTTAATTTATAAATTTGAGTTTCTGGCAAGGTAGTGGTTAAGGTACTTGTTAGAAGTAGAGTTTAGGTGATGGTTGTACAAAGCTAAAAGAAAAAGAGATTGAAGGTAGAGGTTGGAAAAAATATAATAAACTTTTTAAATAAATAATAAATGAAATATTTATTAACAGGTACTCCAACCACTAATTTTACCGAGCACTAATATTTTACACAGTTACTTTGACAGCTAACAACTCACAGCTAACAGCTACCCAAACAGCTGACAGCTACCCCTACAGCCAACAGCTACCTCCACAGCGATTGTTATCGAATAGACCCGTAGTGGGTAAACTACCCACTACTAATAGATAGACAAAATATATTTGTTGTTGTTAATTTAGACTTCACTTTTATTAATATTTATTAGAAGTGGGTTGTTTACCTAATATGTAAATATAACAATGTCCTGATACATGTGCATAACTCATGTGCTTATTAAATACATACGTGTATAGCTAACCGATCTTTTCTATTATCTTGTACTAATCTATAAATCCGTGTACAATATACACAAGAAAAAGTATTGGGTCCAACTCGCCCGACTGTAGCTTATGGTTAGACAAGTGTACACTTTGAGTATACGATAAAAACTTTGAAAATCTGATACGAAAGTTTGTTGAAGCTCTGATCCAATAAAACATCACATATGAAGTCCCACATTCATAATATTGAGGTGAAATGTTCACCTAATAAGCCTAAGGGGTTACGCCCTTCATTGCCATGTTTTTAAGGTGGAACCTCCTTTGATTTTGTGAAGTGTAATCTTTCTCCTCATAGGTGCAACCCAGACCCATACGTAACAAAGTTTGATTATTTGATTTTCTTTAGAACATCTGATATGAAAAATTGATTATTTGATAGAAAACTTTGAATATTTGATAAGAAACTGATTACTACCTGACATAGACTTTATATTAGCTGAAATTTTATCTTGATTATCTGATATAGACAGTTGAATAGTTGATATACATATGAATATCTTATTCCGATATTCTTATTACCTCCGCTTTGTTTATTGTAACATTTTTAATTTTATGGTCTAATTTTGTAAATTTTGACCACGAACACTCATCATTATAAAAGAAAAATAATAGATATATGAGATCTTGTTTAATTTATTTTAGTGTAGTACTTTATATCAACAACAACAACAACAACAACAACAACAACAACTACTACTACTACTACTCACCATTATTCCCAAAATGGTTTGGTGTTGTCTAACATGAAACGTCACCCTAAACCATCGAAAAAAGAGATGGCATAGACAAGTGTGGAAATAAAGTTTTAAACACAAAGACAAACACATTAAAGATAAATGAATACAGTTTTTACCCCCCATCCTCCACGTGAATACTTTTTCTCCACCCACCTCTCTCTAACGCAATTATCTCATTGATCTCAAGTAAAATCATATCAATTTCTATTACCTTCGTCCAAGTTATCTTAGGTCTTCCCCTGCCTCTTAGAATTTAATTACTCCTTAACTCTTCAAGTCTTCTAACCGGCGCATCACTTGATCTCGTTTTCACATGACTGAACCATCTTAAGTGAAATTCCCCTCATATTTTCTTCAATAGATGTAACTCTAACTTTTTCCGAATAACCTCATTTCATAATCAGTCCTTCCTTGTGTGGCCACACACCCACCTTAACATACACATCTCCGCCACATTTAGCTTATGAGCGTGGCATTGTTTCACCTCCCAACACTCGGTGCCATATAATAAATCATGACAAATTATCGTAAAAAAAAATTTCTCTTTAATCTATGAGGAATTCCATAATCACAAAGGAACTTAGTGACCCTTTTCCACTTTAACCAAATTGCGTTCACTCTATGAGCCACGTCTCTAGAGCTCTCCATCCGTTTGGATAATATTTCCAAGGTAGCATACAACATCCGATCTTTGAACCACTTTGCCATCCAATGTGACCACCTTTGCCTCACTGCTTCTAACCCCATTGAACTTGCACTCCAAATACTCTGACTTACTTCTGCTCAATCTAAAACCACGAGCTTTCAATGTGTGTCTACAAAATTCCAACTTACTTTCAACACCTTCTTTTGTCTCATCAATTAACACAATATCATCCATAAACATCATATACCACAGTATATCATCTGGAATCGACCTCATTAGTTCGTCCATGACTAGAGCAAAGAGAAAGGGAGTAATTGCAGAACCTTGATGCACTCCGATCATAATAGAGAACCCTTCCGTCTTTCCTACAATAGTCCGCACACTCATAGTGACCCCTATGTCCTTGACGATATCTATATTTTTTTGTAAAACACCTTGTTTTACAAATGCTTACCAAAGTATTTCTTTTGGTATTAAAATATTATATAATATGCCTTCTCTAAATAAATGAAAATATATGTAGACCCTTCTTCCTATCCCAGTAATGTTCCATTGTCTGTCTCATGAGGTGAACAAACATCTATAGTCGAGCTTCCTAGCATAAATCTAAATTGGTTCTCCGATATATTTACATGTTTCCTAAATCTTTGCTCAATCACCTGTTCCCAAAGTGTCCGTGTATGACTCATTAGTTTTATTCTTAGATAGTTGGTAGTGTAGATTGACTTTATTTTTATACATAGGAATCAAATTATTATTCCTCTACTCTGATGACATTTTGTTGTTTCTCCAAATCATGTTGAATAATGTTGTTAGCCATTCAGTTCCGCTCCCCCCTAAACACCTCCAAGCTTCGATAGGTATGTCGTCTGACGATGTAGCTTTCTTCAATCCCATCTTATTTAATGCTGCTATGATTTCTCCTTTTTGAATCCTCTTCATAAACTCCCGATTCAGCATATTTGGCGGGATGTGTACATCTCCGATATGTTACGCTTGATCACCATTGAACAAGGTATCCAAGTACGACCTCTTTTTAGCCTTTATCTCCTCATCCTCAACAAGATCTAGTTTTGGTCTACATCATTGGCATATTTGACCTTTGTTATCTCTTGTCTTCTTGTCCCTCATAAACAATTCTATAAATGTCTTTCATATACAGTTTGCTTTTCTTCTTTCATATACAATCTTGCATAAAACTCTTGATTTACCTTTGCTTTAGCTTCTTGTACTGTCTTCTGTGATTTTATTCTAGCCTTTTTATAGTATATCAAACTTTTATAAAGTTTCAAAATGCATAAAAGAAAATATTAATAGTCAAAGCAATATACTAATAATGTTGCAAGAATTATAGAGCAGAGGAGAGTAAAAAGAGACTGAAGGTAGGTGTTAATTGCGAGTAGGTAAATGATCTTGGGTTTCTTATATACTTTTCTCTGTTTTTGGCAGCTTTCACAAGTTTCAACTTGTAGGAATATAAATGTATTTGGAGGAATTTAAAGTATCATGTACTCAACACAATCCCAAGACCAAATTGCATAAACTAATATGAATTAAAACAGAGTATAAAATTATACCTTTGAAGCGTGATTTCCGGATACTTAAACCCTTCTAGTGTAGATCCTTTTGAGAACGTCAAGTATCGTTCCTCTAGTATTGCTCCACGACCAATGGATAGATCACCACGTATGCTAGTACGGAAGAGATGAACAAGTTTAACTCTCTTCTGTTTTATGATGAATGAGGCCAAATAATGGGGAGGAGATGGAGTAGATAAGAAAATCTCAAAAATCAAAATTTCGAGAGAAAAGATAATCAACTCAAGTGTGTCTCTTTTGCGATCTCTACATCACCTATATAGTTAAGTTACAAAGCAAGTTACTTGTGGCTTCACTATGGTCATAATGCCATACTTTATGAAGCTTTATTAGTTGTATAATGCCATACATTATGATGCTAATAAACATAAGAGTTACAACTTTGTAACCTCTACATCAAGTATATAGAGGATTACAAGGGGTGGCATCATGAGGCTTTATTAGTCTCATAACGTCATACATTATAATGCTAATAACCTCATAATTTACAAACTACTCCATCTATCAATATTCCCGGCCAACCCATTTCTCAATGTGTTGGGGGTAATATCCAATCAAATGCTAGAATGTGTGACCTCATTGGACCCAATAAATATTAGTAGTTGACACAAATAATTAGTCAAACAAATTGTAATTAACTTCTAGCAAAACGCTACGGTCACCTAATATTATTAGATATTTCATCATTATAAAATGTCCATATTTTGGATTAATTCACTTGATCGAAGGACAAAATCCTTCAATCTCCCATTTGCCTAAGAACAAGTGTGTAACCTACAAACTACTTAAGTCATGTAATGTCCAACTTGATGACAAGGTAACCTCCAATGTTAACTGTATCAGTGTATGAGTGGATTCTTGAAATCCGAGTGCGAACTGTCGAAACAAATAATTAACTCCTTAATTCATTTGAGCACGACTATACATTTTTTTAGTTTTCTCTCTTCAAGAGGTCAGGACACCAATTCTAACTCTTTAGGAGGACGTATCTAATCTTGCATAACCAAGACTCCCACCCAATTCCTAGCAATTCCTATCACAACCTTTATGACCTCCTTTTACAGTGCGACGTTTTGCAGCTTCATAAATATACTAATCCTTAAGCGAGAATAATGTCATACTCATGTCAAAGGAATCCATTAAATATATTAACGAGACTCTCAAAACACTTTAGAACTCTCGGTCGATCTGCCCGACATGTATCCATTATACATGGCGATGTAAATAACTAGACATCTCCATAGTCCTCGAAACATATTCATTTACGTCATTAATGATTCGGACTAGAAACTCAGATATATTATAATTCTTTTTCACCGGATAGGGATTCATTTGTCAAATCACACATTAGACAAACCTATTAAATTTTATAATATATATTAGACGTTTTATTTAATACAAAACCAAGATTAAATAGGATCATAACCTTTTATGGATAAACATAATGAAATCATTATAAAGAGTAAATGCAACTGTGAACTATATTAAAAGTAAATAGTGCCACAATCAAACCCACTCTCCTATATGCTTAACCCTTACATCCTTAGTGTGACTTTCATGCTTGGGTGAGCTGAGGCAACGATTTTGTCAAAGGATCAACAACATTTTGACCCGTATGAACTTTAGTAGCTATTACATCCTTTCTCTCAACGATTTCTCGAATGAGATGAAACTTCCTAAGTACATGTTTACACCTTTGATGTGATCTTGGTTCCTTAGACTGCGCAATGACAAGATTATTATTACAGTGCAAAAGAATGCCATTTGAAATGCTAGGTACAACTCCTAGGTTAGAAATAAACTTCTTCATCCAAACAGGTTCCTTTGCACATCTACCGCAGGAATGCACTCAGATTCTGTTGTAGAGTCTGTGACAATGCTTTGCTTTGAACTTTTCCAGCTCACTGCCTCTCCATATAAACAAAATATGAAACTAGATTGGGATCGAATATCATCTTTGTCAGTTGGAAAGCTCGCATCTGTGTAACTTTCACTAATTAACTTACTTTCACCTCCATAAACTAAGAAATTATCCTTAGTCCTTCTTATATACTTTAGGATTTTCTTAGTTGCATTGTAGTGTGAGTTACATGGATTTGTTTGGAATCTGCTACACATGATCAAGGCTTATGAAACATCTAGGTGAGTACAAATCATGGAATACATAATGGACCCTATAGCTGACGCATAAGGAATATTACTTATTCGCTTAATCTCATTAGGTCAAGAAGGACACTTAGTCTTGCTAAGCGACATGCCATGTTGCGTGGGAAGAAAAGCTCTCTTAGAGTTTTTCATGTTGAACTTAGAGACAATCTTATTTATATAAGTTTGTTGGCTAAGTTAAATCATACTCTTAGATTTATCCTTATAGATCTTGATCCCAAAAATGTACTCAACGTTTCTAAGGTCTTTCATTGAGCAATTTCAACCATTCCTTAACTGACTCAAGTATGGGAATATAGTTTCCTATGAGCCGTATATCATCTACAAACAAGACCAAGAAGACTATGTTACTCCCACTTTCCTTCTTGTAAGCATTAGACTCTTCTCCGGTTTTTAGAAACCAATTGTTTGCTTGCCTCATCAAGTCGGAGATTCCAACTTCGGAATGCTTGCTTCAATCCATAAATATATTTTCGAAGACTACATAAACTCCTAGGATATTTTGGATCCACAAAACCTTCAAGTTGTGTCATATACACTTCCTCTTTCAAGAGCCCATTCAAGAAAGCGGGCTTGACATCCATCTGTCAAATCTCGTAATCATAAAAGGCAGCGATTGCTAAGAGTATCCGGATGACTTAAGAATTGCTACTAGTGAAAATGTTTCGTCATATTTCACTTTGAAAACCCACTTGCAACCAATATGTGTAACTCCATCGGGAAAATCCATTAAGTCCCATACTTGATTTCCAAATATGGATGCCATTTGGGATCTCATGACTTCAAGCCATTTCAAAGAGAAATCTACCTAATACGACAATATGACATATTTGTATGCACTGGGTATCAATTCAAGTCTCTAAGGCATTGATACTTACAAAATTGAGTATCTATATCTTCTTTTTCCAGCCCTGTTTCTTTCTGTTTCTTCACTCATCAAAGCTTGATTCTAAGTAGTAGGTTTATCAAATTATAAAATCATTATATCAGAACTTTCGTTAACAAGAAATCAACAAACCTTCTGTTTGGTATTCTTGGTCTACTAGACCTATGAAGGGTTGCAACATGAGAAATTTTATTCTCAACAATTTGAGAATTTTAGCACGAATTAGATTTCGGTGGGATAGTAGAAGGTTTGTGTATGGAATGCACATCCTCCAACACTTGGTCCGTTATGGGAGAAGATTCCTGCAATAGAGGAACTACTTCAAGCTCCACAGCTGGCTCTTGTGTTTCTGACGCTGACATAGGTTGAACTATGTCCATTTGTTGCTCTTCTTGAACTTCTTCGAGAAATAAATTACTCACACTTGCCTTTTTAGAAATAAAATCTTTTTCCGAAAAGACACTGCGACGAGCAGCAAACACTTTGCCCTCGATACTAATGTAAAATTAATATCCCTTGATTGGTTTCTTTGGGATAACCCACAAAGAAACACTTATCTGATTTAAGGGCGATTTGGTCTGACTGTAAAAGTTTTACATAGACCTCATAACCCCAAATACGTAGAATAGAAAAACTTGGAACTTTTCTACTCCATATCTCATATGGTGTCTTTTCTACTGCCTTTAATGGAGTTCTATGAAGCGTGAAAGCAGCAGTTTCAAGAGCATATCCCTAGAAGGATACTGGAAGACGATCAATAAAACACATCACAGACCGAGCCATATCAAGTAGAGTTCGATTCCTCCTTTCAGATACACCATTCAACTGAGGCGTTCCAGGCAAATTTAGTTATGAAAGAATTCTACAACTCTTCAAGTGATCATTAAAACATTGGCTCTGCAGATCATCCGTCCCATATAATGTCCCATTTGGTGTTTCATTTGCTATTATTTTCTCCCATAAGTAAAATATTTTTTTTTTTGTGATTCTACGTGCTCTCTATTAGTAAATCCACCTATAAGCATAAAAAAATTAACTTTACAAAGTAAAATAAATGACGAAAACGATTTATTTCCTTTTCCCTCTTGATTTTACTAAGTGAAGCATATATTCTTATTCTTTTTGTTTGGAGGAGGTTGTACTAATAGGGAACACATAGAAAATATGTAAAAGACTTATTTTATTTAAATTATGAGACAAAATAATAGAAAATGGGACGCCAAATGAGACACCATATGTCCTATGGGACGGATGATTCGGACTCCCTTGGCTTTTGTGCTCAGTGGTCGACATATATCCGTATATATTAGGCCCAAAAGATCACTGGCACTTTCACCCTTTCCAGTAAAAGGGGACTTTGTCATTTTGCCCATTAAACATGATTCACATAAATCAAATGGTTCAAAGTCAAGAGATGTTGGAAGTTCATCTTTATATAAATTCTGAATATGTTTCGCGTTCATATGTCCTAAATGACAAATGCTGCCATAAGTAAGGAGGATTAATATCGCTTGATCTATATCTTTTGTTGTCTATGTTAAGGAAATCTTTATCTAAGTCAAGGAAATATAGACCATTAGACTTTTTAGCATTGACATAAAACATTGAATTCAAATAAACAGAGGAACAACCTTTCTCAATTGTAAATAAAAACCCTTCATTATCCAAAACGTGAAGAAAAATAATATTTTTGGTAATAGTAGAAAAACAATAACAGTTATTAAGCTGTAATGTTAATCCAGAAGCCAAGGTTCTACTTCTTCTTAGTTCATACACATTCGAAACAATGTGAGAAACACAATCGGTATCAAATACCCAAGAGACAGATGTTGCTAAATTGATCAATTAAATAAATACCTGAAGAAGAATCCCCAAGCTTCTTATCCTTCACATACTTTGGGCAGTTGCGCTTCTAATGACCTATTTGATCACAATGGAAGCACTTGGCTGTTGCGTCCACCTTTGGATTTGTCTTTGCCTTTGGTTTTTCAACGGTCTTATGGCAACTTGCTTGCCCTTGTCTTACTTTTTCTTGCCATAGCATTCCTTCTTAAAAACGTTTCCCTTTTAAACCATAAGAACTTCCTTCTTAGGTGCCGCGGGGATATTTTGCTCAGCAGTCATGAGCATCCCATGTAACTCGGCTAGGGTCTTTTTCACCCCATTCATATTGAAGCTCAACCTAAACTGTTTGGACCCATCATGAAGTGAGTACAGATTATGTCATCACTAGCCAACTCTTGGCTATAAAGAAAGCCCAACTTCTCTATTGCCTCGATAACAAATCATTTTGAAGCCATGAGTGGCGACCGACTTTCCTTCAACTAATACACACTCATGAATATCCTTGTGAGTCTCATACGTCTCAATTCGAGCTTGTTGCTGAAACATAGTTTTCAGCTATCGGATAATACTGTTGGCATCCTAGTTTGCAAACCTCTTTTGAAGGCTTGGTTCCAAGCCGCCAGTATAAGACAAGTAATAATTACTGACCTTTCATCAATGGCCTTATGGGCCTCCTTTTCCGCTTCGGTAGAAGTGGCAGTTAAAACTGGGATCGGGGTTTCAAGAACATCCACTTGACCTTAGGACTTAATAACAATTCTTAGATCCCTTTTCCAATCAAGGAATTTGTTCCAGTTTAATTTATCCATTGAACGTAAGTGAAAAGGAGAATTATTTTTGTTACCAGACATGATATCTATCTACATATAAGATGCAAAAGTAATAAATATGTTTATCACAATAGATTTTATCAAATTTTAAACATTTTAAAATAAAACCCATGCACTTGATCAATTTCAAAGTGTCCCTTTTGAATCAAATAATTCTAAGATCATATATATCAAACATGATTTCTAAGTGGACTTTGGCCTCTAATTAAAATGAAGTTTAAAAGGTAAGTAAAATCTTTTATTAGTTACAACAATTGTAATTCTTAGTTGATGGATGATTGCCAAGGTGATTATAACTCCCAGGTAAGGAAGTTACCCACAGTTGTTCTTCAAAATCCGAAACCGTTTTGATAATTTTGTTGGGCCAAACCAAACTAGACATGTAAATTTCAAAAATTTACTCTACTTAGCCTAAGTTTGGAAGTAACACTCTGCTTTGACATAACCTATTACCAACGATCAAGTTTTAGTAGGCGTTACTTTGGAAAAACAATAACTGATAAGTGGACTTTAGGTTCACTAAGTAGGAGTAGTTTTAGGTCATTTAGATGCATTTTAGGCCATATAGTTTCCTTTTCTTCCTCTTTTACATCCTTTTTTCATATTCTCATGTTTTGTATTTAGTTTTAGTTCATTCGCATTTAGTTAGGTTGCATATAGATCCTTACATGTGCATGTGCATCCCCCCTCCCCTATCTAATCTCTTCTTGAAGTGTTTAAAGCTAGATTTGCAAGGAACGGGCTCCAAAACAGGGGAGCGGACGCTCCAAAAGAGGCGCAGCGGGCTCTCGGTCCATGAAGAAATGAAGAAATGAGGGCAGTGACTTGGAGCGACCCAGGAGCGCTCCTGGAGCAGTCGCTACAAGCATGGAGCGACGCTCCACAGTGTAAGGAGCGGGCGCTCCTTTGCCCAAAACTGTTCTTTTTGGCTCGTCTTTGACATCTTTGCCCTTATGTTTACGAGGTATATAAACCCATTTTTGTAATAATGAAAAAATTAAGTTTCATTTTCAGAATTTTAATTAGATTAATTAGAGAGAGAGAGAGAGTAGAGAGAGAAGTTGAATGTTTAGAGAGAGATTTAGATCTAGAAGTTGAACATTGAAGATTGAAGCTATTTTAATGGAGTTTTACATTTGATTTCGATCCATCTTTGAGTAATTCTTCTATCTCTTCTCTTTATTTGTTTTAATACTTGCTTTATTTTGATTTAGCATTGATTAGTAGTGATTAGTTGTTTATTAGCTTTACTGAGATGATTTCCACCATTGTTAATTGGATCACCATTGTTGCTTCAAACTTTTTATTTCATGCTTTTCATGGTAATGAGTAGTTTACTAGATAGGGGAAGGATGACCTAGTTGATCATGAGCGGACCTAAAAACTCAAGCTTGGGGGTATGATTTAGGTGAGATTATGTTGTCTAGCTAATTTTATTGCCTTGTTTATTTAATTGTTCACCATTTGAACTTGTTATGGGAATCCAAGATGAGATTGAGAAATGAAACCTAAGATAGACATTTGGCTAGATTTTAGGTTGACTTCACCATGAGAGTAGGTGATTGACTTCTTAGGACATTAATCGAATCACTATGAGTTGTGGAAATACTTGGTTGACTAATTTTCCCTTAAGAATAGGTAAAATTGGTTAATTAGGTCCTCCTAATTAGCTTGTGAGAGTAATTAAAACATTTGAGTGACTTAGTCCCCTAATCGACCATAATGAATCCCCTTGGCTTGGCAATTTTGTTAATTAATGGTTAGCTTGTGAATCCCCTATCCCTAGTGTCTTCTTTATATAGTTTAAACTCAATTACTTGGTTTATTTATTAGTTAATTAGTTCCTAATTTCTTAGTTAATCTTTAATATCAAAACCCCCAAAAATAGACTTCGCTCGCTTAATCGCATAACTTTGATTAAACCTTGCTTCCTCGTGGATTCGACACTTTCTTACCCTATATTGGTTAAGTTAGATACTCTAATTTGGCACGTGCAACGACCATGTCAATAACCAATATTTTATATTTAGGGACCTAAGTGAATGATTGATATCACGTATTTATATAGTCTTTTCTCCCTTATTTACAAGCTAATTTGTGCGTCATTGGAGCTCTTGGGAGCTATTTTATGCTAACTATCGTATATAGTTGTGGTTTTGTGTTTTAGTGTTGAATTGCAGGTTTTAGGGAGTTTTCTCCCTATTCCCGAATCATTTGGAAGCAACCACGGCTTTACGAGATGTTACAAGGCACGTAGGATGGCTCGCGAGCTTTATGGATAGTTTAGGAGGTCCCAAGACCCCTAAACATGAAGATTAGAGAGCCAAGGAGTCAAAGGAGGTTTCCGTGCACTGATCGGGCAGAAATGGCCCGATCGGGCGAAATATTTATGATCGGGTATGAAAGTTGCGGACCCGATCGGGCAAGCATTGCCCGAAGTGATCGGGCGAACATCATGTACCCAGACCCGATCGGGTGTTCATCGCCCGACCCGATTGGGTGGGCTGCTCGTAGGTCTTGTTAGAGAGCTGCTGAAGAGACGCTTTCACTAGGCCATTTTGTTGCCTGACCCGATCGGGTGGATGACCAAGGCCCGATCGGGTGGGCGTCAAGTTCATCTAATGCTGCTGCGCTGCTGCTACATCACAGCCGAAGACGAGAAAATGCGAAGTTGTATTTGACCCGATCGGGTACTGTGCTCGGGCCCGATCGGGTCTGGCGCTTAATGACGCGGATTTCGAGTTTTGTTTCCGATTTCTAATTAGACTTGAGGGGTATTATAAATACCTTTTCCTCAACATCTTTTAGGGAGCTTTTTTCATTCTAGTTTTTTCCATAGTTCTTAGATTTGCTTTAGTTTAATTCAAACACTTTAGATTAATTTAGAGGTGATCAAACCTATTTCGATTTCAATAAAAGTTCCTGCTTTCCGTCAATTGGTACTCTTCTCTACTCTTTATCTCTTTAATTACTTTGATTGCTTAGTTTAATTATTTAATTGTTCATGATGCAATTCTTAGGGTTTCATATTAGTTTTGTTGTTGCCAATTCGATTATGAGTGAGTAGTTCTCTTTCTAGGGTGTTAGATAGGAAAGCCATGTTTATACCATGATTGTGATTTAGATTTCTATCAATTTCTAGGGCCTGATTAGGGTGATTGTGATGTGGTTTGTTCTTATTGAGTAACTAATGTCAGTGTACAATTTCATTGATTGCTTGTGGTTAATAGTTGTTTGCACAGATCCGTCTTACGACTAGAGGCCTAGGACACATCAGTAGTTCTGATTACGTTAGTGAACATGCGGCGTATGTTGAACTATGAGCGTTGAGTCTTAACCATAGCTCAACATAGGCTCTAATCCCCCGACTCTTGACTTAGGTTTTAATAGTAGTTGACCCTATTTGATTGGTATAAGCATGGTGGACCGACCTAATACCCTAGACTTTTATTCCATAGTTTAATCCTCGATTTATTCAGTCTTCCGTAGTCTATTCCTTAGTTTAATTAATTTCTTCCTGATTTCATCTGGAGTAGCTGAATTGGTTGAATTTTTATTTAGAAACTCTGTCTCCCTGTGGATTCGACCCTGCTTCCACTGACTACCTAGTTAGAGGTCCGTAGGTTTATTTTTGATTAGGTGACACGACTAAAACCTATCAATGATTATGTAATTTAATTACTAATGAACACATAACATAATGAAGTCATAAGCATAATAAACTTAGAACGCACTTAATAGTAATATTTAAATGCATAAAATAAAATGTGATATAATATCTTATGTAACTTCTATCTTATATAGAGTTAATAGTTGGATGTATCATTAAACTATTAATGTCATACATTATGATACTTAATCATCATTGACTTATTTCCATCTATTACTTTATAACCTTCCACCATCCCATCCATAACCTCTCTTTTAATCCAATTAGAATAAAATGGGAATTAAACTTCCAACCAATTATTTAATCAAATATTTAACTTATATAGTTGAAGATGTCAAAATGTATAAATTACCATTTTAATTTCTTAATCAGATCAAATATTAAAACATGGAATTTAATCACAAATTTAATCGTATGTATTAAACACAAAATAAAATCATATTAAACACCATAAAACACCATCATAGTTTTAATTCAGTTAAGCATTTAAATTTGAATCAATATAATTGATATTATTTAATTTGTATTAAGGGGAAAAACCGATGAAAACGATATTCATCAATTAAATAGAAGAACAACATGATATTATTATACTATATAATATTTTTATGTATAATTCATCACTTGAGGCATTATAATTCCGAATTCATATAATCAAATAAAATCTAACATGCATCTTAATTGTTGAAGTTCTTATACATCACATACTAATCATAAAAACTAAAGCATGAATCCGTCATCCATATATATTCAAAAAAATTCAATCAACATTTTAATAGAAAAAAAAATGAACAAAGTTTCATTACATATATTTTACCTTTTCAATTAAAAACTTTAATAAAAAAAACATGAAAAAGTATAACAATTATAGATATATATATGAGAACATGTATAAACTATTTTATACTCCCACTAAATTAAAATCAACATTTTAATCATACAAATTACCCCAATGTTAAATCACTACCATAATTGAATCAAAAGTTGAAGGGAAAATATGTAGGAATAACATGATTATATAATCTAGGTAAGAGGCTAACGGATACCGCTCTAGGTCATAGATATAATTAGCGGAATTTAAAGTATCACATAATTAATACCAATCCCCAGACCAAATTGTATAAACCAATATGAATCGAAACGAAGTATAGAATTATACCTTTGATGCGTGATTTTCACGTACTTAAGCCCGACCATCTAGTGTATATCCTTTTGAAAACGTTAAATGTCGTTCCTCTAATATTGGTCCCCGGGCAATGGATGGATCACCACGTATGATAATATGAAAGAGATGAACAAGTTTCACTCTCTTGGTTTTTATGATGGATGAGGCCGAAAATGGGGAGGACATGAAGTAGAAAAGAAGATTAACTCAAGTGTGTCTCTCTTTTTCCATCTCTACATAACTTATATAGTGAAGTGACAAAGGGAGTTACTAGTGTCTTTATTAGGGTCATGATGCCATACTCTATGAATCTTTATTAATTTCATAATATCATACATTATGAGGCTTATAACCACAAGAGTTACAACTTTGTAACCTCTACCTGAAGTATATAGAGATATTACAAGGTGTGGTATCATGAGACTTTATTAGTCTCATAATGTCATACATTATAAGGTTAATAACCTCATGAATTACAAACTACTTCATCCATCAATATTTTTGGCCAATCCATTTCTGAAATGGGTTTGGGTAATATCCAACCAAATGATACAACATGTGACCTCACAGGACCCAATAAATATTTGGTGTTGGCCCAATCTAATTAGTCCAACAAACCGTAATTTGTTTCTACCAAAACATTATGATCACTAATATTATTAGATATTTCATCATTATAAATGGTCCATTTATATTTAGATGGTTACAATTGATCAAAGCACAAAATCCTTCCCAACTATGGGGTACGCCAACTATGACGTAATTCATTTAACTATGGAGTGCCCCAACTATGACGTAATTCATTTTATAATCTCACCTCCATGGCTTTATTTTGTATCTATATATATGATAGAATATACGCACTTGTTTCAAACATAAACCAAGAAAAATGGAGAAGAAATTCTTTGGGCTTTTGCTTTTGCTACTCTTTCTATTTGCTTCTGGTATTCATCTATTCCTTTCTTAATGTTCTTATATATAGATGTACAGTGGTCATCTTATTGATATGAGTATTTGGAATTAGCTAAGGGATTGACTATTGCCACTCCATTTTGGTCTAATATCCCACTCCCTTCTAATATAATCAAACACAAAGATTATAGCTATGAATAGTGAATTTAGACAATTGTATTATTTGTATGTGAGTGGTAATAGAAACTCCCATTAACTACTAAATAGTATTATAATGTTTAAAATGGGGAGTGTAATTTTCTATGAAATAACTCTTTGTACAAAGAGGAGGAACTTATTAATCTAATGTACGTAGATTTATTTGATGTAAATTAATAGAATGTAAATTTTTGTGAAAAGTGATTTCATCCATTACCAACTAAACAACTTTTGGATTATCTATGGGTTCTATTTTGGAAACTAATTCCTACGTAAACAAAACAAGCACAATTTTGGGGCTATAAACTTCAACAATGCAACTTCCCATTTTATGAGAAGTAAATCTTCCATTTTGTGAGAAGTAAAACTTCCCACTCTAATTTTATTTTGGCCAAGGCCAACCATGCAAACAACATCCCCATATCCCGATTCTTAGGGATTAGAACTTCTATATTGAAAGTCGTTATGATATTTGGGTTTTCTCGTGTCTACATGATAGAGATGAACATGGTAGCTGAAGTTGAAGGTGCAACATGCAGAAAACCAAGTAAGTATTTCAGAGGCGCTTGCTTTTGGAGTCAAAGCTGTATGTCCAAATGTTGGGACGAGGATTGGCCTCAAGGAGCGTGCGTATCCGGTTTTAGATGTGAATGTCAAAGGCAATGTTAAGCTCTCTGTGCGCTCTTCATCTACGGAGTACTCGTATGAGGTATGAGTAAATTCATTCTAACAACCTGAACTTATTTTTTTTTACTATTAATTCTTTGCATTTGGTCCCTTTTTAGAATTTATTTTTTCATGTTAAACTTGTATAACACATGATAAGACCACTGTCAAATTTTTTTGTCACCCCTAATTCTCTACCACTTGCTCTCTCATCTTCATAAAATATACTTCATCCATTTTACAGTACTCGCAACGTTTCTTTTTTGCAGACTATTCAATGCAATAGTAGTTACTGTGCATTAAGACGAATCAAATAATACCCCACTTAACTATATTTTTTCTTATACACTTGGCAAAAAATATAAAATAAAATTGATAGTCGAATAATAGTTACTATACTAGTGTTGCGAGTATTGCGAAAAGTAGGAAGTATCATGCTTCATGACATATGTTAAAAATGTTTGCCACTCATGACACAAAAGAAAAAGTTATATGTCCCTCTCCCTTACTTTTTACCGTTTCCCACCAAACTTTCTCTCTCTTATCTTCCATATATTTATATATTAAAATTAATACATATGAATATAATTAAAATATGAGAAATACACTATATAAAGTAATTACATACTTACCTCAATTTATATGATGAAAATATCAGTTGTTTTTGTATAAATGCACCCAATTCCCAATTTTATAGATTGAAAGAGAGAAAATGGAATTTTTAAAGTGTGTTAAAGTACATCAAAGGATGTTATTTTATACAACATAAAAAAAAAATAAGTCCATTGGCAAATTTTTATTTTTTATCTTTTTACTTTATAAATATTACGGAATTTTCATTATAAAAAATGAATTTAAATGTGGTAGTCATATTTAGACAGCATGTGTCAGCGCCCGCGTGTCAACTTGTGTGTGGGGCCCACGCTTATGACCATATTCATGATTTAAATCATGCCATGTATTTTTTCTTGGCTGATCATGACAGATAAAACATGGGATATATATATTTTTTTTTTGCATGAGTGGGATGCATGATTTATTCTTCTTATATCATCAACCATGTTTTATGACCAAATAGATTATGAGTGGCAATGCTCTAAGGCCTATTCTTCAGCTTATTTTCACTTTAGTTCAGTTGAGTTACTTTCAATTCAATTCAGTCTAGTTCAGTTCGGTTCGGCTCTTAACAATACTTTTACTCTCATATTTTACTAGTCTCCTTAGTTCATTTCATTTTAATTCAACTATTTATAGCCGAAGAGAACATGCGCTAAGTACTTATCATAACTTATTAGTATTTATTTAAACTTTTGGGGTACTTATTTATGAGTATGCCATCATTATTTCTTTTTGCTGAAGTAGACTTATTTGAACTTCTTAGTATTTATTTGAAACTATTAGCAATTATTTGAATTTTTATTTTAAATACGGAAAAAAGTGAAAAGAAAGACCCTTATATGTAGATTTTCACATATTTTTGACAATTGATGCAAATCAGATTGTACTTTCATAATTCTAATATTTCTTTCGTGTTTTTAGTTTTAACACTTTGATAAAAAAAAACTTTCACATTTTTTACAAAAGTGTCGTAATTCAAAAAAGGAGAACGTAAAGTATTTGTAAATATCCTAATAGTTGATATTTTCAATAACATATCGAGATATATCTAACTAGACAAATTATTAAAGGAGACGGTGTAATTTTAACATAAAATTAGACCAATCAACGCCCACATTCTATTAAGAAGCCCATTTTATCTTACTTTAACCCAATACTATTTCTAGACATTTAGCACCATTCTACTTGTTCATTCTCTTCTCCTTTCCTTATTTCAATTTTAGTCTCGAAATATAACAAGCGAATCCTAAAAAAACATATGACTTACCGAATGAATTAAACTAGTCACTAAATGGATTAAACTAATCATTAAATAAATTTAACACTGAGTATTGAATAAACTAAACAGGTCACGAAATGATTTAAAAAGGTCACAAAATGGATCAAACTGGTCCCTATTTTTAAAAAACGGTTTGTTGATTTTCTCTTCTTATTATTGAGCCTATTGTACCATTGCCTAATTTTATTTTTAAAAGTAGACGATCTTTTACAACACCAACTGATCTAACTATATCACACGTGCCTATGTTCTTCTAACATAGTAATCTATACTTACTCTTTTAAAAGCAAGGACTTAGAACTACTGTAGCTTAGGAACAGTAACATGACCATTTTGCCCTTCTGCTTTGACCTATTTGCTTTGTTGCCCTCTACTGTCGTTACTCCAAACCGCCCTTCTCTCTTCTCTTTCCCTCCAGCGCCCACACATCAGTCATCCTCTTTCTCCTCCTCCTCCTACCACCATTTACCTCCGCCCACCTCTACCACTTCTACTCTCTTTCACCGGTGACATTGCTACCGGAGATGCTTTCTCACTGAGGCTGTCTATGCTCTTTCGTCTATCAAATTCAAACCTTGATTTTAAATCTATCCATTTATACCAACAATTTTGGAAAAACTACAATGCCCACAAAATTTATAATAGAGGGTTATTCGATTGATAATTCATGACATTGCATTATGAATAATATGATGAAGTGCATTCTTTGAGACATATAGAGAGTGGGTTTCCTTTCTCGTCATCCCGGGTTTATAGTAACGGCATTGGTCACCTGATTCTTGGTTGCTTGGCTGGTAACGCCTTATTCCCTTCTCTCTTTTTGATTCGTATATGATTATTGATTCCTATTTGTTTTGTTCACATTCAATTTGGGTAAGTGATTAATTTTTCTAACTCATTTTAGATGAATTTTAAGAAAGTAATGAAAATATGTTTCAGCGATGCCATATTGTTTTACCTTTGCTATGATATGATGCCATTTGAGATGTTTCAAACTCATTTTCTTTGGGGGTTTGAACTTCAATTAATTAGCTAATTTTGTTTCGTATGAAGTGGGAAAATATTAACTTGACCCATTTTTTCTCACTTTATAAGACGAACTTTAAACTAATTGAAATAGTTTCTGGCTTTCAACCACAAAATGAGTTTAGAATGCTTGAACATCTCTATTGGAATTTGGAAGTTATCAGTAATAACGCAACGGTATTGGCATCCTTTTACTCCTGGAACCACAAGGGTTTTGGTGGGGAATTCTGAAAAAAAGGTTAGAGTTAGAGGGATTGTGGACTATAAACATTAGCACGAGTGTTTATGAAAATAAATGTAAGATAAAGTGTCACTGACGCATCACATTGTAAATTGAGAATTGGACATTTTACGCAAAAAATGTGCAGTTTCTTGACCCTTATTTAGGCTATATCCGACGTCTTGAGTGCCATACAAATTGAAGAGAAACATCAAGTTGTGAATGAGAAGGGGGTTGTTCATTGTGCTTAGGCATTAAAAACTGAACGGTAATAGGATTTTTAGGGTCAAGCTACAAGATCCACATCACGAGTAAAGAAGTGGTTTCAGAGGATAATATAGATCAATGCCACAAATTGTTAAATAGGTCTACATTATTGCAATGTCTTTATTTTAGCTTATTATATAAGAGATTCCTTTTACCATTTTGATTGGTTGATGCAATTGCTTATTACTAGGAAGGCTGACCTTATTTTGCTTACTTTCCATTTTCATTAAGATTCAATTTTGGTTCGAAGTATAGAGGTTTCTATTAGTTTTATATTTCTGCAATTTGGATATCTACCTGATGTTAGTGTGTCTAATATTTCAGTTTAATTCTACTTTTGATGACCATGTTAGTGATTACGTAGTTACCCCTCGGTCAAAATTAAACTAGCATGATCTATGTTACTCCGACACCTTCATTTACCTCAGAAATCGAGTGTCGTGTCGTGTCGTGTCCGACACGACACTTTACTTGGATACTTCATTTTAAACTAAAAACTTGACTTTTTTCTACAAAATAGCCGAGTCGGACACTTGGACACCCGTATCCGAGTAGACACCTAATACGTGTCTGAGTAACATAGAGCATGATAATGTATGTGAGCATGTCCATGTGTTGGTTTCAGGCTTTTAGCCCTCACCTGATGCACAATTCTGTCTATTATACAAAGCAACTGGCTATTATACTAAACGAATACCAGCATGACAGGGTTAAGTTAATCAAGCTCATATAATTCTGGACTTGTGGACTCAGAATAGTAAATCAGTAGTCAACATGGAGGAGAAAGATATTGCTGGGTGACAAGAAATTTTGTTGGTTTGGGCTGTAATTTTGTGATATTGATTTTAAGAGGAATTTTTGTTTGTAATGTGGAGATATACCATCGTGCTGTTGAGATATCTTTGTACATATTGATGGACGTTTTCTCCCTTAATTAATGCACTTGCCTTTCAGACTCTCTTTTTTGTTTTCTTTTCCAATTAAATATGTGATCGATTTTTTTGGGTGATTATGCATTGATGGACATGTAATACAAATTCTATTGCTATTTTGGTGAAAAAGTTTCCATCTTTTCAGAAAATTTTTGAAATTTGTGAGGATGAGTTTGAGTACATTTTTGATGATGCAAATGCTAGGCCCTTTATTTACTAAGGATTTATGCAATTGTTTTCATATGAGAAGGTAACTTTGTGTTAATTCAAATGATTTTTGGTTCGATTATTAAAGTGGGTTTGATTACTTTTCAATTTATGATATATAATATCATCTTGTCTCTGCCTGCTTTGTAGTCTTGCATTTTTGTCTCCATTCCTTTTTATATGTTTTTAACGACGTTGCAGCGAGAGTACCAGCCTTCTTAAATATAATCTGTCCACCTTCCGTTTCTGGTGTGCGAGACACTAGAACTGTGCTTTTCTTGGTTGTGTTCAACGTGTTGCTCTTTGATCGTCGGAAGTAGCTCTCAGGGAATTTCACTAACAGGGTAGAATAGTGAAACTTTTGGTTCTTTTGTATTATGTAGAAGCTTGTTTCCTAGGACAAAGCGAGAAAAAATTAGGGCAGGATTAAACTCTATCTACCTGAAGTATTCTTTATATATCATGATGTCAAAAGGCTTATAGACCAAGAAGGTTATGAATGCTACCTTGTAGTCTACCATTTTGAGTTGGTCGTCCATTGGGAAAAATAGGCTCTTTGGTTTGCTTGTTGGCCCAGTTGCTTTTTTCTCTCCGATGTTGTATTGGCTAACTACCTTAAATAGATTTTTTGTAGAAGTGGCATCTTTGTAAAATGCTACAAGCGGACCTCCTTTACTTAGTTAGTTTAAAACGGCAAAAATTTGAAAAATTCGGTCAAATATACGACTAAAAAAACGTTGACTTTTAAAATTCGGATAAGTTCGTATACGCGTTTAAAATGGTTTCAATTTGAAAAATTCGGCCAAAAATTCGGCCTTTTTCTGCATCTTTACTTAAATCATATTTTATTTGAGTAACACATCTATATACCTATGTATCATAAGTAAATCCTAATATCTTCGAAAAATATACGCTATAAGTCCTATAACACTACATGACCAAGTCGACAACCATACATACCTAAAATAAAAAGCACATGTTCAAGTTCAACATACATAATTAAACAACAATGTCATGGGCGCGTTTTGTCTATAAACTTATCATCTGACTCAGATTAGCACACAAGTTTCATTAATTAGTATAATCACATCACCATTTGTAACTTTAAATCTCACTTCCATCTGTTTCTATCTATTGTTGTATAATTAAACAAATTTACATAAAATACTCTTTAGCAATTATCAGGTATCAATGCCAGCCCACTTCTAAGACTTTGCTACTACATTCCATCGCAACCCTTTTTTGTATGTATATATTGACAGAGAAACAACTCTCCACTATGTATGTGTCGTTATATTCACTAGACATTCAAGTTCACATAAACCTTCAATCAGCGCCGAACCATCAAACAATCAAACAATCTCAACAAATCAGCAATAATACGAATCATTACTTCATAATTCACACCACAAACCAAACCATCAAACAATCCCAACAAATAAAAACTTTCCTATTCTTCAACAATAAAATAGGTAGATTATGAATGGAGTGTTGGCGCCGGCCGGTGTGAGCAGAGGGGCGGCGGCCGGTGTAAGCAGAAGGACGACGGTCGACCGGTGGTGTAGATAGACTCAAGCAATGAAACGGCCGGTGTGGCTTTCTTCTCTGTTCTCTCTGTTTGGGTTAGAATGAGTTTAGGGTTGGGTTTGTTTAAACACCGTTTTTTTGGAAAAAAACGCTTATTAAACGTTTATACGTTTTATTCGGCCTGGCCACGTTTTTTTACGTTTTATTTGGGTTGGGCTTTTTTTGCGTTTTTTACCCGTTTTTTTCAAAAAAACGGGTTCGGCGTTTTAAACGCGTATTAAACGCGTGTAAACTAACTAAGCTCCTTTAGTCATCTTGCAAAAATTGAAAGGCAGCAAGGCTAGAAGGAATTCTTTTAAGGCGGGAAAGAAGTATGATTGCATGATAAAAACATTGCTAATAGTATGTTATATGATCGTTAGTAAGATTTAAATCAATTGTAGCATTCCGAAGAGTCATCAACATTTCTATATACCTATTTTAGTGATCGTCAGTGACCTTACATAACTCGCACGTCTCACATTGTTACTAGACAAACTACTATACTTGTAGCTTGCTTCAAATTTTCCATGGCTCCATGATATGTTGGTTCGTAAAGAAGTTACGAGTATAAACAAAAATTATAGACGTCTCCCCTAGGCTTTGTATATTGTCTTACCTAAACATATTATACAACTAAATTAATATAAATTTTAGCAAATAAATTGTACCTTGGGGGTCCGTGCGCGTAGCGCGCGGACCAACAACTAGTAACAAAAAAAGATGGTCAAATGCAACTAGTGAATAGCGCTGAAATTTGAAGTGCAATCATATTTGTGCATTGAGCGGAGTATGTCATCGAAACTTTTAACGTTTTCCTTTCTAGTTTAGTAATTCCTTCGAAAGTTCGAATTACTAAAAATGCAACGACTTTCAATGTTCGGCTATTTTGAAGAAATTCCAAGACATTAGTTGGTAACTACACCTCCGTTCGAGAAGGTAAAAGGTACATCTTGGTATACGTACTTCTATATATATCAAATAAGTATGAGTTGGTCAAAATGAGTACGAAGTAAAGTTAATATGAGTTAGTCAAAATGAATACGAAACAAAATGAGTATAAGTTGGTCAAAATGAGTACGAAGCAAAATGAGTATGGGTTGGTCAAAATGAGTACGAAGCAAAATGAGTATGAATATTCAAAATGAGTATAAATATCCCAAATGAGTACGAATTACCTAAATGAGTATGAATCCAAATGAATATGAGTTTTTCTGTGAGTTTTCCAAATGAGTATGACTTAGCCAATTGAGTATGAGTTAGCATTAAGATATATTTCTAAAATGTTTATGACTTAACCAAAATGAGTATGACTTAGTCGAATGGGAATTTTTCAAAGAGTATGAGTTTTCCTTCTCAAATGAGTATGAGTTTTTTAAATGAGTATGACTTAGCCAAATGAATGAGTTTTCTATATGAGTGTGAAATCAATCATATAGTAAGGAAAAAAAGAAAGAAATGAATGAGCATATAATCAAAAGTAAACCCAACAAATATAATTTGACAATTGGCAAAGAAAGTAAAATGACCAATACGTTTATATAACTAAAAGAACAATTATGTAGTTCAATACCAATTCAAAACTCTTGTTCATCATCCAAATCATGACTTTTCAGTCTTTTTACAACAATCATCAATATTTAATCAGAATCGAAAAACTCATGAAGTTAGGGTTTTGAATTGGGAGAACTTGGAATTCCTTGGCGGTAGTGGTTATGGGCGATAAATTGCTTTCAACGGCTTCATACTAGCTGGCTGGTGGTTGTCCAACGTGGTGTGCATTGAAAACTGACATACCAACTTGGAGGGAGAAGTTACCGACGCGTCCTTACTCTTTCCTATATTTACAAAAAACATGTCATTGGGAGTACCTAGAAATAGGTAGTCCAAGGTGTAGGTAATAAATTGCCTCTCTGTCCTCAAAAGCATGTTTTCAGTTTTATATTTTTATTTGTCCCAATTACTTTTCATATTTTCTTATCTGAATATGGTTCACCAATTATAATATTGCTTTTCTTACAAAAACACTTTACCCCACTCTCTCTCCTTAATAAACAATTCTAAAAAATGTTTACTATTTTACTTTTAATTATAGAATAAAAAAGGACAATTTTAAATGATTACCCTATAGTATTGTATTTTCTATTTGGTGAAAACGAAATATTTTTTATTTTCCTTACGTGACCTCAAGATTTTGTATATTTCATTAGAGTGCAATAATAATGAATTTAACAACTAACCCAAAGCTTGAAAGAGTAATTTGACTAACCTAATGCTAGAGAATCTAACAAAAAATTTCCCCACATTTTACACCACCAAATTCATCTTCTTCTTTAATATCCTCTTTACCTTTCACAGAATACCAAAACTCTCATTCTCTCTAATTTAAAAAAAAAAAGACTATCATTCTCTCTCACTTATAATGGCCACCATTAGCAACACCTCCCCTAAACATTATTTTAACTGTTGAAGAGGAGGATAAGAGGTTGAAAACCAATTTGAAGCGAGTTGCAAATTGTTCTTGTGGCACACACTCTAAAATAAGTCATTGTAGATAAATTGTGGAGGACTTGCAAAATTAATTGTAACAACAATAATTCATTAAATAAGATGAAAAAACAAATCAGATTGCACCACATTCTCTAGCCAAGAAACGAATCATCCCGCCCTTATCTATCCTTTATTCTTTTCCCAATACAAAATTTTGTTGTCAAAGCGCACAAATCGGCAACAATACTATCCGTTTAAGTTCCACCATTGACGAAGAAGATAAAATTGGTGGAGCTATAAGTGTTTTGGATTTTTTTTGGGTGGATTAGTTACGGTTAAGGGTTGGTTAGTTATCTCACTTTAAGTTAGTTGTTAATTCATGATTTGCACACCCTAGTTAAATAAACAAAACTTTGAGGTGACTATAGAAAATCAAATTATTTTGTTTCCGCCACGTAGAAAAACTAATATCATAATGTCAGCATATAGAATTTCTTAATAAAAAAATAGGCCAGCACCAACTTTTCTCCTTAACTTTATTTCTAAAAGAAATGGAACATGTTTTAGTAGACCGAGGGAATATCACAACCCTACTCATCTACTCAAAGTTATTCATGCAGATACAAGAGCCAATTTTTCTAAATCTCTACCAAGCAAGGCTTGGCCTTGTGGTTAAAGATTCGGTCTCGTGACTTCAAGGTCATGGGATCAAATCCCATTAGGGGTATTTGGGGATGGAGATTCCCTTAGCATTCCCCCTACTCCTAACTGTCGGCCTGTAAATACCAGATCAAGAAACTGTGCTAGTTGAAATCTGGTCAGGGTCATCCACATTACCTTCCCAAAAAAATGTTTCTAGATCTCCCCCCTCTTTATCTTCCTTAGAATATACGGAGTAATTATTAGTATTTGTATCATCTCTCCAATTTGACTATTTCTGTAAAGGATTGAACAAGTTCCAAAGCCAAGTGTTGTGACTTTAGTAAAAACAAAGGAAGTTTGAGGACTAATCTACACTAAATATGGTGGGGGAGTAGAAGCGAAAATTGTCATTTAGAACTGAAATCAGTTTATACTTCATAATTGAAATTTAGAGAGCGCGACGTTTTTGAATTCTATGTCAATTTTTATGTTTATTTTTATCTTTCGTTTCAGGTGTCGTGGATCAGAGACGATGATAAGATAAAAAGAAGTACTTTTTAGTTGAATAATGTCATAAAAAAATAAATTCAACTCTTGTAATATTGAATAAATGGTTTTCACTCTTATAAGACATCTTAACTCTCTTGTGAGTTGTACTTTTTAGTTGTATAAATGATAATGATTTCCTTAAATGCTGGGTACGTTTTCTTTTATTAAGATCTAGGTCATGTTATGAGTAAACAAATTCTACTACATCAAAAAAGCCTTTTTCAGTTATTTTCTTAGAAAATATAAGAAAGTAACATATTGCGAATTAGAACCTACACCTTGGAGTACACAGCTCTCTATACTCCGGCAATTCACGTAAATATAGTGAAGAGCAGGGGCAGAATTGTCTTCCAGCGACCTTACCTTGCCGTCCGCCGTCGACCTTACATGGACAGCATCTGATTTTCTCTCTGCTTAAATCCTAACCAAAACCCCAATAAATAGAGAAATTTTTGCCTGCCATATTCAAATCAAATGGCTCGTGCAATTCAATCAATACGAAAATGATTAATCTTTCAAGCTCAAAACTTAGTTTACCATTATCAATTTCAACACCAAATAATCTCATATCGAAATCATACTTACCGTTCATCTCCCTCCTCAACAATTCTTTCTACTCCATTTGCTGCTGAAATCCGTCGATCAACAATCATCATCAAAGTCGCGCCTTCGTCCAGTTGCTGGAGATGTTATAGGACCAAAATTACTTCGTTGGAATTTTTTTAATGATTATTTACTTCACTCCATTTTCATACTCATTTGTAGAATCTTGTAGATTTGAGAAGAAAATCTCATACTCATTAAAAAAATTCTCATTAGGATTGGTTAAGTCATACTCATTTGGAACAGTCATACTCATTTAATAAATTTCACTTACGGCTAACTCATACTCATTTGGAAAACTCAGCGAAAAACTCATAGTCATTTGGCTTCATATTCATTTAGGTAATTCATACTCAATTAGAATAATTATACTCATTTGGCTCCATACTCATTTTGAATATTTCATACTCATTTTGCTTCGTACTCATTTTGACCAACTCATACTCATTTGGTGTACGTAGAGGTACGTACATACCTTCTCGTAACATATATACAAAAATAAGGATCTATAAAATTTATAAAGATGTAATAGTATCTAATCATTTCAACTATGACCGGAAAACAGGCTGGGTTGGGTCAGGTTCGTATTTGGGTGCATATTAAATGGGTTAAAAAGTATTCAACCCAAACCAAACCCATTTATTCAAATATGTTGAAAAGTTCAACCCTAGTCCAACCTATTTAATATATAGGTCAGCCACTTAACCCATTTAACTCATTTTGATTCGATTTAAATTTTTAACTTAATTAATTACAATTCAAAATAATGAAAAATACATTTCACCATAAAATGAATACATTTTTTTCTAGAAATATGATAATCATGATCCATATTTACTTTCTTATGTTTATTGACCAATTTAATATTTCTCAAAAATCATTTTTTTTTTGTTTTTTTATAAATAAATAGGTCTAATCAGGTTATCCCGGAGTTACAAATTTAAACCTTAAACTAAACAATTTAACTAACAGATGAGGTTGGGTCAACCCATTCAGGTACATTGGTCGAAAACTTAACCCATTGATTTCATGTCGGGCTCAGATCGCGTTAGCATGTCGGTCAGCTTTTGCCTGCCCTAATAATCCCCATCCCATTTACAGATTACCACTGCAAATTTATTCAATGTCTTAAAACTATCACAATTGACATAGTCGACTAATATGTACATACTAGCCTTATATGCACGCGATGCGTGCCTCGTGCAAAAGATTAATATGTAAGAATTTGACATAAACTATTTTGTGTTGTGAAATTAGGGTTAGAGAGGTAGAGAGTTTTAGGGAGAACAGTTGTCTAATCTCTTATTCCATATAAGGAGTATATATAGTACAATATGTAGGTAACTTGCTTGGGGAACAAGTGACCTAATTACAATAGGAGTACACGACAACTAGTATATATATACAAGATATTAGCTCCTAATAGACATCCACTACAATATTTCGTAACACTCCCCCTTGGATGTCTATTCCTGAAGACTATGCCTCGTTAAAACCTTACTAGTAAAAACCCTGTGGGAAAAACTCTAGTGAAGGAAAAAGAGTACAAAATTCATCACAATACGCTTGAGAAGTTGCCTCATTAAAAACCTTACCAGGAAAACCCAGTGGGATAAAACCATGGTCAAGGGAAAAAGAGTGCAACGCGTATATACTCCCCCTCTAGCTTATATCACTTGTAATTATGGAATGATGCTATATCTTGTGATCAACGAGCTTCTCAAATATAGTTAACAAGAAGTTCTTTTGTTGATAAACTTGATGAATCTTCATTTGATTAAAATTTGTTGCACAGCTGAATCATCATTGTTGTTCTTCACTTCCATGATGCATGCTGCGTATGTAAGAGCTTCTATTCCTAAAATGGATCACCAACTTCTTGTATGTGCTCAATACAAATAGAAAGGAACCTACTTCTGGAGGCCATCGAATATACGGAATGATCAATGCTTTGGAAAAAACCAAAAACAATTCCTTTATGATAATAAAATTTATTTTAATGTAAGATATCCATATTATCATCTAACACTTATGGAATTTATGGTACATATATTATAATATAGCGCTTCTAGATATTGTGGCACTTCTGGACCATCAATAATCTAATTTATGATCCTTCCTTTTCACAAAGTTTCTTTTTACATAAGATACCCTTCAATTGAAAGGATATTGATTTCAAGTACTCAAACTAGTTGAGATGTTAATAAGGAAATTCACTCTTCAAAATATGTTGATCATTCCAACCATATATATATGTATAATTATCCATGGTCTGCATTACATAATTTGATATGTATGCGTATGCATTTCACTAGAGGTTCATATATTTCATATATAGTTCTTCTGGAATTTTTCACGTATTCAATAATCCATCGTATATATTTATAGATATATATGCTAGACCATGATATTATCATATCTTTACTATGAGATTAGTATTTCAATAACCATTGGATTATATGAATAAATAATCCTTCTTTTAAATATTACTTGCAATGTATAAAGTACTAAATATATATACATGCATTATAAACAAATCATATAAATAGATATGAAAAATAATGATGTATGATGCATTAGATCTATCTACATGCACATGATTGTAGACTCAAAATGTAAGACACTATACAGTGTGGATTTTAGAAATCCATTTTTTTCGCTGGACTTCTGGTCCATGACAAACTTTTGGTCATCATCCTTCACATTTCGTTGGAATTCTAGTCCATAATAAGTTTTAATATGTCGACATCAAAGTAGACATTTATTTCAGATCCCTTATTCTCAAGTCCACTCCTTCTGCATATACATATTATTCATCGGTTCCATCATATATACCAGTATCATACTATTCCTCAATATACATCCTGCATGCTATTTTGCAACGATATCTGAATACATTTCCAATTGGTACCATTATAACTTCTCTGATATAATACGCCATCTACTATAATTCAGATATCTATACTGCTTTTATTATATTTCATATACTATGATATTAATATAATATTATTCCACTTTGAAAGTGTCAACTGCACCATCTTGCCATGTATCATATATATCTATTGGAATCGATCATACAATCTACACTTGAAGTGTAGCAATTCAAGTAAAATTAGCAAGATTTTCTCAATGTATACACATGGTATTCCCATGACCAAAGTGTATCTTTAACGCTATGCAACATGAGTTATAACTGAATACAAATCAGATCATAGATGTGCAATATATCTTGATAACACGTAGAAAAAAGTTGACATATAATTTTTCAAATTTATATTTTAGGGATCATCAATTTGTAATTTCAAATATTACAATTTTGCCAACTTATTCCAAATCTTCTCCCCTTAAGTTGGTAAAATAACTCAAATATAAGGGCATTAAAATTCTTAACCAACTTAATATATAAATAAGCAATAAAATATATTTCATTGGGAGGATCGTATTTAATGAAATTTATCTCTTCTGGAGAATGTTACCCATGGGGAGGAGTATACTGTGCAGTTGTTCATCATTTATTTTCTTTATTCATTGTGTTGACCGATAATAGCCCCATCAAGAAAGATTGTTATATAGACATAAATATTTTGTATATAATTCCACTAGATAGTAATCTTCTAGATCATCAAAGACTTTAGTACTAAGATACTAGATACTCAAAATATCCACATAGAGGTTGCTTTGGTGAACTTCTATCCACCTAATACGTAACAATATATAATCTATTCTAGATAACTTCTAGCCACCTATTACATATGCCCATACAAAGTTGTTATAAACTTATCTCTTGAAACTTTCTTCGAAATAAACTTCAAATATATAATTTTCTTCAAATATAGCTCAATCTCAATGTTATGTCATGTCATTCAATTTGTTTCATATATCTAATGTTGGAGTTAAGGCTTGCAAAGCCTATTTGGGTTTTTTCCAAACATCCCACATCGCCTATGGAAGGGAGTTTGCCTTTGTTTATTAACTCCCTTCCTCTTCATGTTTATTGAGTTGAGTACTTGGTTGGATTTTGTGGTTCGAGGTCAAGCTTGGGCTTGGGCTTGCTATCACACACACACACGAGCACGCGCGCGCCGCCCGCCTGGACCGGACCGGACCGGGCTGGACCTGGGCCTGGATCTGGGTTTTGGGTTTTGGGTTCTAGGTTCTGGGTTCTGGGTTTTGGGTTCTGGGAAGAGCTGAGCTGGAGCCCAACTGTGTAACGGTAACACTGAAACGTTTTTAAACGTTATAGTGTTAATGGCCTTATTATCGCCCTTGATTTCCTCCACTGCTGCCTTAGTTTGTATCAGAAAATCACTTCTCTTCTCTTCTTCTTTCTCTCTTCTAAACACTGGGTACGTGCATCTGTCTCCAAGACTTTTCTCAGTTAGTGGTGACTCAGATAAGTCGCTGTGTTAACCTTGGGGAGCTTTCCGGCCAGTTGCGATTACCACCATAGTCGGGCCGTAATTGCTTTCAAGTTAGTGGTCTTCTACCGCGACACAACCTTGAATTTCTTCTTTGTTGAGTCATTGTAAACAGTCAGTTTCTAACAATTTGAAAGCAATTACTTTATTTGCAATGGCTGAGTTTTCAAGCAAATCCGTGTCTTATCTGTCCAAGCTCGAATCTCTTGACGGAAATAACTACAAACGTTGGTCTTCCAAACTGTTGATGTTCTTTGAGCAATTGGACATTGACTACGTCCTTTTCAAGGACTGTCCCACTGCGCTTACTGCTACAGGTGATTCATCCTCTTCTCCTTCTGCTACTGAAATTAAGAAGAGAGAGGACGAAATTGAAAAATATGTAAAAGATAATAAAACTGTCTGTTTTCACCTCCTTAATCTGATGATCAATAATCTGTATGATTTGTTTATGGTTCATAAGAGTTCAAAACTGATTTGGGAGGCCCTTGAGAAAAAATATGGGGCTGATGATGCTGGAAAACAGAAATATGTTGTTGGCAAGTGGCTGGCTTTTCATATGGTTGATGATAAGCCAGTATTGAATCAAGTTCATGATTTCGAAAATCTCTGTGCTGATGTTCTTAATGAGGACATGAAAATATGTGAAGTATTTCAAGCTAATGTTTTGCTAGAAAATTTCCCCCCTTCTTGGAGAGATTTTAGAAATAATCTGAAACACAGATTAGAATTCTTGTCTCTTCAGGAATTAATTAGTCATATGAGGATTAAAGAGGAAAATCGCCTTAAGGACAATCTAGATTCAGTTTCTGTTAATACCACTAAAGCTAACCTGGTGGAATCTGCTGCTCCATCAGGCTCTGATAAGTTTAAGGGTAAAGGGAAAAAAGGGTAATAACAAGGGAAAGAAGCAAGGCAAATTTAACAAACCGGATAGCAAGATTCTGAACAAGTCTGTCCTCTGTTATGTCTGTGGCAAGCCAGATCATAAGGCTTACCAATGCCCTCAACGCCAAGGTTCTGTGCAAAAACAAGGACCTCAGGCCAACCTTGTTGAATCCAACGACATTGTCGCTGCTATGGTTGTTGAAGCAAATCTGATCGAGACCAGTACTGATTGGATTCTGGACACTGGGGCTTCTAGACATTTCTGTGCAAACAAGGAGCTACTCCATGATTTTCAGGATGCTTCTGAAGGTGAGTGTGTCTACATGGGCAATGCTGCAACTGCTGGAGTACTTGGACGAGGAAAGGCCACTCTTAAACTTACCTCTGGAAAAATCCTCTCCCTTTCAAATGTGTTGTATGTTCCTACTATGCGTCGCAACTTAGTGTCTGGTGCCGTGTTAAACAAAGCTGGTTTGAAAATTGTTTTTGAGGCTGACAAAGTTGTAATGACGTGGTGAGGAATTTGTTGGAAAGGGGTATTTAAGTGGAGGTTTATTTATTCTGAATGTTGCTTCTTCTGAATCTGCTGATTTTAATAAAACTGTTTATGGTTCTGCTTATATTGCTGAGTCTTTAAATTTGTGGCATGGTAGATTAGGGCATGTGAATGTTGCTTCCATTAAGAGACTAAGGACCTTAGCTTTAATTTCTAATCTGTCGACTACTGAGTTTTCTAAGTGTCCAGTTTGTATTGAAGCAAAATTCACTAAGTTTCCTTGCAAAACTGTGACTCAAAGGACCACACAACTTCTAGAGTTGATTCACCCAGACTTAGCTGATTTCCAGAACACTAGAAGTAGAGGAGGAAAATTCTGGTATATTTCCTTTGTTGATGATTATTCGAGGTACACTAAGATTTACCTTCTCAAAGCCAAAAGTGAGGCAGGGGAAGCTTTCACTAAATATAAGGCCGAAGTAGAAAACCAACTTGATAGGAAAATCAAGCGGGTTAGATCTGATAGAGGTAGAGATTATGAAAACTTCTCTTTAAATGACCATTGTGAGAAATTGGGTATTATTCATGATCTTAGTGCACCTTATGTACCTCAACAGAATGGTATAGCTGAACGGAAAAATAGGTCTTTGAAAAACATGATGAATGCTATGCTTGTGAGTTCTGGGTTGCCTGATGAAATGTGGGGGAAGCAGTCCTTTCAGCCTGTCACGTTCTTATTCGAGTACCTCACAAAAAGTTAGATAAGACTCCTTATGAATTGTGGAAGGGGTTTACTCCAAACTTGAGCTTCTTGAGAGTGTGGGGGTGTCTAGCTAAAGTTGGGCTACCTGACTATAAAAGGTCAAACATTGGACCCAAAACCTTTGATGCAGTATTTATTGGTTATGCTCATGCTGCCTATAGGTTCATGACTTTGAGTGATAGGTCTATTTGTGAGTACAGAGACGGTGAGTTCTTTAAACATGTTTTTCCCTTGAAAAAGGGTGATGCTGCTTCCATGCCTTCATGTTCTTCTCCTACGGTTGTTTTACCTACTTGTTCTACGCACGACGTTCCCTTACCAACTAGTGATGTTACTGCTGATTTGACTTTAAGTAGTACTTCAGTTGATTTGTATGTTAGTAGTTCTGGTGCTGTAGATGAACCTAGGAGAAGTAAAAGACCTAGAGTAGCAAAAGACTTTGGTTCTGATTTTGTCACTGCTTTTTTGTCTGAGAGCTCTTGCATCGACTTGTTGAGTGATGAATTGGTCTATGCTTTCATGATAGAAGAGGACCCTAAGACTTTTGAGGAAGCAATGAGATCTGTGGATGCTAGCTTTTGGAAAGAGGCCATTAAGAGCGAGTTAGATTCCATAGTGTCTAACTCCACTTGGGAGTTAACTGACTTACCTAAGGGATCAAAGACCATAGATAGCAAATGGATCTTTAAAAAGAAGTTGAGACCTGATGGGACTATTGAGAGGTTTACAGCCAGACTTGTGATTAGGGGCTTCACTCAATGGAAAGGACTAGATTACTTTGACACTTATTCTCCTGTGACTAAGATAGCCACCATTAGGACCCTGTTAGCTCTTGCTGCTATTCATGACTTAGTCATACATCAGATGGATGTTAAGACTGCTTTCTTGAATGGTGATTTAGAGGAGGAGATTTATATGTCTCAACCTGAGGGTTTCGTGGTACAAGGTCAAGAAGATAAAGTGTGTAAGCAGAGGAAGTCCTTATATGGTCTCAAACAAGCACCAAAACAGTGGTATAAAAAATTTGACAGTACTGTTGTGTCAAATGGCTTCATTGTCAACAACTCTGACTCTTGCGTTTACTCAAAGCTAATAGGATCAGATTGTGTAATCATATGTCTTTATGTGGATGACATGTTGATCTTTGGTAACAATTTAAAGGTGGTCAATGATACTAAACTTTTCTTGGCATCGAAGTTTGAGATGAAGGATTTGGGAGAAGCTGATGTGATCTTAGGAGTAAGACTTAAGAAAACCTCCAGTCGCATCTCCCTTAGTCAGTCTCATTATGTGGAAAAGGTGCTTAAAAAGTTTAACTCCTTTGATGTTGCTCCAGTGAGTACACCCTATGACCCTAGTATTCATTTGACTAAGAATTTAGGAGAAAGTGTTTCTCAAAGTGAATATGCGAAAGTCATAGGTAGTTTGATGTACCTCATGAAATATACTCGACCCGACATAGCTTATGCAGTGAGTCGACTGAGTCAGTATACTCATAACCCTAGTAATGAACATTGGAATGCTCTTCATCGTCTTCTTAGATACCTGAAAGGAACAGTTGATCTATGTTTGCACTATTCTAAATTTCCTGCTGTACTTGACCATGGAGTCTGAGTTTATTGCACTCGAGTTGGCAGGGCAAGAAGCTGAGTGGTTGAGAAACCTTTTGTCTGATGTTCCATTATGGGGAGGGCAGGGTGCTCCTGTCTCCCTTCATTGTGATTCTCAAGCAGCCATTGACGTTACTAAGAACAGTGTCTACAATGGTAAGAAAAGACACATACTGATCAGACATGGAGTCGTGAAACAACTCCTGAAAAATGGGGTGATTTCTTTGGACTATGTGAGGTCCGAAAGAAATCTTGCTGATCCCTTTACTAAGGGATTATCTAGGAGAGTTGTCCTAGAGTCGTCGAGGGGGATGGGGCTTAGGACATTAGTTGAGAATTTATGGTGGATACCCGTTTGTGGTCAAACGAAGCCATAGAATCTTAACTTGCATTACATTTCTCATCCCTATGGCGTGTTGGTAGTGCTTTCTAAATCCATAGCCTGTTTAGTGGTGCTATTGAGACGCACTTGACGGATTTATATTGTGAGGTTGAGCTTTTGCTCTTAATTGTTCAATATCCCCTCGGGGTGGTGTTATTGAGGAACACTTGATGGACTACCTACGTAAGTGTGGAGGTTGAGCAGCCTTCTATGAAAGACTGGGCTGTCTTTCTAGAGCACTTATGAGACCCAAGGTGTGCGCATGGCTATAAAGCGCTTGTGTTGTATCGCGGAGACTGCACGTTCTTAAGGTAGGTATGTGTTGTGCGGGTCTCAACGGAACTCTGGTGAGTTCAAGAGAAATTCACTCACTAGAAAGTAAGTTGTTGCCTCACTTCACTATGTATCAATTCAAATCGAAAGATATTGATGCTTAAGTACTTCCCTTTCCTTACCCAGGAATTTCTTTTGCTTTTCAGAGCCTTAGTGGGGGATTGTTGGAGTTAAGGCTTGCAAAGCCTATTTGGGTTTTTCCCAAACATCCCACATCACCTATGGAAGAGAGTTTGCCTTTGTTTATTAACTCCATTCCTCTTCATGTTTATTGAGTTGAGTACTTGGTTGGCTTTTGTGGTTGGAGGTCAAGCTTGGGCTTGCTATCACACACACACACGCGCGCGCGCCGTCTGCCCGGACCGGACTGGGTTGGGCTCGGGCTGGGCCTGGGATCTGGGTTCTGGGTTCTGGGAAGAGCTGAGCTGGAGCTTATCCAACTGTGTGTAACGGTAACATGTAATGAAACGTTTTTAAACATTACAGTGTTAATGGCCTTTATTGTCGCCCTTGATTTCCTCCCTCTGATTATTACATTCCTTATTTGGCTTGATTCTTTTGCTATAAAATCAGTCCACTGCTGCCTTAGTTTGTATCCGAAAATCACTTCTCTTCTCTTCTTCTTTCTCTCTTTTGAACACTGGGTACGTGCATCTGTCTCCAAGACTTTTCTCTGTTAGTGGTGACTCAGAAAGGTCGCTGTGTTAACCTTGGGGAGCTTTCCGGCCTGTTGCGATTACCACCATAGTCGGGCCGTAATTGCTTTCAAGTCAGTGGTCTTCTACCGCGACACAGCTTGAATTCTTCTTTGTTCAGTCATTGTAAACAGTCAGTTTCTAACATCTAACATGAGAGAGCGTCAGCACATTATTTTTTCATACCAAATGAAACTTGAGGTTTTCATGACGGGTAATTATTAAACCCGGATGGCCTAATTTAATTATCACATCCAATCAGTTTTGAATTTAAATTCTGGTCAGTTTTTCAACATTGATGATCATCTTATTAAAGATAATTTATGCATCGCCGTGAATGTGATGTGATATAAGAACACCAACATGTGTTACTTTCTACAATTGGCAAGACAATCAACTACTACTTGATCCAAACTCATACTCTACTGGAGTATTGATTATAATCTTGATACATGCTAATCTTGTTGGACATTTTATACTCTTCTGGAGCACTTTATACAGTCATATAACATATATATTTTTACTAGATTGTCTCTTCAAGAGATCTATCAAAATGTATCGCTTCTCAAATTGGTCATTGTCAATTATCGCCCCTTTCCTCTTTAGAGATTCTTATCGTTGTAACCTATTAGTTTACTATGCTTCAAGCGTGCTCTATATTCATTAGCAACTATTTCTTCTTCTGGGACATCAATTTTAATTGTAGAACTTTAAAGTTGATATATGATCAATGACATCTATTCACATCTATCTTCAGGATGGATCATTCTAAATAATTGATAATTATGTGGCTTCTCTATTAAATAAATAATTAACATTTAAGCTAATTTATGTATTTAACTGACCATCAATGTATTTTATTATTCATGTGCAAGGGTTACATAAATTTAAATAATAGTAACTCCCCCTAATCCTTGCATATGGGAGTACGAAATTAGTCCAACAACCTTTTGAGATCCCTTGCGCCTTGTAAGCCATAAATTCTTTTGACAATGTCATGTATCAAGCAAAGTAAAATTATTTTGATATAGAGCACTTAATCATGTTTCTCATGCCCAATCGCATCAACCTTTAAATTGTCATTTCTTATAAGTATCGGCATAATAAATATATTGATCAAGTGAAATCGATCACAATGTCATGTTCAATTTATTAATCTCATAGCACTATTTCTTGGTCAAATAGATAATCTTTAATCATGTTTGCAATTCTTGTAAACTTTTCCATGAATTATAATCAAGAAAATATCGTGCAAACATGCTTGTTATCTTTTTGCGTCGTACAAATTCTCATTCACTTCTGAGAATGAGTAAATCTAGTTAGCTATGAATCAGCAATTCTCACCCAAAGTTTGGAATCTAAAATAACCAAAAGATAATGTTTTATCACATTTTCATTATCTTTTATATTATTCTTTCTTTTCGAGTCATACCTTGAGCATAGAAAACTATATTCTATTCGTTAAATAATTAATAGTTCAATTATTCCCTTCTGGGGTGGTGAGGAAATTATCAACTTTCAAGTGTTTTATTCCCAGAAATCATCAACTAATCTCAACTTTCAAAATCACACGGGTCATCTTTATACACAACATTTGACTTTAATTTCATTCCTTTTGGTTTTAGTGATTATTGATAAAGATCGATCGAATGCTTTGGTGTACGACACACACAAGATCAATGGCATTTTCCTCCACAATGGTAACATTCTCACTATTACCTTTCTCGTGTTTGTTACCATCTTTCCTGTCCCACTTCTGTTGGGAATATGAGTTCTTGAAATAACCACCTCAACTTTGACCATATTCGACGTGCGCCACCCAAACATCGACTACAACCTCGACAATTGTGTCTGCATTATATTCACTCTTAAGTTCTTCCCATCATGGAATATCACATTCACTTCAGGGAATGTAGTAAGGGCAGTTGGTCGTAATCCGTGATTTTTCATTACTAGCTCGTTATTTTTCTCAGCCACAACCATACAAGGATAAGTGGTTAGTGACGCAAACACAAAGAAATGCTACACTTATGACATAACTCGACCAAGGTACAAAGTTCAGACTACGAGAACCATAGAATATTCAGCTGTTATGTTAGGGACACGACAACATAAACAAAGCCTTATTCCTATATGGTATCTTTAATGACTAATGGTACCGTTATCGTAAAATTCTAAAGAAAGACAACAAGGGAACAAAGCATGGTGAATATGTACAAGTATATAACACTAAAGGATAATTTTGACATTTTAACTCAATTGTGAAAGTGACTCTCATAATTTAGGAATGAAAGGAATAGCACATTATAGATGGAGAATAGATATAAGTGCAGATCCAGGGTTGGAATATCATGTTATCGAAGTCCAAAGGAAATTTAAGGGTCGATCAGCAATCACTAATAAGAGACATCATTTCTAGAGTAAGACAACTACAACTCCAGCTGCTATGCCACCCATATCAAATTATCAATATAGCTTCTCAAACCTCATAGCATGCAACAAGCTTTCCTCCTAGCACTCAGTGAAAGGACTTCAGCCTATATATATAACTCGAGTAGTAACGTTCATTCATATCTTTTCCACAGACAACATTACCCTCAACTGACCAGCAAATGAGCTAGCAACAATCCTTTTCACACATCCAATGCTATTAAACACCCATAATAATCTCATTGTGCATAGTGCCAACTGAATTACTCAACTATCAAATGCTAACTAATGGTTGCTACTGAAAACAAAAAGCATAGATAAGTTACATTAAAAGCTCATTACAGAAAAAATTACATTAAGCAAAGCAGCACACAGGAAAGCTCATTACAGAGGTTCCAAGAGGAAAAAAACAAGGTCTTGAAAATGTTTGAAACTGCTCAACCTTATAGAAAAATTACCTCTCAATAAATTGTTAACCTAATTTGTTAAACTAACCAAAACACCATCAATAAAATAAGAGTGGAATCTGATCTGCATACCTTATTGACGTAATCGGCAAGTATCACATACCTCATTGTCTAAGCTGACAACTTCAGTCAAGATGTCCTTCTCTTTTTGGTGATAAGGCTGGGTGACATATTCGCACTATCGTTGTAGCGGTGGGGCTTGCGTTCGCGGTGGCCACCCCTCAGGAAAACCTCACCTACGATTTTCTCTCTCCTCGGCGTTTCCAGAAAAATTTGATGAGTTGAGGTGAGATGTTGCTAGAATGAGACGAAGAGCTTACATAATAGTGATTGGTGAGTAGTAATCGGTTAACCAAAGTCTGGTCAATGGATTTTTGTTTGGCAAGATAAAACCTTGCTGTAGAATCCTCTCCTAATGTAAAAATTTAACCACTTTTGCTCCTCAATCACAAGTTTACCCACATTTGCTTGATGGGAATTTGTTGAATTTCCATTTAGATTTTGAAATAATTCTCAGAATATGTGAGCAACAAATGTATAGAGAGAATAGAGAGATTTCAGTTTTATTTCTGTAGAGAAGTATTGAATGAATTACAGAATGAGTAATCAAGGTATATATAGGCCTTGTTATTACAAAGATGATGTAATAAACTCTCTAACTGATATAACAAACTCCCTAGAATTCAGGAAGGTTGTTACAGCTCAATTACCAATCTGCCACATCAGCTTGGGTGAGTTATATGTGTTGTTGCTTCAGCTTCAGCTATATCTTCAATTTCAGCTTCAGCTATATCTTCAATACCCCCCTCAAGCTAGGGGTGGATGAATTATACATGCCTAGATTTGACATTAACTTAGACAACTGAGGAGATGGCAATGTCTTAGTTAAGATGTCAGCTCCAAGAGACCTTCAATCACCTTGTCTCTGGTAAAATGGATGTCAAGCTCGATGTGTTTAGTCCGTTCATGTTGAACTGGATTCTTCCCTAGATGGATAGCAGATTGGTTATCACAGTTAAGCTTGACAGGAGTCAAATCAGTAACACCCAACTCAGTGAGCAATCTAACAAGCCAGGTGATTTCAGAGGCTGCTGCTGCCATAGCTCGATACTCAGCTTCAGATGATGACTTAGAAACAGTAGATTGTTTCTTTGATTTCCAAGAGATGGGGCTATTACCTAGTAACATGAGATATCCAGTGACTGACCTTCGAGTATTGGGACATGCTGCCTGTTTCTGTCCAAAACAGCAACAGTGAATGTGGTGGTGGGTACTTGGTGGAATCGTGGCTCCCAAACGTCCTTCGTGGTGGTGGTTACCTGCAAAACAAGGAGAAACCTCGGGGGTGGTTCCGAGGATCGCCTCTCCGATGCCTAAGTCAGTCCAAATTGAGCACAAGATCTCTAGTCGAGAGAAAACGAGTATCAAGTGCAAGTATTTTGTGAGTGTTTGATTATACGTACCTTACCCATGCATGGGCATGGGTATTTATATGAGACATGGACTTGTAACTGACCTAGTAAAGTGAGTGGGCCTCTTTGAAAGTGGACCAAGGTGGAACGAGGCCTTCATTAAACTCCAGCCTAAAGGCTATGTCCGGAGCGGTCTGCCTGAGGAGGTCTGCTCTGCTCTAGGCGCTCTGACGTGGAGTGGCAGGCTGCTTCCAGCTGGAGGTCTGCTAGGTAGACCCCATACAATTTGCCCCCCGGACCCAGTATTTGCAGATTGCAATATGCTGGGTGCATTTGTTTTTGTTCTGGCGTTCTGCTCTTCGCGGAATGATACGTGGCTGTCTGTGAGTTGCTCTTCACAAACTCCAGAATGCTTCCATTTTTCCCGCCCATTTGGTTGGGGTGTTGAGTAAGGGTCATTAATTCATTTTGAATTGAATTGAATTGATGTGACTCTTTGGGTTCCCAAGGAATGTAATGATGATAAGTTGGTGCTGAGTGGACGAATTATGCTTATTTAAAGGCTGAATCGACCTTTTGTGGAACTTTTCAGTTTCCTTTCCTTCGAACTCTTTGCTTTTCAAACTTTCTTGTTGTTCTTCGACAATTTCTTTTCGCCCTAGCCATTTTCGAGTGATTTCTCTTGATTATCCTGGGAGATATCTGTCTGCGTTTGGAGATTAATTGATACTGTTGCGTTCGTGGCTTTCGTCTTCTCTTCCTTGGTGTCTTCTGCTCTCCATCTAGGTAAACTCATTTTCCCAGATCTACTTTTGGTTTTTTCCTTCTTGGATGGTCTTGATGTGATCTTTTCTGTGTTTATGGATTTCTCCCCCTTTTTCCTTCTGTACGCATTTATTTGCCTGTGTTTTTGGGGTTAGGGTTTCTTTCCTTTGGTCTTCAGATGCGATTGTTTACTTCTTTGCTTCATAGATCTGTTTGGTGTTGTCTCGTTTCCGTTCTGCCGCTCTGAATGCTAGGCTCTGTCCTGCTTCTTCAGCAGGACTCTGCTCTGGTTGGTAGGCTCTGCTCTGCTTCTTCAGCTGAGTTCTGCTCTACTGTTGACATTTAAGATTTTTAGGGTTTGCTTTGTTTACCCTGTTATCCTCTTTACTTGCTGGGTTGTAAGCCTGCGATGTGTCTTCATTGTTTGTACTGCGTTATTTGCAAGAAAATATCCTATTTCTTGGCTATTTCTGATCTTTACATACCATACACATCCTTGCCCCCCAGTCTGGTAGCTCAGTCTGTAGGTCTGAGGTGCCAGACTGTCTTGTGTGGTGACTGCAAGTCTGATGTGCTGTCGTCTGCTTCTTGTGTTGTGTAGGATGTCTACTTCTCACTCTACTGCTTCCCGTGGGAAGGATGTGGTATCTACCTCTTCGTCCGAGCCGGATGAGCCTTATCCGGTGGACATTCAATCCCCGTTTTTAAAGTTGGATTTGCCTCGGTGTAAGGACGAGGTGGTTCCGGAGGAATGGGAGATCTTTGACCCCTGGGACAGTCTTTGTAAGGAGGTGTTGGGTCCTGAAACCAACAGATTTCCTCCCAACTACAAGTTTAAGCCCACTCTGCCCGCAGTCAAATGGAAGTACAGCGACCATGAGATGCGGAGTCTTGCCCTTTACGACAGCAAGGGTAAGCCTTATTTGGCGAAGAGATCTGCAGAAGCGTTCAAACGGGCGCATGCTGCATACTACCTGGAGATTGCTGCCGAGATCAAGCCGCTTCGCGGGTCTTGGGTAGTGCTTCCCCAAGAGGGTCAGAGCCTGGCAGATGTACCAGAGGGGTACACTGCTGTTTATATGAAGCAGCTGGAGTTCGGGCTTAGATTCCCCATCCACTGGTTCTTGGAGTGGGTTCTCTGCCGGTATCGTATGGCTCTCTGCCAAGTCAATCCTCAGTCTCTGAAGAAGATTCTGGGGTTTATTTGGGTTTGTGAAGCTCTGGGCTTCCCCCTCACCATGAAACTCTTTCAATGCCTGTTTTACTTTAAGAGGCAGGGGGGAGTATAGCTTTTTCACCGGCTCGGTGCGGGCCAATCATCTGACGGTCTATCCCGTCGATCTCAGTCTGAAAGATTGGCGGGATAGTTTTGTCTTTGTTAGGGTACCGACGGAGGAAGGGCACCCTTATCAATTTAGGGCCCCTCTGCGCCCTGTGGAGCCTAACTTCCAGAGGCAGTTGGACCCGAATGTGCTGAACTGGGACGAGAGGGTAGCTTACTACTACTTCAAGTCCAGATCCAAGGTTACTGCAGGGAAGCAGTTTCTTCCCAAGTACTGGTTACCGCATCACAATGTGATGTGTCAACCCGGGCAGCATCACTATGTGATGTGCCAATCTGAGTCAGAGTAACCTTGCAAGGTTAGCTGTCTAGTTGCTTGTAATAAGATGCCTTAGCCAATTGTGCCAGCAATATATCTAAGTAAATGTTGGAGAGCTTGAACATGAGAAGCCTTGGGAGCATAAATAAATTGGCTAAGTGTCTGAACAGCAAAGGAGATATCTGGCGTGGTGTGGGTAAGAAAGTTTAACTTACCCACTAAGCACCTATAGAGAGAAGGATCAGAATAAGAAGAGTCATCATCAGCTAGCAACTTGAGGTTCAAAGGCAGAGGAGTTTTAGCTGATTTGGATACATCCAATTCACTACAAGAATAGTGTTTATTTACGACCAAAAATTACAACCGTACGGAAATCTGGTTGTAAATGTAAACAAATAACGTCCGGACTAATAGCTCGTCGTAAGTATTGACATTTTTTTGCGACGAGGCATAAATCCGGTGGTAATAATGAAAAGCTGGTTGTAAAAGGTACGAAATAGTGCCAGAAACTTGAGCGGGATTGTTCCCGCCTTTTTAAATTTTTTTCCGTCCATTGATTTATCTTTCCCTAAACAACTGCTTCCCAAACCCTGGTATAGCAGTCAAGCAAAACAAATAGAACCTAGCTCTTCCAATGGCAAAACCCTCGATTTAGCAGTTTCATCTGATGACTCGGAGAAAGAGCAAGTGAATTAGCCGATTCACGAAGAAGACGGAGAAGAACTCGAAGCTGTTGCTAGAATTGTCGATTTTGACGATGAGGATGCCGAGGATGACGTCCCTGCCGATGATGACAAAGAAGATGACTTTGAGGTTTTTCTCTCTCTCAATTCTAATTTTTAAGGTATTTTCACGTTTACTGGTTTAGATCCACCACATTTTGGTCCTTTTTCGAAGGTCTGACCTAGGGTTACTTCCGAATTTCTTTGTTTGATTTTTTTATTGGAAAAATCTACTTTCAAGATCCAGTGTTTGTAATGTTAGCCAATTTAAAGGAACTACAAAGGCATTTCGTTTTCTTATGCAGTGCGTTACTTATGCCCCAGTTACTTGATTTTTGTTGCTAATTAGTTGAACTGGTGCTCTTCATATGCTAAGGCATGTGTAAGATGCAGATGAACGAAGTAGTTACAGGCATGATAGTGGTTTACTGCGAAACATGTGGGAAGCACGCCTATGCCCAGTAATGTTGCGGGAGTACATGCCTACTGGTATTGGGTTACAGGTCCTTCCCTACCATTGTTTCTGCATTTTTTCATGGTTGTTGATATGAATCAAGCACTTATGTTTCATTCATGTTTTGGAAACTTCTCATGTCCATTTACACTGTAATTTAACAATCTTTCTGAGAAGGGGAAAGAAGGATAGCACTGCAGTTTAACATGAAGCTCATGAAAACGATTTTCTATATTTGTGAGAAATCAATTCAGTGCCATCCATCAATCCTACAAAAATATGACTTGACAAAAGAACGGCCATGTATTGGATTCTATATGAGAATAAGCCACAAAAAAGTGGGCTTTGAATGAATTCTACGAATCTAAAACATGTAGTATAGCTTACATTTTGTGCCGAATCATATATCTTCCTGTTATTTTGTACCGAAGCTAAGCGTATCCGTAATAAACCATAATTCTCAAAATCTCAACCAAGCAGACGAGCAGTTCAAACTCTCCCTCTCAATCTAGTAATCTGTAAGCACTCCCTAATTCAGTTTACATAGAATGTCCATCTCTCTCTAGCTGATCAATTTCTGTCTTTTTAACCATTACAATTATTCGTGCAGTAGTAAAGAAGAATAAGTGTTGCAGTATAAGATCCATATTTACAAAGATATGTTAACTGAACTGGATTATTTAAAGTATCCCTCCTTAATTTTAGAGTGAAGGCGGGCGTGAGGTGCGGCCATTGTCCACTAGGTCTTAATGTGGTTGGAAGGATTGTGGGCGGTGGAATGACACCCACCAGGCTGACATTTGCACACTCCAACCACCTATTTCTTACTCTATTGCTAAGCCAATTTCAAAGTAATATTTCTACCTTATAGTATACAACGTTATGGCATACTCAAAGGACCTTTGCTAGATCATGGCCATATAAATGATAGTGCAAAGTTGGCACTTTTAATATGGTTGTTGATCTAAGCTTACATAAGTGATTTGATCCTGGTCTTTTGAAAATGCGGGCATGTACGAAGTTGACTTAATCACTAATAATTCTGAGAAATGATCATATTATTAGATCAGTGGTCACACATGACCGTACTCTACAACAATTGGGTTGCATTGTGGACTATGGTTAATGGTCCTTTTCAGTTGAATTATATACAATAAGTAGAGAATGTATGGTATAGATCTATATCATATCTTTTTCTTCATTCTGCATGTCTTATTTTATTATTTGGATTTTGGAAAAGAATTTTTGCTCATGCTTTTGGTTTGTTTGAAACTGGCAAGTTGATTTAGTGAACACTTCTTGTAACAACTTGTCTCCACTATTTACCATACCAACCTCCAGTAGTACGACCATTGTAGGTTTTAAACGAAAAGGGGGAATCAGTGCAATCTACAATGTATTTGTTATTCTTTCTTTTTTAGGGGGGGTGTGTAGTTGTGGTGGGTTGTTGCTTAAGTGGTGATTTATCATCCATCACCTTTTTCTCTGCTTGTTACCATACCAATCACCTCTGGTGCATCTGGTGTGGATTATGAGTGGGATCGAATTAGTGCTATTTCTATTTTCTTCCTGGTTCTACTTGCCAAATAAAGTGTTTATTGTTTTTGTTTACTCAGTGGAATTGCACTTTGTTTTTCTAGGTACAAGCTAGTACCGGGTCGGGGCCATTGGTGATTTACCGAATTGTTGGAAAGGAAAAGTTCTCAATTGCAATAGCCGTAGGAGATGAAAGGTAAGTTGGCCATTGGTGATTTACAGAAGTGTAGGAAAGGAAAAACTCACAATTGTTTTGGTTTGTTCTACTTTGTCACGATATATACTTCATTACTCTATTAATCAAACTTGGACTCTTTGAGCTGTATGATTTGTAGAGATTGGATATGGCTGTACTGTGTTGTAATTCCCTGCTCATCTTTTGTTCTACTGTGTCATGATAATACTATTAATCAAATTTGGGCTCCTTGAGCTGTGTGCTTTGTGGAGATTGGAGATTGGATGTGGTTGTACTATGCTGTTATTCCCTTCTTCTGATTTGTTCTATTGTGTCATGATGATACTCTATTAATCAAACTTAGACCCCTTGGGTTGTGGTCTTTGAGATTGGAGGTACAGTTCATGATTGCTAATGATTATATTTTGTTTTCCTTTTACCTTCGACAACTAGTTTTAATGTTTTTGCGAGGGGCTCATGGTAAGATTCGGTTTAGGGCCAAGTTATATATAGCGGGCTCTTGAAATCCTCTTGTATTCAGTATTCTAATTGCTCTTTGTGTTTCTCGGTAGGTACAAGCTAAAAGCGGGCACTTGATCATTGGGCCAAATTAAGAGTCGCAAGGGCAATGTCATGGAGACCTTTACGTGAAGTTTTTGAGTGTTGGTATAATGCACATTACCATTTTGGGTTATGACATTATTTTGGTATTGATAAATTAGAACAACTTGTTAAGTATGTAATGCTGTTTTAGCGTGAAAAATATTGATAGATTAGTTTGAATTTTATGTTAACCATTTTGGACCATCAAGAAATATTATATCAGTGCTTTTGTTATTGGTATTTGTAATTTAACATTTACTCGAGTCTTGTATATAAATTTATCAATGAAGCATGAACATTACGATGCTTATTATGGTGTAAAGGTGGTGGTAATGTATGTTTTAAAATTGCGATGTGAAATGTGGTCGTAAATAATGCTACAAAACAAATTTAGTAAATGAATTGCGACAAGAAACATGGTAGTATAGTGTGCTAATATGCTTGAACCTAAGAATTACGACCAGATTATAGTTTGGTCTAGAAACATTATTTGCGACGGGATTTTTGGTTGTAAAAGGAACATTTAAATCTTCCGAAAACATGAATTACGAACGGAAAAACTGGTCGTAAAAACAAATATTTGAATTTTTTAAACAATATTTATGACCGTAAATCTCGTCGTAGATATACAACATTTGCGACGGGAAATAATTACCGTCGTAAAAACTCTATTACGACGGGTTTTATAAACTGGTCGTTAATTAGGGCAGTGCCTTTTGCGACGAAGCCTATTACAACGGGTGAAGACCGTACGCATTTCTCGTCGTAAAAGGCCTTTTACGACGAGAAATGGCTCATTTGCGACCAGAAATCCCGTCGTAGATGAAGCTTTCTCTTGTAGTGATTCACAATCAGCTAACAACTCCTTAGTAAACTTTCTTTGACTCAAGATAATCCCTTGTGAAATCCGGGACACCTCAATACCAAGAAAGAAGCTTAAAGGACCTAAATCCTTTATACTGAAAACTGCATGTAGATGAGCCTTGAGAGCATGAATTAGAGCAATATTAGGGCCTGTGAGGATGATGTCATCCACATAAACTGCAGCTATGCACATTTGTGAGTCACTCTTGTGGAGAAAGAGTGAATAATCATTCTTGCTTTGAACAAAACCTTGAATTCAAGCTCTGAGGTGTCTACTGGCTTGTTTTAGGCCATACAATGATTTAAGAAGTTTGCAAACCTTCTTATCAGGATTAGGTACTCCTTCAGGCATGTGCATATAAACCTCTTCATCCAATGTGCCATGTAGGAAGGCATTATTGATGTCAAGCTGGTGAATCTCCCACTGAAAACATGCTGCTAGAGCTAATATACACCTGACTGTTGCCATTTTGACAACAGGAGAGAAGGTTTCTGCATAATCCAACCCATATTTCTGAGTGTATCCTTTAGCAACTAAACGAGATTTATACCTTTCCAAAGTCCCATCTTTTTTTAATTTAACTTTAAATACCCATTTACAACCAATTGCCTTCTTGCCTTTAGGAAGAGTAGTAACAAGCCATGTCTGGTTAGAGTCTAGAGCATTCAGTTCTTTAGACATGGCATCTCTCCATTCTTGATGTTGAGATGCTTTAAGATAACTGACAGGCTCAGTTAGTTTAGAAATTTGAGAGATAAAAGCCTGAGCTTGAGTAGGGAAAGCATCATAATGGATCAGATTACACCAGTGAGAAGAAGTGGTGTACACATAGTCATTTAGCCAAGTAGGTGGAGTAGTAGGCCTAGTAGACCTTCTAGGTTCTGGATGAGTAGAAGTAGAAGAATTTGTGGGTTGAGAAGTAGGATAAGGAGGGGGAGAGTTGATTGTGGCAGGGCTATGTATGAATGTGGTTGTGGTAGGAGGGCTGTTTGTGAAAGAAGAAGATATATTTGATGCAGAATTAGATGAAGATGCTAAGGCATCAGGTAGAACCATTGGTGAAGAGAAATCTAAATGAGTGTTGGTAGGTAGGAAGATGGAAGAAGATGAGTTAGGTGATTGTGAAAGGTGAAATGGTAAGTGTTTCTCATGGAAGGTGACATCTCTAGAAACAAAGATTTTGTTTGTTTCTAGGTTAAGTAATTTATAAGCCTTCTGTCCAGTTGGGTATCCAAGCAAGACACAAGGAATTGCTCTAGGATCAAATTTAGCTCTGTGAGCCTTGAGAGTTGAAGCAAAAGCAAGGCAGCCAAAAACCTTTAAATGATTGAATCCTGGTTTCTTCCCATGAAGTTTCTCATAAGTTGAGATGTATTGCAAACAACTGAGAGGCATTATATTAATGAGATGTGTGGCTGTAAGCAAGCATTCACCCCAATACTGAGCTGGTACACCAGATTGAAAGAAAAGAGCTCTTGCAGTTTCTAGGAGATGCCTATGTTTCCTCTCCACTACCCCATTCTGTTGAGGAGAGTCTGAACAACTTCTCTGGTGCAATATCCCATGTTTATGAAATAGGGAAAGGATCTTGCCCTCACATAACTCCTTTGCATTATCAGTTCTAACGCACTTCACCAGTAAAGAAAACTGAGTGCGAATAACATTCACCAGAAATTCCAATATATCAACAACATCAGTTTTATTATGCATAAGAAAAGTCCATGTGTACCTAGACAAATCATCAACAACAGTTAAGAAGTAGACATGATTATCATGAGTTTTGACCTTGTAGGGACCCCAGGTATCTACATGAAGAAGATCAAAACAATGAGTGCTCATAGTTGTGCTTAAAGGAAAAGGTTTTCTAGTGTGTTTGGCCTTAGGACACACTTGACATATATTGTCAACACAACAACTATTGACAGAAAACTTAGAATCAATATGATGCAATTTATTAAATGGTAAGTGTCCAAGTCTCAAATGCCAGAGCTTGGCTTCTTCACTTGCTGTTGCTACATTTGCTGTTGAAGACATAGGTGATGTTTTTTGTTCAACAGCATACAGCCCTGCATTAAGCTTACTAAGAACCAGAGAACCTGTCTGTGAATGCCCCTAAAGCAGACATTTGTCATGTGAAAAAATGATATCACAATCCATGTCAGTACACAATTTATGAGTGGATATGAGATTAAAATGTAGGCCAGGCTGTAACATTCCGTCTTTTACCAACTAAGCATTAACTTAAATAAATGTAACAACGATCAAATCAGTGGTAGCGGAAATACCACCGAGACGAGAATGTAACTCTATGGGGTAAAATTAAAACTAAAATAAACAACGAGTCCCATAATAGTAATCGAAACTCCAAATCATATATATATAAAGAGGAATGAGGTATCATACCCTCATCTCTAACTAAACAAGCCAAATCCATAACCATAACTATCCATAATCTCGAAACTTAACCAAATTCGAAATGTAAAACCAAAATCCAAAAGATCAACTCTAAATCTAACATTCAAACTAACAAAGGTAAACTACTTGAGACCAACTAGAAAACTAGTCCTAATCTCAGACTCATAATGCTAGTCCACTATGACTAGCACAACCTTCTTGCTTACACGGGTAAACGCACAACCCCGATCCATATTGTAACAACTCTAAACAGCATCGTCATCTGCAATATATATTAACAAAAATTCCACATTCAGTGGGGAGTAACTAGCAGTTCTCCCAGCCCAATTTAGGAAACAAATAGTAAACTTAAAAGAAGTTAGAACAAACGTCAAAGACAAGACAACACAAATAGCAACAAAAGAAGGCAAAGTACACATTGCAACAAAAAGCATAAAGTACTAAGAAGGATGCTTTAGATGTTTAAAATAAAGAATTTCTAAAGACCAACATCAAAGGGATCACAAAAACACCAACAATTTGAAAATAAACAATTTAACATAGAGAGAGCGAACGCTAGTGACCCGCAGCCCACCTCTTCAAGAAATGTCAGGTCGCAACCTCCAGAACGGCCTATGGGTTACGATCCCTACCGTCTGTGTCTAAGAATAGCCAAACTCCCGATGCGGGACAATACACGCAGTATCTCCCGACCTCTCGGACGACAACAAGTCCTAGGTATCTCCAATGCAGGGTAACACCCAACGTGATGTCCCCTGACCCCTCGGAGTGCATGTTCGTTACCTTCGGGACACCGTCCCTTAGGCTACTCAACTCAATTAAAAACCAAACTTCAAATTCAAAGACAAAATAAAATACTTCAAATCATCAAATTCGTCAAATTCGTCAAATTCATCAAATTCATCAAATCATCAAATTCGTCAAAACGATTAGATCCATCAAAGTTATCAAAAATCATTAAAACCGTCCACAATCATTAAAAAAATCATTTAAATTATTAAAATCATTAAAATCATCACATCCTCAAAATCATCAAAGTTCACAAATCCCAAATTGATACGGTAAACTAATCAAAGTATACTACAAATACAACAAAAGGCATACAAAACATCAAAACGTTATCTGAGTTTGGGTACGAAGTAAATTATGATCAAACCACAATACTCTCCGTACATAACTCTTGGCGAAGTGATGCTAAGGGCAGTGTTATTCTCCCCCAAACATTACGAAGTCGACAACTCAAACTTGGCATAAGAATTAATAAATGGTATCAAGTACTAAAATTATACTTTCAAACATGCCTTAGGATACTCCGCAATACTACGAAAGTCATTTACGAAACACAGAATCATGCTGTAAGCTAACTATGCACAGAATGCACACTACAACAACTTTAAACAGACCTAACACTCAGCACAGATAATATTTTTAGAAAATTCCAATGGGACATTAAAATTTAGCTCGTTAGCTTTCCAACGACTGGTCACAAGCTCAATTCCAATAACAAACGAGTGAGATATGACCATTTGAAAACAGGCTGGCCAATCTGTTCGCGGACAGCGAAATGGGTCACGGGCCGCGACCACACAGCTTCGCGGGTTTGTTTGACAAAACCTCAAGGCATTGAACATCATACAAAATCATCACAAGTCAAAACCAACCAATCACCATACAAAATGAATTGCTTAGCATCAAAGTGAAGGTATAGATGTTAAAAACATGCTGTCCAAATTTGAAGATGATCAAACGGTTAGATCTCCGGCGATGTTCATTTTCGTGGGGGTGTGCAAGGGGAAAACGGGGAAACTTTCTCTCTTTCTTTTCCTTGGTGAATGGCGTGTGAATGGAATGGTGAGGGGTTGATTTTTCTAAGTTTCTAACTCAGCATAAGGGTAAGTAATTATATAAATTAATTGGGCATAATGGCCATGATGAGGGTGGTTTATGAGGGTGAATGAAGGGGTATCACTTTTGATTATCATAAACGTTACAAAGGTCAGTAAGCTATCCAAGAAATCCCCTTAATGCAAAGACTAAAATTTGGACCCCCATAATACTAGGTATGGTGTAGCGTAAACAAGATCCACGATTATTTATATAAACGCTCATAACAAAAAATATGCACTAAAACTTTTATAAATAAAAAATATGCACGATTATCCCCTTAATGCACAAAAATACACGAGCACTACATTACCCTTTCAAACAACCGGCATGAGCATGAGTATTGAAAATATGCCAAAAAAACACTACATTCTATTATACGATATAAAAATATATATATAAATATTCCCAAGATAAAAATGTAGGAGTAAATATAAGCTTTATGGAAATATAATAGTAAATATAATTTAGCGTCGAATATATATATAATTTAACGCTCAAAATTTAATCACACAACACTTAAATTTATAACTAACTACATTATAAAATTAATACTCATAATACATTATCCACCGAAATATTTTTCGCCTTCAAATATGACCATTTATTTAATAGAATATAATTTTATAAATGAAATTATATTTAGAGTTATAAATAACAATGTAAACCATATAAATTAACGCGTGAAATTTCTATTGAAATTACGGAGTGTTACAAGGCACATGTAATACATGTTGTAACAACACTCCATTTGCTAGCTTAACAGAACCAATATGTTTTACTTCCACTCTCTTCCCATCAGCCACTGTTATTGTGTTTGGTTCTTTCTCAAATGTGTGGTATGTCTCAAATAATTCAAGATTTGAGCATAAATGATCAGTAGCACCACTATCTACAATCCACTTTGAATTCAAACATGATATAAGACATGTACCTGCTACATTAGCCATAGAAGTGGAGGGAGTGATAGTCTGATCATCTTTATGTTGTTTCACCAATGTCATGAAATGCTGGTATTGAGATTTGGTGAGATGAGGTGCAGCTTCATCATCTTCATCTGAATCAACAAGTTCATCATCACCATAGACTACAGCAGCAACTTTTTCCCCTTGATGAACTTGCTACCAGCATAATGATGTTGAGAAGGATATCCATGAATTTTCCAGCATCTCTCAATGGAATGTCCTGGCATCTTGCAATGATTACAGTAAAATGAATTAAGCTTCTTCCCATATCCAAGAACAGGAGTAGGATAAGAGTTTCCTTTATTTACAGAGAATGGATCATTCTTCTTGTCTTCTACTGCAGTAAATGCCATAGTAGGAGTTGTATTAGCCTCAGTAATTTCTCTTTGTTTTTCATCCTGCACTAAGAGATTATAGGCTGTAGAAATTGAAGGTAAAGGGATCATCATGAGAATATTAGTTCGAACTGCAGCATGTTTCACATCAAGTTTCATGAGAAACTGGATTAACCTCTCATCTTGTTGTGTCTTGTGAAACCTTTTAGTTAGTTCACAAGTACAACCATTGCAAATACAATTTGGAAGAGGATTAGCTGAGTTAATCTGCTCCAAAATCAACTTTATTCTCGTAAAAAATTCAGCAACAGTAGAAGAACCTTGTTCAATGTGTTTCAATGACTGTTGTATTGAATAGAATTGTGGACCTGAGATAATAGAATATCTATCCTCAAGATCTGTCCAAATCTCACTTGCTGTTGAGAAGTATAACACACTCTTAGCAAGTGTATTATCTAAAGATCTCAAGATGTAAGATATAATCATGTTGTTGCACCTCTCCCAAGTTGAATATAGAGGATCAGTAGATGCTGGTTTCTTCAAACTTCCATCAACAAATGCAATCTTATTTTTCATAGACAATGCTAGTAACATTCCTCTCTTCCAATCAGCAAAGTTATCGCCATTAAACTTTTCAGAAACTAAAGGTACAGTGACATTTTCAGATGGATGGATGTAATACACAGATGTAGGATCTTGTAGTGGATTTATGAGAGGTGGTGAAGTTCGATTTTGTTCTTGAATTTCAAGCATATTGAGAAAATGAGGTTAAATTTTGTCGATGATTTAAACAATCACAAGGAAGCAACAATCAATTCAATGGATTTCAGGTTTGAAACAATCAACATATTATATTGAAATTGAATTTCAGATGATCAATGGATTTCAGGTTTGAAACAATCAATAAATTGTATTGAAATTGAATTTCAGATGATCAAAGACAGATCATATTCATCAAACATTATCAGAATTTTCATTTACTTTATCAAGAAAACTCAAATTTGAGCAAAAAACACTCAAAATTATCAATTAGTAATGCATTGATTTAGAATGAACCTGGAAGATGTTCATTGGATTGAAGAACAGGATCTGAAATTTGTGCGGAAATCAATTGAAATGAAACAGGATACAAGCCTGCTCTGATACCATGAAATAATTCTCAGAATATGTGAGCAACAAATGTATAGAGAGAATAGAGAGATTTCAGTTTTATTTCTGTAGAGAAGTACTGAATGAATTACAGAATGAGTAATCAAGGTATATATAGGCCTTGTTATTACAAAGATGATGTAATAAACTCTCTAACTGATATAACAAACTCCCTCGAATTCAGGAAGGTTGTTACAGCTCAATTACCAATCTGCCACATCAGCTTGGGTGAGTTATATTTGCTGCTGCTTCAGCTTCACCTATATCTTCAATTTCAGCTTCAGCTATATCTTCAATAGATTTGGATCATAAACGCAAATTTCATATATAGCAACCCATTTCAATTGCTGGGGTTTACATGTGTATTTCATCTTACCGAGAAAAAGATTTATGCTTAAATCAACAAGTTTTGAGAAATTTAGATTTTATTCGGTGACTCACTCGTACTCATCGCCTAAGGATCAGCATTCAGAGCAAACTGATAGATTGAATTTGAAGGTTCGGAAAACCAAGCCGAGATCGCTCGTCAAGTTAAGATATAATGAAATCCAAATAATTCAAAAACCTGGTAGAGCAATTCTTGCTGATAACGTGTTGTGAAAGTAGGGTTAGAGAGGTAGAGAGTTTAACGGGAGAACAGTTGTTTCATCTCTTATTCCATATAAGGGGTATATATAGTCAGAGGCGGATCCAGGATTTTCTAGATGGTGGATCACCACCAATTGCCGATTACATATTTAAGTCGAAATTTTCTTTATCGGTAAGTATCCCGTAATATTACTTATTCCGAAAGTAAACGGCCCAGCCCAAGAGGAACATGAATAGGCGAGCATTTCGGAGTACTAGTAGACCACAACGTCAGTGTCCGAAGTTTTTAAATTCTCAAATGGTTTTCAATTAGTTTTTCAAAGCCTAATTGGCAAAATGTTAGAATAGCAGATTAACTCAGCGGTTACAAAGCTATCCTTAAGGTCTAAAACTACTACAACAACAACAACAACAACACTAAATTTTTTTAACAAAATAGGAACTAGGCGATCCCCCACTAGCTAGACTCACCGGAATATTTACGGAGCTTATAGAAAATAAAACAAGTTTACACCTTGCTTACTCCAATACTAAAATGTTAGAAGTAAACAAAGACTAACGTTTTCTTCATTGAGCTTTCTCGGTCTTGCAAACAGCTCACCTTTAATAACCAAAGCTTGTTGTTTACCATTAAAATTGAAATAAGCAATATCAGAACCAATTGAATACTTGATTCCTCCAAACTAAAACAATGGAAGATAGAGATGGTAATTTCTCTTCATGCGAAGCTCCATGAAAATCCTTGCGGCTACCAAAAAGAAGGTTTTGACTTTGAATTAAGAAATTGAAGCTTCCAAAATGTGTAGAACTGCATCGATTTGATCGTAGAGAGAGAAGGGGAGCTTAATGGTGATGATGATATTGCCGATAAAGACGAAGATTACATAAGACCAAAATTTTAGCCAAATCCTTGTCTCCCCCAATTCTCATACCTTCCATTCTCTCTCCACAACCACCATCCCTAAAACCAACTCCGGACACCCTTCCTCTGTCCTCTCTCCACATCTTCAAAGGCTTCAAGGCGACAGTAAGTAAGGAGGGTATTAATTCTTTTTTCAAATTTATGCTGGTGTATGTGCACCATGGTGGTGGATACTGGATCCGCCCCTGTATATAGTACAATATGTAGGTAACTTATTTGGGGAACAAGTGACCTAATTACTATAAGAGTACACGACAACTAGTATATATATACAAGATATTAGCTCCTAATACACATCCACTACAATATTTCATAACACTTTGTAAATTCTCAAGTGAATTGTATACAATTTTTCCTACTTTTAACAATAATTGTTAAGTTTTAGTTATTTTGTTATTTTAGAGGGTGTAATTGTAATCTGAAAAGAGTTTATATAGTGAATAATTTCAATAAATAAAAAGGAGTAATAAATATTAGAGAGTAGAATAGCAATAGTGATTTAAAAACAAAACGCCAAAAAAGACAAAAAAACTTTACAAAAGATCAATGAAGAAGTGAATAGCATCATTACTCATGCGTAAAAAATACATCATTCCGCTCCCTCTACCACTTTCTCAATCCTCCTAAAATAATTTTTCATGTTTCATGATCACTTTGATCAAATACACCCCTTACTCATGAGCAATCAACTACTCATGCATTTGAAAAAAAAAAAAAAATCAAAAGTATATAAATACATAGCAAAGTAGGAGTTTTTTTTATAAATCTCAAGAAAATATAACCGTTGATATATTTTTTAATTGTTATTACTTTGTAGATTTTTAGATATTGTAGTTTGAAGTTTCAAACATTGTTGGCTAAAAATATGATGGCTAAATTTGGAAATAAAACCTTATTCCTGAATAACTTCCTTGATTTATTGTAAATGTTTTTTCTTTTCTTAATTTTTGGTGTCCACCCCCTCTTTTCCCTTATATTATAGTGATAAAGTTCTATCTACGTAAACCATGTTAGCAATTAACTATATATAACAAAGTAATACATTCTTTTACATGTTTGGAGAAAAGGGTAAAATGGGCACTGACAAATGAAATTTGGATAATAAGAAATGATGAATATATATCTTTGGTCAAAATATCAATATAGAAAACAGATAATTATTTTGTCTGCAAAAACAAAAAATTACTTATTTAAATGCATTGGTACCTAGTTCCATTTTGTCTGTTTTCTTATTTTTTTTCCTACTCAGAATCTTTCTTTTTTTGTATTATATAATTTTCCCCATTTTAACCTCAATTTTAGACTTAATTGTCCCAGATTTTTCTCCAAATTTTATTTCTTTCTCATTATCCTTTACTCTCTACGTGACAATTACATCATCTTTTCATCACTCGTTAATTAGTAATTGGAGCTACATAAACCAAAAAAAGAAACGGAGAGCGTTATTGACAATAGAAAATATTTTTCTATGAATGAAAAATGAGTGGGAGAGAGGAGTTGGGAATTCCAAGTAGATACTTATCTAGATATATAGTACCTATAATATATGACTTAAAATAAATCCCTATTAATATATTATTTAAATATAATTGATTATATTTATCTGACCAATATCTCAAAACAAATGTGTATAATAATAATGTAGGGAAATAAGTAGAAATGACATTCAAATCTTAAAGTGAAAACCCTACTTTGGGCAAAAAAGATACTATGTCCGAAAGTATGCTGATATTGATTGTTTTTTTTTAAAATTATTACCTAAGGATTTTATGTAAACAGATTTATATATGTAAAATATTTGATTTGCCTGAAATCAAATCATGTAACAAAACAACCTTACTTTCCGAAAAAAAATGTCCGAAATGTTGTTATTGAAATATTTTACAAAATTTATACTCCTAGAAATATTGTATAACAACTTTATATATATAAAATATTTGACTACCATGATCTATGAAATCATATCATGTAACAAATGTGCAAGAATTATTCCTTACATTTCCGGATTTGAAGTTTTATTTATTTAAATGTGAAAATCATAAGCTATATAAAAAGTGCTACCCGAAAATTTTATAAAGTAGGCAGGAATAAATAGAAATATTGGCACTTTTGAATGAATTTGAAACATTACCTATTTTAAAAACGTCACTCTTGATGTTTCTGGATTTAAAGTATACATATGATATGTTTTAGGAAAAATTTAGCTACAATTACATCTAATGGTAAGCTAAAATGAAATTGTCTAGTGCCTCTGTCTTGGATAGTTACTATGTGTGGTGGTGGGTACTTGGTTGAAAACGCGGCCTCTAAACTTCCTTCGTGGTGGTGGTTTCCTGCAAAACAAGGTGGACCTCGGGGGTTGTTTCCGAGGAGCGCCCCTCCGATGCCTAAGTCAGTCAAAGATGAACACAAGGTCTCTAGTTGAGAGAAATGAGTACCAAGTGCGAGTATTTTGTGAGTGTTTTGTGATAGTACGTACCTCACTCATGCATGGGCATGAGTATTTATAAAAGACATGGGTTTAAGACTGACCTAGCAAGGTAAGTGGGCTTCATTTGGAAGTGGGGCAAAGTAATAAACCCTCTCTTGATTTACTCTCTAGAGCTCTAGCCTAGAGGGGTCTGCCTGGTGATGTTTGCATTGCTCTAGGCGCTCTGACGTAATTTGGCAGAACGTGGTGGTCTGCTGGGCAGACCCCATACAATTTGCCCCCAGACCCAGTGTTTGTTAATAGCAATGCACTGGGTATGACTTTTCTGTTCTGGCGTTCTGCTCTTCACAGATACGTGGATTACTCCTCTACTGATTCTCCATCTCTTTTTCAGAAGTTTACCCGCCCATTTTGGTGGTGTGTTGAACAAGACTCATTAGTTGTGTTTGAATTAATGTGTCTTTTGGAGTCCTAAAGCAGTGTAATGATGAGCAATTATTATTGGTGGGGTGCAGCTGGCCTATTTATAGGCGGACTTCACCATTTCTCAAACTTTTTCCATCCTCATTCTCTTCGTATTCACTGTTACTTGTTTCGCTTACTTTTCATTGAGAATTCACCTAGTGATTCTTTGTACGATTTTCACCAGTTTCTTCAGGGTTCTCTTGTTTTCAGTCTTGGTTTGAAGTTGTTGTATTTTTCCGCTCGTTTCTCAGTATTTGGTTCTTCGTCCTTCAGTTATCTCCATCTACAAACAGGTATTTTTCGCAAGAACTCAATTTTATTCCCTTTTTTCCTGTTTTCTTGGTGGTCTGGCATGGTAGCATCATTATGAAAAGATATTTCTCCTTTTCCCTCTTTATGTGCGATTTCTCTTGTTGTTCCCTAGGGGTTAGGGTTTGCTCTCTTTTGTTGTCGATGTTGTTGGTGCTATTTTGGTGTCATCCCACCATTCATGTAATGTTTTTGCATATTGGCGTGCTTTGTGTTCGTTCTGCTGCTCAGGGCTTGGCTCTGCTCTGGCCCTTTGGTTTGGTTCTGCTCTGCCTCTTCGGCTGAGCTCTAATTTGATTGTTCAATTTAGCTGTACCGATCCCAATTTTGTTGGGCGCTATCTAGTTTGGGCTTTGCTTGTCTTATTATGCCCTAATGTTCGTTTGTGTATCTCTGTTGTTTTCCTTAATATCTCCTTTATTCATTCTGTTAGGTTACCTTTTGTGAGGTATGCATTGTTTCGTTGTTGTGCGCTTGTTGTATTTTGCAAGAAAATATTCTATTTATTGTTCTCCTGTGTATGATGTGTATCCTTGCCCCCCAGTCTAGTAGCTCTGTCTGCAAGTTAGAGGTGCAAGTTAGAGGTTGCCTTTTATGAGGTCTGCATTATTTCGTTGTTGTGTTGTATTTTGCAAGAAAATATCCTATTTCATGTTCTCCTGTGTATGATGGGATTGTAGATAGGCATGAGATCATTGGCGGGTAGCTTAATGTTTGGGGCGAACCTCTGATAGTTGTCACACTTTTTCACGGGCCTCTAAATCTGCTTTCATCGTAGGCCAATAGTATCCTGCTCTGAGGGCTTTATGGGCCAGGGCTCTGGGTCCAATGTGATGTCCATAAAGTCCTTCATGAATCTCTCTCAGTATGTAGTCTGCATCTCTCTGCCCTACACATTTGATTAGGGGCAGGGAGAAAGACTTCCTATATAGCTCTTCCCCGATCAAGCAGTATCGACGGGCTGTCAGCTTCAACTTCCTAACTTTCATCTTGCTCTTTGGTAGTGTCCCATTCTACTGGTACATCACAATTTCTTTAATCCATTCTGGCATGTCGCCCACTACCAGAACATCCTCTGCATCCTCGCATATTGCAGGCTGCTGCTCCCAGCTTTGATAGTGCATCCACTTGAGCATTCTGCGCTCTTGGAACTTGCTCTATCTTAAATCTTTCAATTTTGCAATTAAGGCCCTCATTCTTGCCAGATAATTCTGCATTGTGTGCTCCTTAGCCTCATACTCCCCCTTGACTTGATTGGTTACCAATTGAGAGTAAATCTTCAAGTGGACGTGTTTGGCTCCTAGGGTGTGGCAGAGTTGTAACCCAACAATGGTAGATTCGTACTCAGACTCATTGTTGGTTACAGAGAACAAGAACTTCAGAGCGTACTCAATGATTTTCCCTTCTGGGGTTCTGATGACCACCCCTGCCCCTAAGCCAGTGATGGTTGCAAGCCCATCCGTGAAGACCTCCCATGTTTTGGATTTTGCAGTGGTTTCCTAATAGGAGCACTCTGCAAGGAAGTCTACCAAAGCATGTGCTTTGATGGCAGTGCGTGGAGCAAACTTGATTCCAAAGCCTGTCAACTCCAATGCCCAGTTCATGATCCTCCCTAACTTGTCGACTTTCTCCAAGACTTTCTCTAGGGGCGTATTTGTCAGCACTATGACAGGATGTGCATCGAAATACGACCTTAGCTTTATGGTGGCTAGCACTACAACGTATGTTGTCCTTTCAATCAAGGGGTATCATATTTCTGCACCAGTGAGCGTGTGGCTCATGAAGTATTTCTACCCTCGGAATCTCACCTGCTAAAAAGGCAAATACGTCTGCATTCTCCTTCAGCAGACTGATTAAGTTTACTCTGGTTTCTGGGTCCAGATCCATGCCTATCCTCACTACTTTGCCCTCTTCTAGCCCTCGGAGAACCTCTTCGGTTTCTTCCACGGGCTCGGGCTTTCTGTTCTTGTGGCTAGTTTCTGGCCGGGCATCGGCCCCTTTGACAATTGATGTCTCTGTTGCTTTCTGTTTTTCTCTACTTCTTCAGCCTTTTCGTTCCTCTCTTTATTTTTGACTTCTTCAGCCTTGTCCTTCTTGGCTTTTTACGCCTGAACTTTCTTATCTTCCTTATTTTCTTTTCTCCTCTTCCTCTTGGACCCAGAGTTGTTAAGGGGAGGAGGTCTCTTGTCTTTTTTCAGGGCAGTCAGGTTGCAAGACCTGGCTGCCTTCTGGTCTCCTCTCAGCCTGCCCACCTCACCAGATTTGCTAAGGAAAAGCATGGTCTGGTGATAGGTGGAGGGGATGCCTTGCATTACTTCAAAAAAATTTCTCACCATCAGAGCAATGTATGGTGACAGGAGGTCTACTACCAACAAATCTTGCATCATTGTTCTTCTGACTCCACTCTGGTCTTCTGTAGTTACAGCCAGATGTACTTTCCCTTCTGGGATGATATAGTTTTCGGTGAACCAGACCGTGGGGGTTCCCCCTTTTTTTAGCAATGACTTGTCCATCTCCATCTTCTCGAAGGTTTCCTTGTACATAATGTTTACGACACTTCCGCCATCTAATAATATCCTTCGGACGTCTGTGTTGCAGATCTCCAGAGTAACTACCAGTGGGTCAGAGTGTGGGAAACTCACGCCTTTGCAGGCTTCGGCTGTGAAAGTCATGTTTGGCAGGTCTGGACTTTGCTATGCCTGGTCAATAGAGTAAAAATTGGGGTGAGTGAGCTCTCTTAGATGGGGCCTCTCCCCTCCCATTGAGTTCGAGCTGCCAAATATGGCGTAAATTATTTTCTTCTTCCCCTCTCTGATCTCGACCTGTTTGTTTTTTGGTTTCTTTCCTTTGTTCTGTTGCTCTCTCTTTTTAAATCCCTGATTCCAGACGAGGTACTCTATGAAGTATCCTCTTCTAATCAGGCCCTAAAGGTCATTCTTCAGAGTGATGCAGTTCTCGGTACTATGGCCCGGGGCCTCATGGAAAGCACAAAACTCTGCCATGTTTGGGCCCAGGCTCCTCTTTGTTGTGGGGGGCAGCCTGTGCCATTTGCTATCATCCTTGTTAGTCAGAAATATCTCAGGTCTAGGTAGAGTGAGATTACTATAGCTGTTGTACTTCTCCTGAGACCTCAGTCGGTCCACCTCTATTTCTGCTTCCTTTTGCTTTTATCTATCTGCTTATGTTCTGATGGGGTCTACCACCTCCGAAATTCAGTCTGCCTCCCTGGAATGGTTGATCATTCTATCTGGTCTCTGGCTTGGCAAAATTAGTATCTCCTTATGCTGAGGCTTTATTAAAGTCCTCGATCGCAACGAATTTTTCTACCAGAGCCAAGGCTTCGCTTAGCTCTTTCATGGTGACCCACTTTAGGTCATCCCTGAATTTGCTAGTGTGTGGCAGAGCATTCCTCAGAGCATGCAGAGCTAGCTTCTGTTCCAATTCTGGGATGTGCACCAGCTCCTTGGTTAATCATCCGATAAAGTCCTGCAGACTCTCCTAGAGTTCTGCTTCAGCAGCAGTAACTAATGGGTGGCCTTTCTCCTTCTGCTCCCACTAACAAAATGTTCTTTGAATATCTTGTTCAGTTCATCAAAGTTAGTTGTAGTTCCCTTTGGGATGGTTCTAAACCAGGTGTGAGCTATCCCAGCCAGAGTGGCTGGGAAGTGTCTACACCATGTTGCTTCGTTGTAATTCTCCAGCTCCATGTGGTTTTCGAAAGCTGCTACATGTTCCTAGGGGGTCTCCCTCTCCTTCAAACTTGAGAGTCGAAGGGAGTTTCGCCTTCGACACCCTAGCTGCGATGATCTCGCGTCTGAAGGGAGACTTGGAGGGAGACCTGATCTCATCTGCCAGTGAAGCTGCAGAGGGCCTTTGTCTGGTTTTGTTAGATATGATTCTTCTGAGGTCTGAGGTGGTCTCATTTTCGCCGGATCCCTCTTCTTGGATTAGCCCTAATCTCCTCCTTACGGACCTTCTGTGAGGGTCTCCTCTACGCCTTGACAGGGATTCTTCAGCCTCTGCATTGTGTCTAGGTCTTACCCATGGACGCTGTTGTGCTACAGCCTCTTGCTCTCTTCTACTGGCAGACCTCAGACTGGAGTCTGCCAGGTATTCAGTAGGTATGACATTGCTGAAAAAGCTGGGGTTCCCTTGTTGCATTATTGTGGTGTCCCATTCATCTTCTAGGCATCCTCTTTGTATGTATCCTGGTCCAGAACGACCAGATACGCCATATTCAGATGTGGGAACTGGGGTGTGGACTCTTTTATTGTATCCACACATGGGTTGCCTCACAGCTTTCTCCTCTTCATATGACAGCTGCAAGTATCTTCGTACTAAGTCATTGGCTCTCAACCTTCTCTTTCTTCGGGGACGTTGGCCTCCAATGTTCTCCATGTACTGCTAGGCAAACTGTAGCACATTGATGGCTGCTTGGAGCACTTTAGGGGTGGGCATGACCAAAGAGATACTTGGTTGCCTTGTTTCACGAGTGCAGGGAGTAGTGCTACCCTTTCTTGTTGACCTGGTGGTCGTTTCTCTCGATGGAGAGTAGATTTCATCTTTAGAGCCATTGGATTCAGATGTGTCTGGGTAAGGAGCCACCATTGCGAAGTTATAGATTGGACTTTTCTACTCTTGCCCTCCTTCTAGCGCTAATTTGGTTCTGTCTAGAACAACTACTATGTGTAGTGGTGGGTACTTTGTGGAAAACGTGGCCTCCAAACTTTCTTCGTGGTGGTGGTCACCTGCAAAAAAAGGTGGACCTCGGCGGTTGTTTTCGAAGAACGCCCCTCTGATGCCTAAGTCAGCATAATATGAACACAAGGTCTCTAGTTGAGAGAAATGAGTACCAAGTGCGAGTATTTTGTGATAGTACGTACCTCACTCATGAATGGGCATGAGTATATATAAGATACATGGGTGTAAGACTGACTTAGCAAGGTAAATGGGCTTCATTTGGAAGTGGGCAAAGTAATAAAGCCTCTCTTGATTTATTGTCTAGAGCTCTGGCCCAGAGGGGTTTGCCTGGTGAGGTCTGCATTTCTCTGGGTGCTCTGACGTAATCTGGCATAACGTGGTGGACTGCCGGGCGCACCCCATACAACTAGAATAATTTCAGTTGCCAAAAATATTTAACTCTAATTCTATATACTTTAGTATATATGGAAACATAATGATATGAATTTCCTTTTTTGTCATTCTAAGATACTAGTTTGTTTTGGCTACCTAGTTCAACTAAGCTACTGTAACAGCCCGGCCTCCTAAGCTGCTAGCTTAACACGCTTACTAGTCTCATACTTCAATTAAAATGGACTCTATAATAATAAATAATACTTTAAATGGAACTTGCAGCGGAAACAACCTTAAAATACACGATCTTGGACCTGTAGGTTATGGGCCCACAAAACAATTTTCTTTATATAATACTTCAATTACAGAGTCATTCGATCTCAATCACAAAATAAAGGAATTAAATTAGAACATAACTCGTTGTAACAGACTCCTCGTATCCAAACTTAAATCTCAGGACTTTAACCCATAATGTACATCAGAATCATAACTTTGCTCTAGATTCGACTCCGAGCTTCCAACATTAACTCCTGCAAATAAGAAGGAATAGAAAACAAAGAGAACATCCAAAATGAGTGGAAAACTCGTAACTCTTACTTCAGCCCGTTAAAATCATTTTCATTTCAAATTGTTTTATCACTTGGAAGTCAATCTTGGAAAACGATAATCATTCTGGTAAATGTATATGACTGGCATAGCTCAATCCCCTTACACAAATCGCTGGCAAATACAGGCCTTGGACACAATTTATTTTAGTTTACACTTCACTTATCACTTACACAATACGACCACACCGGTCCACACTATAACCATTTCAGTTCATTATTGATTTATTATTTAGCTCCTCCAACTGTACCTTGCCCACTTTTCATTTCAGTTGACAAACTAGCCAACCAAAGCAAATAATATTCATAATCAACCAAAACACAGTTTCAATAATAACAACACATTCATATCTATGGCAACAGTACGAACTACTTCACCAAAATAGAAGTACAAAACACATGGGCATGAAATAGATTTTGCTGAACATAAAAGTTACCTCAAACGCTTAATTCTTTTAGATTGATATATGATACTTCGAGAACTCCGTAGTTCTATTGGATCTCTTGAAACCCATAATCAATGTCCCAAAACATTCACCTCATAACAAAAACAACAATAGATATCAATAGCAATTGACTACTCTTCACTAGTTTCATACCTCGGTAAAATCAAACTTAATATGATTCCTATTACCTCTTAGTACCGAAATAAACATGTCTCACAACTGTAACCTTCCTACAGCTTCCCCTGAGTAAGTAAGGTGTTAAGGATTAGATTAAACAAGCTTTAGAACATGAATAGGTAAGCTAAACACAAGAGCGATGCAAAGCTGTACTTACAGCACCCTGTGTTATATTTCTATGGAGTTTACTACACCTTTCCAAGGCTTCAAAGCTTGAACAAAGGCTTGAACAAATAGGTATGGATGTCTATAAGAGATATATGTAAGAAAAGGTAGGTGTTTTCGAACAAGAATTGGGTGAAAAGAACCGAAAACCCAAAACCGCTACTTATAGCAAGTAAATGGCGGTACCTATAGGAGAGGGAAACCTCTTCTAGGTAAGGTCGGTTTCATGGAGTTTCTGGGTGATTCTTGCTTGAGGTATTAGCGTGTGTGTTGGATTTCATGCATGAGAAGATCCATGGGAGATCGACACCCAAGTAGCTGCTAAGAAGCTTTCATTGAGGATAGGTCTGAACTGAAATTTCAGCTGACCAGATGTTACTAAGTAAGGAACTTACCCTATTTAGCCACGTAATTCTTGCGAATAAATCACCATTGTAACCTTAAGACATCCCAAGAATGTCATATATCAAGTTTGTTTAGGTTCTAAGCTCGGATTCAACCCCGAAAGGCTCTTTAACTGGAAGTTCGTTGCTACCCGATAAAACGATCTCTATACGATTTTCACAATCTTAATAAATAAGGTTCTTAAGGACCTTCTAACTTATTTATTGGTTTCCAAAACCTTCCTAACCTATAATAATGGTAGATCGTACCCACTTTTGTCCTCATATGGTGTTGGAGAGTATTCTAATCTGCTTAAAGGGTCAAACCAGATGAAAACTTATCATAACTGACAGTTCCAAGTAACTCTTTTTCACCTCAACCTTTAGAAATCTAAAATCCTAATTGAATAACTTAATATAATTACTTTAAACCCAACCTGCTTAAAATTCCGGCTGTTACAACTACATTGTCCAATGGTTAGCAACTATCTTAAATTTTTAAATAATTTGCAAGCTAATCTTGTTGTAGTACCATTGGAGATGATCTAAGGACTTGATTGCAGAGGAAGAAAGAAAGAGTTTTTATATAAGGAGGAGGCAATTCCTATTTTTTTATCTTCTTAGAGCATCTACATTGGTCTAACTACTCTCTTTGTTGATAGCAATGCCACCTCATTTTTAGCTATATTACTTTTAAGACATCATTTCCTCCATTGGTAAGCAACGACGTATGTAGGTAAATGTTTCCTACCAACATCAATTTTTATTCTTTAAATCATGAGTATTTATTGCTCTTACCTCTTTGATTTCAATTGAGCTAGTAGCTCGTTTTGGCTACCTAGCTCAAATAAGCTACAACGTGCAATGGTCAGCTACTAGCTTGAAGTATTTTTATATTTGCAAGCTAGTCCTTATATACAACTGTTGTACATGCTCTAATAACTGTAAATTGACATGTGGCTTTTTGCATTGATAGTTGCCATGTGTTCCATAAAATGAGGAGGTATTGACACGTTAGTTTGTGATTTTGTTTTATTAGTTAAGATATAGATGTTAAATATATTCATAAATCTCTATTATATAAGGGAAGATGGGGATGTACACTAAAAATAAAATAAAGATACACAAAAGCTACAAAAAAACTGAAATGTGGTTCATTTAATCAATTTGATCATGAAATATGATAAAGTATTTAGGATGAGTGAGAAAGTGGAAGAGAGATGGGGATGATCTATACTTTTTACTCATGTGTGATGTACTCGAAAGGACATCTTCCATTGATCTTCGGTAAGATTTTTTTGTCTTTTTTGTTTTTAAATCATTATTGATAATCTACTCTTTAATATTTATTACTCTTTTTTATGTATTTATATTGTACAACTATTTAAACTCTTATGAAATTACAATTACACCCTATAAATAACAAAATAACTAAAACTTAACGATTATTTCAAAAATATGAAAAAATTGTATACACTTCACCGGAAAAATTACATTTATTCCCAAATTTTTACATATTACTTTTTCGTACAAGGCACGTATCGCGTGCATATATGGCTAGTATTCATATAAGTTAAGTCCTCATGCATATATGGCTAGTATTCATATAAGAGCATCATTTATCACGAATAGGGATGACAATGGGTATAGGACGCGAGACCCAAATCCGATTTTTAGGATTCATATCTCAAAATTGTAGACCTGCTAAGTCTGGTGCTCTGAAAAAAGTAAAAGACGTTATCTAATCTAAAACCTTACAATTTTAACTAATACTTTCATACATTCTATCCATAAACTCATGAAGAGATTGTGTAACCCAAGTCTTTGGATTAATCCAAAACTATGAAACAATAATATATCAACATTAGGAAAAAAAACATGTTTTAGGAGGAACTCGCCTTATTGATAAAAAGAAAGTAAAAATAAAAAAATTATGCTTGCACAATACTTGAGTCTTGACCTGGCAGATTTTCTCATTAAAAATTTCGACAAACTGGGTTTCTTGATAAATGTCAGATCCATAAACCAACCTTTTTCGTTGAGAAATAATAAATGGTGCGTAGATCAAACCCCCCCTAGTTAACGGTGCTCCAAGTAGTTATTAGGGTGTAAATCTTTACATCTATATATATATATATATATATATATATATATATATATATATATATATATATATAAGTTGGGATTTGGTGAGAAAGATGTTAAAATGAGAAGGGTAAGGATTGATATGCATATTTTTTGAACTAAATATGCACATTTTTGAATTGAATATGCATATTTTTTGAACTAAATATGCACAATTTTGAATTTAATATGCATATTTCACTTTCGAGCTGTAAGTATATGTTCTTAAGCATTAAAATGCACATTCAGTTCAAATAAAATGCTTATGATAAAAAAGTTGCATGTTTATACTACTACAATAAAGCTCTAATGCAACGTAACAAATGGAACACTTTTGAAAAAGCGTCGCATTTATGAAGCTAATGCAACAGCATTGATGCTAATGCAATGCTTCTTGAAATTTGATATTAGCTATTGCAACGGTTTTTTAAAGAATTGCATTTGCCTTTTTCGGCGATGCATATTTCTAGCAATTGCAACGCTTACATAAATTTATTATTCAAAAAAATCCAAAACTTAATAGCTTATATTGTACACTAGGCGCTAAAACACAACTCATGGCGCTATTTTTATTTTGCCTAATTTTAAACGCAATTTCATCCCATTTTCACCCCCTAACCCAATTTCCCTTCATTTCATTGTTGAACCCAAATTTCTCAAACCCTATCAGTGAGAAGCGAACAGTAGACCAAACCTCAAACTCACTAACAAGAATTATCTCTCGACTGCCTATAATTATGTGTTGCCGCCCATCGATGGTTCCAAAAATATGTGTTGCCGCCCATAGTTCCAAAAATATGTACATAAAATCTTTCTCACCCTTCCCATTTTAAGAATCTTTTTATTTGATCATAATTTTTGTGCATATTGTTTGAACTAAATGTGCATATTTTTTAAACTAGATGTGCAATTTTTTCTATCATGTGCATTTTTTAAAAACTGAATGCATTTTAACATTTAAGTGCATATACTTACAGGTCGACAGTGAATTATGCATATCTAGTTTTAAAAATATGCATATCCAGTTCAAAAAATATACACATCATTCCATATCACCCTTCTCATTTTTAGATCCTTCTCACCGGATCCCAACTCTCTCTCTCTCTATATATATCGAGTTATGCTAAAAACCTATACTTTGCTGAAAACTGAAAACTAACAGTCCTGATTGGAAAAAATGGCCGGGTACATATAAGATTTATAAGGGTACATATTATGATTAGAGCGTACGCGTGCCTCTAACAGCAAAGTTGTGCTGCTAACATCAAAGTTGTCAGTATTTACAAAAATGTCATTAATGAATGCACGCGTACCCCTTTATGTTAACATGTACTCCTTTTACTTGGTTTTCACGGTGAAAATAATTTTCACTTGATCCTATTCCTATATATATATCGTCGGGTTCAGCTAAAAACCTATATTTTGCTGAAAACTGATAGTCCTCATTGGAAAAAAGGGGTACATATAAGATTTAGAAGTGTACATATTACGATTAGAGGGTACGCGTGCTTCTAACATCAAAGTTGTGCTGTTAACATCAAAGTTGACAGTATTTACAAAAATGTCATTAATGATTGCACGCGTACCCCCTTTATGTTAACATGTACCCATTAACTTGGTTTTCACAGTGAAAACAGTTTTGACTTGATCCTATAAGCAAGAGATCCGGTAAAAACCAATCCTTATGCTAAAAACTAAAAATAAGCAACGTGAGCTGTTAGATTAACGCGCTAGTCCTTTCACTTATTCAAACTGTTAGAACTTTTCTCAATCTTGCTTTTTCATTCTCTATCTTCTCACTCTCTTCTTTCCCGCTCACTTTTATTTCTCTTTGCAAACAAGCAAATTTCTTTAAAATTTTCTGTGCAATCGATCGATTCGTAGTCTACGAGATGGTTTTGATTTAGTTCATTTTCGTTCAATGTAACCTCAATGTTTGAGTTTTTCGTTCAATTGATCTTTTGCGTTTTATTGTTTTAGGGCAACGAGTTTGCTTCAAGAATTTCGCATACTTTCAAGCAATTTTCAGCTATTGAATGTTTTAATCTTCATCTTTGCCTACAATCACCTTTTAAGATGCCATTAAGTCGTTTTTTAAGAAGTAATATATGTTTTTCTTTGCTTTGTATTTGCTGTTGGAAGTCCCTACATTGTTGTAACAAATTTTTAGTGTTGATTTAACACCTTGTGTGTCTTGAATCTGTTGTGTTGCAGTTTCTATCTCTTTAACTTCTCGTTTTTTGTGAATTTGTGATGTTTCTATTTCTTTAATATCTGGTTTTGTTGTGAATCTGCTGAAACCACATACAAAGAGTTTGTTATGGGGGTTTCTTGTGAGTCGAAGGTTTGATAATTCATATGGAGATGGTGTACTAGCACTTTACAGGTTTGAGCGTTGCTGTAAAGGTACCATATGATCGATAATGCATAACGTCCGCGTTGTGGCGAGGAGGAGGCAACTGTTTGGCACTTTAGAATCTCATAGCTCTGGGAGTTAAGTAATTGTTGGGAGATGGTGTACTGGCGAGGCGACTATCTGCGAGGAGGTGGTGTGTTGGAGTAGGGTCGGTGCTCGTGTTCACTAGTGAGGCTGCTAGTGTGGCTTATCTGGGGGACCGAAATTCATTGGTGTTTGAGAACAAGGTTGCAAACTCCACTATCATTATCCAACACCTAGCAAGGTGGGTGGAGTAGCATAGTGTCTATCCGGTGAGGATTTTGATAGGCTAAAGTTGTATCACCTAATCAAAGATAATTCCTAAAGTCCTCTAGCAACAATAGTCAAGGGAACTAGGGTCGAGTCCACAGGGAGACAAAGTTTCTATGTTAATATTCAATCAAATAACTACTTCGGATGAAATCACATAGGAAAGACTGGACTACTGAGAATGAGAATTAGACTCAAGGTTTATCTATGAATTAAAAGTCTAGGGCAATAGTTCGGTCCACCATGCTTATACCATTAAAGTGGTTCAAATAACTAACATCACCTAGGTTAAGAGTCGGACGATTAGAGCAAGTGTTAAGCTTATGGTCAAGTCTTAACGCTCATGATTCAACATATGCAGTATGGTCACAAATATAATCAGAATCACTAATGTGTTCTAAGCCTCTAAAACTAAGACTGATCTGTATGAACGATTATTAGCTAGACATAACTCATGAAATACGCCACTAACATAAATTATGGATTCATGAACAAATCACATAACAATCGCTCTAATCAAAACCTAGAAACTATATTAAATAGCAGTCGTGGCATAAACAAGGTTTTCCTCCCTAAAACCCTAGAAAACGAAACTACTTACTCATGGCTACGAAGGACAAAAACAATTCTATGTAAAGATTCATAATTGACAATGAAAGCAATAATCAATCACAAACAATCTAAGTATGAATAAATATGAACGAGACGAAAATAAAGAGATTACCGAAATTGAGTCTGAAATATGAACTATATTGAAAACCAAATCAACGATCCAAACTTCAACAATGGAGAGAAAACTAGAGTTGTAATACTAGGGCTTAATGAAATAACAATGAAAATAAGATGTCTCTAAAAATAAACTAAGTGTTGTATTTATACGAAGTCTAAAAAGGATAGAAAAAGGATAAAAAACGGGCGACAAAATGCGCGTCATTAACCCAGAAAACATCCGCCCGATGGCGTAGGGCGAATCACTCGTCTTCAATATCTAGCCTAGCAATAAAAGCAAAACCGCCCGATGCGTCCGAGCGAATCCGTCTGATCAGGCGGGTCTTGCGTCTTTTCAGGACTTTGCAGCAGACACAGCACAAGTAATTGGGCATAGTAGAAAAACCGCCCGATGGCTTCAGGCAAGGTTGCCCGATCGGCGTTTTGATGATCTTCCATCAGCAATGATTTCCGCCCGATCGGGCGAAACAGCCCGGTAGCATCGGGCGAAATGCAGTTTTTCTTCTTTGGCTCTTTGAGCCAAAACTTCGAACCAAGGACGCCTCTAAGCCTATAGAGTGTGGCCTTAGAGCTCCGCAACTCAGCAAATATGCCTCATAACTCCGCCTATCATACGTTGTTGCTCAAAATAGCAAACAATAGGGAGAAAACTCCCTAAAACCTGTAATTCAACATAAAACACGCAAAGCAGAACTAGATAGAGGAGTAAGCATAAAATAGCTCCTAAGAGCATAGTTTGACGCACATTTTAGCTCATTAGTAGGGGGAAAAACTATACAAAATAACATGATATCAAATTCCCCCAAGCTAAGCTTTGCTTGTCCTCAAACAAATAAATCATGACAAATGGAATTAATTGCCTTACCCCAAGGGAATAGAACATTCAAAGCTCAAAACATTTTCAAGACTAAGAATCCTTCAAGCAGGCATAAATTCAAAATTGGCTGTTCAGATCCATCCAACTACCAATCATACAAGCAAAAGATCAAATGCAACATCTACATGGCATACATGTCCTGAAAAGGTGCTCACCAAGGTGTCAGTACTCTCAATTTTGCGGCAGGCAAAGAATATGTCCATACACTCACCAACATGACCATAAATGTCCCTTCCCACTCACACTCTCATGTGTTTAAGAAGGTTAAATGTCGCTCATCATATAATCAAGTCGACTCAGTTAGCAGACATACTCTTTAACTTTGACAAGTTGACTCAAAATCCATTCGATAAACATTGTAAACACAAGCTCAAGAATACTTTTTAGGGTTGTAATGAGGCTTAGGCAAGGTTAGGGAATAATTCTAGGAAATGTGGTGGAAAAATCGAGCATGATAGAGCAAAAGTAAGTCATAAGATGGCCGAAGGTAGACGAAACATATCCCAATAATACCACATAACCACAATACACCCCCACTCCTATGAATCGATAATGACCTCCAACAAGCCAACTTTCAAATAATGTAACACAATTTCTCTCTATAGATAACGTGAATGAAGGAACTTTGAAGTCTTTGACACTTTGATTTCTCTTTTCTTTTTTCCTTTTCTTTTTCTTTTTCGAACCAAACATTCACGCAACTCAAAACTTGCCTTTTCTTTTATTTTTTTTCTCACACTTAAAACCACGTAAAATATACTTTTATTCCCCAAACTACGCAAACCATAAAGACTAATATCAAACTCAACCCATGCAAATGCACCCCCAAGCTAGGCTTGGGAATAATATATATATGAAGGCTATGGGCATGTAATAGGGCTTAGTAACACGAAACATGTCATTAGGCTCATTGGGGTTAAGGAGGATAAAAGTATAACAAAAATTTCACTCTGAGGCTCAAGAATTTAACAAAAGAACCCCTCTATCATAGAAAATGTAACAAGTCACCAGACATCAGATAAGTACGAAGTTAAAGTCAAGATCAATCGACTAAAGAGAAACTAACACACTAAAAACAGATTGGATAGTAATGTGAATCCATTAGGCTAGAAAAGGCCTCATATTTTAACCAGTTCAGGCATGCAACACAATGTAGCGTGTAATTATCAAAACTCGCTCGAAATCATGGCAATCAGACATCAAATCATACCCTTAAAATCACAAAAGCCCAGCTATCCAGAAAACTTAAGTCAAATCATTTTCAATCAAAGAACAACAAGGGGCATAGGGAGACAATCAAACCAGTCATGATCAATCATATTTTATTGTGTTTTTTCAGGATTTTTTTCTTAAAGCAGTAAAACTAGTCTAGGAAAGTAGTAAAACTATACAAGAAAGCATTAAAAGAGAGAGAGAGAATACATACAGAGATGATAATCCTCCCCCAAGCTGAACTCGACAATGTCCTCATTGCAGCGAGGGAAAGGACTATGACAAGGGCATCAGTCGCCCATATGAGTGTCGGTGTTACCACCGAAAAAACCAGTTGAATCACCACCAAAATAACCACGTGGAAAACCCCAGGAAAACCTCTACCGCCAGCACCAAAGTCCCCTAAAGAGATAGAGGCTCGAGGTCTATCACCATCATCACCATTTCCATCACCAACATCATCATCTCTACCATCCTCCTCATCAGCCGGCACACTATAGTCAGGGTTCCACGTGTACCATGATGGGTGTTCGGCACTCTCAGCAATGTGATGACGCGCACAGTAGTCGTCATACACGGGATATAAAGCCAACTGTGTATCACGTTCTAGACGGTTAAATCGTGGAACCATGTCAGCAATAGTATCAACACGCTGGCCATGTCGTGCAATGGCCGAGGTGTTGGATGCCTGATGCAGCTCCTGTAAGGTAGCAGTGTCGGTTGTCATGCCAACCTGCAAGCTCTACAACATCCCCATCATACCTGCATACTCAAAATCATTGAGCGGGGAGGGGGAGGAGGGTGTGAGGAAGTAGAGGCGCCAGGATCATCAAAAGTGTGATGCCTCCGCATATAGGTGTTCTATGGAATCTCAATGTGGGGCTATGGGATGTCTTCCCTTGCTATGCGGAGGTGATAGTGGTGAAGGCCAGGGCAAATACGTGCTATAGGGTCAGGGAGCTTTATAGACTCGAGGGTCTCATTGATGAGGACACATTATTTGCCGTTGGCTTTTCTTTTGAGGAGGTGGATGGTCTCAAGGTAGGTAGCATCCAACAGCTCAGGGGTCGAGGTAGGACCGTATTGGGCTTCATCAAACCCAGGGATCCACCTAGCAAAAAGGGTGACTAACCCCCGTTAACAATACGGCTGGTGGGAAGGTTGTTGGAGACATGCTCCAACTGCATGGCAACCTGATGAGGAATGTTATACTCGTATTATAAATCTATGCCCTTAAACATATACATCCCCAACAAAGTAAAATCATCTTTTCTTATCAATTGCCCTTCCACCCTAGCAAATAAGGTCCATGCCATAAATCGAACCCAAATGGTAAATATAATATGGTGGATCATCTTGGCCGGACAATGCTGAAATGTAAATGGCCCCTCCTCCCTAGTCAAACCAGAGTAGATCAGACGAGGTTGCCAATCGCAGGTAGTCGAATTGGCCCCATGTTGGACAATCTAAGGACTCAAGCAATTTCAGGCAGTGTATATTCTGGGTCCCTATTGCAAGGTCGAAATCTAATGTGAGTGACAGGGCCAGACCTAGGTTTGACGACCTGTAAACTACTATAGAATTCGTAAACAAGCAAACCAAACCCGAACAATAAACAATGACTCCATGCCAATAACACGCATCAGTTCCTTAAAATTATCATACAAACCTAGACTAGTAAGTCAAGGGAGATCAAGGAAACGAGTGGAAACTACCTCACGCTCCCGAAGGAGACGAAATTTGGCCTTCTTCTCTTCATCTCGAAAGATGACTTGAGGAAACCGATCATCTAGTGCAATTGGTGGTGGTGGTGGTGGTGGTGGTGGTGAAGCAGATCGTTGCCGTCTCCTAGATCTGGAACCTTGACCACGTAAAAGCCGTCCTAAACTTGGCATAGAACCCAAATTAAACCGTTACTCACAAATGTGGATGAAAAATGGGGGAATTGTGTGAAAGAGGGAGAAGCTGAAAATTGGTGGTGAAAGATGGAGAAAGGTAGGAAGGAGATGGAGGAAAAAGCTTGGAGGAAGCTTTAGTGGAGTTTGAAGGTGGAGGAAGGTAGTTTATATGGAGTTTGAAGGTGGAGGAAGGTAGGTTTAATGGAGTTTGAAGGTGGAGGAAGATGAGGGTTTAGATAGAGAGAGAAATTTTTGTGAGTGAGGGATGAGTGAATGAGAGGGTGTGAGTAAAAGAAAAAGAAGGGAGACCGAATAGAACAAGGGAAAAAGAAGTCGGCCCAATCGGGCTAAGTCGCCCGGTGCCATTAGGCGCAAATTCACCCAGTCAATTTCTGAAACGGCCGTCAGGCAAACATCCGCCCGATCGGGCGATTTTTATGCTCAAAGCTATTTTGTTGTGGGCCCGATCTTGCTGAGTTGCCAGGTGCTTCCGGGCGATATTTTCTTCATATAAGTGCTGCCGCCCGATGCCATCGGGCGTTCTTTATTTTTGGTAACTTGTTAACATCAAAAAGACGTAATAACAGCCCGATCGGGCGACACCACCGATGCCGTCGGGTGAAATGCTTTTCAGCCTATTTTTCACGTTTTTTCTCAAGTTCTGCTACACAATGGCCAAGTACCTGCACAGACTGCACTCACAACTGCTGTTAGTACACTCTAACTCTCTCACTAAGCTACAAAAACTATCGAAAATAATCTAAGGGAAAGAGTTACGGGTTGCCTCCCGCAAAACGCTGGTTTATAAAGGTCCCGCCCGACCATATTACCTCCCCAGTAAAACATCATCTCATGAAGGAGATCCGAAACGAATTTCCTCCACACAACCAATGAATGCACCCTCATGGTACAGCTTCAGATGCTGCCCATTAACCTTGAGGTTCTCACCTTTTTGACTAACGACCTCTATAGCTCCAAGTGACTTCACTTTAGTCACCTAAAAAGGTCCAGACCATCTAGACTTCAACCTAGTAGGAAATAATCTCAACCTTGAATTAAACACGAGCACTTTATCACCAATCTGAAACTCCCGTTTCTGGATCATGTTGTCGTGCAACTTCTTCGTTTGCTCTTTATAGAGCCTATGATTCTCGTAAGCTTCTAAACGAAGCTCATCTAACTCATTCAGTTGAAGAAGTCGTGCCTCACCTACAGCTACCAAATCAAGGTTAATCTCTTTGATCGCTCACGCAGATAAATACTCCATTTCAACTGACAAATGGCAAGCTTTGCCAGATACCAATCGATCAAGGGTGGTCCCCAATGGAGTCTTCAAAGCAGTGCGGAGCGCCCAAAGAGTAACATTAAGCTTTAAACACCAATCCTTCCTAGATTTTGTGACAACTTTCTCTAAAATCCTTTTTATTTGCCTATTATAAACCTCTACCTGACAACTAGTCTGGGGATGATAGGCTAGACCAACTTTGTGTGTGACCCCATGTGTTTTAAGAAGGGCTTTGAAGGTGCTCTTGTGAAAATGAGAACCTCCATCGCTAATAAGAACTCTAGGGACTTTGTTCAAAAAAAGAACTCTAGGGACACCAAAACGGGGAAATATGATCTTTTTAAACAATGTCATCACCTTAGTTAGTTTAATTCGGGACGGGAATTAAACGGAGTTTAATTCGGCGCGTTTAAAACGACAAAAAATTTAAAAATTCGGTCAAATATTCGACTAAAAAAATGTTGACTTTTAAAATTCGGATATGTACGTATACGCGTTTAAAACGGTTTCAATTTTAAAAATTGGGCCAAAAATGCGGCTTTTATTTTTATTGCCATTTTCACTTGTATAGTATTTTATTTGAATAACATCTATAATTCTATAATCTATATACCTATGTATATAAGTAAATCATAAATTCCTAATATTTTTGAAAAACATACGCTATACGGCTGTAGCACCACATGACGAACAACCAAGCATGCTTGCTACTAAACTCTAATAGCATCAAGATCAAGCATAACTACCATACTCTTTCCCCAATTTGTCATTTAGAAACCTTAGAAAATTTCATTCAGCTGAAGATATGATTGAAATGTGTAGGTATACAATAAAAGAACTTCTAGAAAAAACTAAAATCATAAATCATCGATGAGTATTAGGAGAACTACAACTTCATTTCATTCAAAATCATAGCCATTCAATTACATATTCATCATTAAAAACCTAAACCATTAGAGATCTACAACTTCTAAACCCTAACTGCATCAAAAATAAACATAACATCCCCAATATCTGCACCAGAAACCCTAGAATATTACAAATAGAGTTAACCTCTGAAACCGTAAAGAGTTCTTCCTTGCCTCTTGAGAGCATAGACGACATCCATGGCGTTAACAGTCTTCCATCTGGCATGCTCAGTGTAAGTGACTGCATCACGAATTACGAATGACTGAGCTTGCTTGCTTGCGTGGCGGTGGCTGCTGGTTCAGGCGCCGACTCGAAGTTCGTCGGTGGCGGTCCCTGGCCGGTGTAAGCGGAGCTGCAGAGAGGGAGGGAGAGGGACGGCTGGGCTAGGGTTTCTTTTCACTAAGCAGAGAGAAATTGAGAACACAACCAAATGCACGTTCTATTTTTGGGAGCTTCTAAGACCTTCCGTTTTTTTTCAATAAAACGCGAATAAAATGTTTTTTACGTTTTATTCGGGAGACCCCCTTTTTTTGCGTTTTATACGGCCTGAACGTATTTTTTCGTTTTTTTCCCGTTTTTTAACGGGAGCGGCGTTTTATTCGCGTTTTATTCGCGATTAAACCAACTAAGGTCATCACAACCTTTGAGTCATTGGTTGGTGATGCAATAACTTCCACCCATTTTGTTACATAGTTGACAGCCACTAAAATGTACTTATTCCCACACGAACTAGGAAAGGGACCCATAAAATCAATTCCCCAAACATCAAAAGGTTCAACTTCTAAAATTTCACTCTGTGGCATTTCATGCCTCTTAGATATGTTACCCGACCTTTGACAAGCACCACAAGACAAACAAAGGCACGGGCATCCCTAAAACTCGTAGGCCAATAAAAACCGCTATGCAGAACTCTATGTCCAATAGCTTGGGAACCTAGGTGACCACTAGAAGGCATACTATGGCAATGTTTCAAAACCCCCTCCATCTCCCAATAAGGAATACAACGACGGAACATTCCATCAGAGCATTGCTTATAAAGAAGGGGATCCTCCCAAAAGTACCTTTTAGCATCATGATAAAACTTTTTTTCTTTGCTAATAGGTAAGATTGGAAGCATGAGAACCACCAAAACAGTAATTGCAAAAATCAGCATACCACAGGGATTGAGGACAAATAGCAAGCAAATGATCATCAGGAAAAGAGTCATCAATAGGAGATTCGAATTCAGACTCAAACCTTAACCTAGAGAGGTGGTCATGAACCACATTATTTGCATCTTTTTTATCTCTAATTTCAAGATCAAACTCCTATGACAACAATATCCATCGAATCAATCTGGGTTTGGCCTCCTTCTTGGCAAACAAATACTTTAATGCTGCATGGTTAGTATGTACAATCACCTTCGAATCTATCAGATAGGTTCGAAACTTGTCCAAAGCATAAACTATGGCCAACAATTATTTCTCTATCGTAGCATAATTAACCTGGGCCGAATCCAAGGTTTTGCTGGCGTACTATATAGCATGGAGCACTTTATCTTTCCTATGACCAAATACTGCCCCAACAGCGTAATCACTAGCATCACACATTATTTCGAAGGGAAAATCCAAATCGGATGGTTATATGATAGAAGCAGTGATCAATGCCGTCTTTATCCTGTCAAAAGACTCCACAACAGCATCAGTGAATACAAATGTGGCATCCTTAAGCAACAATTGAGTGAGAGGTTTCGCAATTTTTGAAAAATCTTATAAACCTGCGATAAAACCCCGCATGACCAAGGAAACTTCTCACTCCTTTGACATTTATTGGAGGGGGAAGTTTCTTAATCACTTCAATTTTTTCTCTATCAACCTGAATGCCACACTCAGAAATCAGATGACCCAACACAACACCTTCATTGACCATAAAATGACATTTTTCCCAATTTAAAACAAGGTTCACTTCAGCACATTTTTTCAACACCTTAGATAAATTATGCAGGCAAACATCAAAATCAGACCCATACATTAAAATCATCCATAAAAACTTGGAATAATTGATATGAATAATCCGACCTTTGGCCGGTATTCCATCAATGGTACCACCTTCAATTAATCCAGGTATAATCCGACCTTTGACGCCCATATTCTCTCATTGGTCCCTCACCTGTTGGTAAGTCATGGTGACCTACAATCATGGTAATCCTCCTAATTACGTGATTAATAGCTAATTAAGTATATTTAAAACTTAAATTTTTAATTAAAATTCTAAATCAAAGTCATTATAAAAAAAACTAAAAAAATTTAAATTAAGTTCCCTCCCCAGCCAACTCCCTCACCCCCCTCCCCTGCGCCTGCCACCCCACCCCCTCCCCTCCCCCTGCGCCTGCCACCCCACCCCCTCCCCTTCTGCGGCCACCCTCCCCCTTCCCCTGCGCCTGCCACCCCACCCCCTCCCCTTCTGCGGCCACCCTTCCCCTGCGCCTGCCACCCCACCCCCTCCCCTTCTGCTGCCACCCTCCCCCGCCACCCCACGCCCTCCCCTTTCCAACATATCACTCACACTCAATCACTCACACACTCACTCACCACTTACCACTGCCGGAACGCCAAAGTCACCGCCGGCGACTCAGCCACCAGCACCAACATCGCGTCCGGACCGCAAACCACCTTCACCTGCCCCCTTCTTTCGAAAGAACTTTGGAAACCAGAGAAAGAAAGAGAGAAAGGGGCGAGAGGGAGAATGATAAAGACGGAGAACTGCGGTGGTGGGCCCCTTCTTGGTCGAGTCGCCGGTCATCGGTCGCCGGTGAGCAGCTGTGGGGGGAAGGGGGAGGGGATGGGGTGAGGGTGGGAATGGGGCTGGGGGTGGGTTTTCATTTTTTAAAAAAGTTTTTTTTTAAAAAGAAAGTCAACGGTAATTTTAGTCGGTCAAACAGGTTGCCATCATCCTGTACCAATGAGAGAATATGGGTGTCAAAGGTCGGATTATACCTGGATTAATTGAAGGTGGTACCATTGATGGAAGACCGGTCAAAGGTCGGATTATTCTTGTCAATTTTTCCTAAAAACTTCCATGATATTTTCAATGAAATCAGAGAATATGACCATCATACAGCGCTGAAAGGTAGCAGGAGCATTACACAAGCCAAATTGCATTCTACGATATATGCAAAAGTACCATAAGGACATGTAAAAGTAGTCTTTTCCTGATCATCTGGGTGATAGGAATTTGGAAAAAGCCAGAATATCCATCTAGATAACAGAAAAAGCTATGCTTTGCTAACCTTTCTAACATATGATCAATAAATGGAAGCGGAAAATGGTCCTTCAAGGTGGCATTATTAAGTCTACGATAATCAATGCACATTCGCCACCCTGTGACTATCCGGGTAGGGATTAAATCACCCTTATCATTTTTCACAATAGTTGTCCCTCCCTTCTTAGGAACTACATGCACATGACTAACCCACTTAGAATCAGCAATAGGATAAATAATGCCTGCATCTAACAATTTCATGATCTCTTTCTTCACTACCTCTTGTATGTTAGGATTTAAACGCCTTTGAGGTTGAATGCAAGGGCGGTGTTTTTCCTCAAGATTTATACGATGCATACAAACGTCAGGACTAATGCCCTTAAGATCGTCAATACTATACCCTATAGCCTTCTTGTGCATACAAAGCACTGCAAGCAATTTTTCCAATTGGCTATCTGTGAGTTTAGTACTAACAATCACATGACATTGTTTCTTATCATCCATAAAAACATATTTCAAGTGGGAGGGGAGTGGTTTAAGTTCTACCTTTGTTGCCTGAGGTGTAGAGGTAGAATACACATTTTCCATTACCACAAACTCTTGTCCCTTTTCAGTAGTAGGGCCCTCCAAATCAGCAATATAGGCGTCGATTTCAGTATCGTCGCCTGATGGATCTCCCATAGTAAGTGCTACCTCCATAGGGTCAGCACTAGATATCTGCGGGAATGAAGATAAAACAGCTCTGCCTACAACATCAATCCTGCAATAAGATTCCTCAAGCATATGAGACTTCACAGCATTTGTTAGTTTAAATGTCACAGTATCATCACCAACTCTCAAAGCCAAAGACCCAGACTTGACATCAATTACAACACCAGGAGTATACAAAAATGGTCTACCCAAAATAATAGGAATAAGGGCATCCTCCTCCAAATCCAACACAACAAAATCCACAGGGATATAAAACTTTCCCACCCTAACAATGACATCTTCTAAAATACCTAGAGGGTATTTTATGGAACGGTCAGCCATCTGCAAAGTATTTTGAGTGCAGTTAAGTGCCCCCATGTTAAGTTTTTTACAGACAGACAATGGCATGACTGACACAGAAGCACCTAAATCACATAATGCTTTATCAATGAATAATGCACCTACATGACATGGGATGGAAAAACTACCAGGATCTTTCAATTTAGGTGGAGATTTATTATGCAAAACAGCACTACACTCTTCAGAATCTACCCCACCAAAATCTTTCTTTTTAGTAATCATTTCCTTCAAAAACTTGGCATAAACAGGCACTTGAGAAATAAGTTATGTGAAAGGGATCGTTACCTTAAGGTTCTTGACCATAGCCAAGAACTTACCAAGTTGTTGATCTACTTTGGAATTCTGCATCATGTGAGGAAAAGGTAGCCTTGGTGTAAAAGATGTTTCAGAAACCTTTTCCTTCTACTTCCCTGTCTGTTCAACTTCCTCAGGCAATTCAACCTCAAACGTAGAATTCTTCTCCAAATTCTCCTCTACTACCTCCTTCTCTTTGATAGGGGCAACATCATCATCAATGGGCATAGGAGGACCAGCATAAGCAGTGCCACTATGGAGTGTAACAACATTTGCTTGCTCCTTCTACATAGGCTGCCCAGGCAATAATCCCTGCTGCCTCTGAGCATTGTTTCCTGCCAATTGGGAAATCGGAGTCTCAAGAAGTTTGATGTGCTTCTCTTGAGCTCTTTGTGCCTCGTCATTAGTTTTCAGCATTTTCAGCATCAACTTCATCAATTCAGATTCAGTATGCTCTTGTAAGGTTACATTTTATGGTGCAGACTGAAAATTCTGTTGAACATGTCTTTGAAAACCAGGGGGATTTTGAGAATTCCCTTGGCTTTGGTAATAGTGGGGTCTTGAGTTATTTTGTAGAGGCTGACAAGAATTTTGTGGAGGGTGGTAGGATTTTGTGGTTGTGGATTCTGAACAATGTTGCTTCTATAAGAGAGAAGTGGGTTATCTCTCCACCCAGGATTATAGGTATTTGAGTATGGATTGTTTGGTTATCTCTGCTGAAAAGCATTTGCCTGCTCCATCTGATTCTTACCAAACTGAAAATCGTAGCCAAAGTGGCCCTGAATACCACACACCTTGCAGTAAGATGAGGTAATGGGTGCAACAACTGACATATCATTGATACTCATAGGGGATGTAGAGGAACTAGAAGGCTTCAAATTGTCAAACTTCTGATTTAGTTGCGCCACTTGAGATGCTAGTAATGAAATGGTGTCAACATCAAGTACCTTCTTAGTGTGACTCCTAGATGAGGAGTGATCATTGGCAGCAATATTAGCTAGGAAGTCATAACCTTCATCAATTGCCTTGTCTAAAAAGACTCCTCCTACAAACGAATCAACAATACTCTTCGTCTGCGGCTGCAAACCATTGTAGAATGTTTGCGTCAGAAACCACTTGTCCATATTATGATGTGGACACTCCCTCAGTAAGTCTCTGAATCTAGTCCACGCTTCCCTCAATGTCTCATCTAGCTCTTAGGAAAACGTGGCCAACTTATTTCTGATGTCTGCTGTTTTTGTAGGAGGGTAATACTCTTTGAGGAATGCAGCAGAAATCCCCGACCATTTTGTCTTAGTGATGTCACTGAACCACCTCTGAGCTTTGTCTCTGAGTGAAAACTTGAACAACATGACTTCAACTGCTCAGGTGTAACTCCTTGATGTTTATCTGTTCTGCAGAGTTGTTAGAATCTATGCAGATGATTGGCCGGATCTTCAGTAGGATGCCCACCAAACTGATTTTGCCGCACCATGTTGATGAGTGTAGGCTTGATCTCAAAATTATTTGCATCTATGGTGGGCATTCGAGGACCAGTAGGTACACCGTCACGATTAGACACCCCATAGGATTTCAATGACTTTGCCATTGGTGGTGAAAAAGTCTCTGAATCGGGTTTCTCATGTTCAAACTCTTTTCTAAGGTCCTGAAGTATCGCTTCCGTGTTTGGATCCCCTGGAAATATATGTGTTTTCTATTTGTACTTGGACGTAAAAGAGAAACAACAAGATAACCGTGAGAGTGGCCTCAATTGCAACGGGAGGTTCCAATAAGGCAAAAAGAAGTATGCTAAATATTCGAAATACAACTAGAAAATTAGTCGTCTCCACGGCAACATCGCTAAAATTTGATAGGTTAAAGTCGTATCACCTAATCAAAGATAATTCCTAAAGTCCTCTAACAACAATATTCAAGGGAAGTAGGGTCGAGTCCACAGGGAGACAGAGTTACTATGTTAAAATCCAATCAAATAACTACTTTAGATGAAATCAGATAGGAAAGACTGAACTACTAATTAAACTAAGAGAATGAGAATTAGACTCAAGGTTTATCTATGAATTAGAAGTCTAGGGCAATAGTTCGATCCACCATGCTTATACCATTCAAGAGGTTCAAATAACTAACATCACCTAGGTTTAGATTCGAACGATTAGAGCCAGTGTTAAGCTTATGGTCAAGTCTGAACGCTCATGATTCAACATATGCGGTATGGTTACAAACATAATCAGAAACACTAATGTGTTATAAGCCTCTAAAAGTAAGGCTGATCTCTACGAACGATTATTAGCCAGACATAACTCATAAAATTGGCCACTAACATAAACTATGGATTCACGAACAAATCACATTACAATCGTTCTAATCAAAACCTAGAAGCTATAGCAATTCAAATAGCAATCATGTCATAAACATGGTTTTCCTCCCTAAAACCCAAGAAAAGGAAACTACTCACTCATGGCTACGAAGGACAAAAACAATTCTATGTAAAGATTCATATTTGACAATGAACGAAATAATCAATCACAAAGTATGAATAAATATGAACGAGACGAAAATAAAGAGATTACCGAAATTTAGTCCGAAATATGAACTATATTGAAAACCAAATCAACGATCCAAACTTCAACAATGGAGAGAAAACTAGATTTGTAATACTAGGGCTTAATGAAATAACAATGAAAATAAGATGTCTCTAAAAATAAACTAAGTATTGTATTTATACTAAGTCTAAAAAGGATAGAAAAACAATTAAAAACGGGCGACAAAACGCGCGTCATTAACCCAAAATGACATCCGCCCGATGGCGTCGGGCGAATCACTCGTCTTCAAAATCTGGTCTGCCAACAAAAGCAAAACCGCCCGATGGGTCCGGGCGAATCCGCCCGATCGGGCGGGTCTTACGCCTTTCAGAACTCTGCAGCAGACACAACACAAGCAACTAGGCATAGTAGAAAAACCGCCCGATGGCTGCGGGCAAGGTCGCCCGATCAGGCGTTTTGACGATCTTCCATCAGCAATGATTTCCGCTCGATCGGGCGAAACAACCCAGTAGCATCGGGCGAAATGCAGTTTCTCTTCTTTGGCTCTTTGAGCCAAAACTTGGAACCAAGGACGCCTCTAAGCCTATGGAGTGTGGCCTTAGAGTTCCGCAACTCAACAAATATGCCTCATAACTCCGGCTATCATATGTTGTTGGTCAAAATAGCAGAGAATAGGGACAAAACTCCGTAAAACCCGTAACTCAACATAAAACAGGCAAAGCACAACTAGATAGAGGAGTTAGCATAAAATAGCTCCTAAGTGCATAGTTTTACATACATTTTAGCTCAAAAGTAGGGGAAAAACTTTACAAAATAACATGATATCAAATTTACTCACACCTGGTGTCCAACGTATTCCTAGGTTTACTCACACCTAGTGTCCAACGTATTCCTAGACGGGGTGGTGAAACATAATGTCGATGCTGCGGATTGTGGTGGGGGTTTGGGTGGGCTTAAGAAGTGTGGCACAAAACCAGGAAAGGGAAGTCAAATTTTGTAGCCACTCATAGGATGAAGGCATGATGGCCTCCTGAACATTATGAAGCGAAAGCTATTCTTATGGAAGTGCAATATGGGAGACGCTTTGGGTTGAAAGACGTTATCATGGAATCTGATTGTCAAGTGTGATGGCTAGATTATAGAAGAATGCTTCCTAGCTGTCTGATCTGGATCTAATTAAAGATGCCATTTTCCATTGATTATGTATTATTTTTGATTCTGTTTTCTTTTCTCATGTTAGGCGTGATGGTAATGTTGTAGCATATAAATTAGCTAGGCTAGTGCCGTTTGGAGTAGAGCAATGTTAGGAGAATCATTGTCCTTCTAGATTGCTCCGTATGTACTAATGGACAATTTGTCTCTAATTTAATGCACTTGTCGTTCCCTTCAAAAAAATCCCTCAAAAAGGATATAATTGTAGTTGAATCAAAGAAGAATCACTGACTTTAGCTTGTCTTATTTTGTTTTCCTTGGAATGTGCCATTGGATTGATGAGGATGAGACAGAGACGAATCTATCTGAAATGCTACTAGAGTATCTAAAATTATCTTTAGATATGGCTCAACGATAAATATCTGCAATTAAAAGGGTAATCTTAATTTTAACATACTATATATCATCAAATACTTAGCTATGCAAAAATATGACATTTCATTAGCAATGATTAGAATTACATGATACAATTTAATAATGTGTTGAGTTAACAATGGTCCTTCGTTTGGAAGCTAACATAACAAAAAAAAATCAAGGATTTAAACCTTTACTTTAGAAATCATATGAATAGAGTTTTATTTGAGATATAATATACTGGAATATTTAGCGACAATATGAATATGGTATTATATGTGAGATATCAAAGATTAAATTGATGAAATCTTTCCTTTATGGAGGGAGTAGTATGTTAGATCTGCTGTTTTGTTCGCTTGAAAAAAGGCAAAGGGGTAGAAGCTTTCTCTAATATTTACAATCTTCTACTCTTCTATTTTATATTGATTGTCATGTTGTATTACATGCATTTGAGTTGTACTTCATTCATTGAGAATGAGACAAAATAACGATGTTAATTATAACTTAAACGAGGCAACATAACTATGTTATAATGTTACCAAATAAAATTAGGATTCAAATTGTGGAACCTGGGCTTACCTATGCTTGTATAAAATCTCTCAAATTTAAATAGCCTAGCTTAGCTAATTTTATTGTACAAAAAGAGTTTACTAGAGTTCAAGGGTTTGAATTAATTTTCAGTGTTTTGAAATGAATAGCTAGTTAGGCGTTTTTAATCACTATGACCAAATATCATATATATAGTAGTTGGAATTAAAAAGGAATCATTGAAATCGATTTGTCTTTTTTTGTTTTCCTTGTAATGTGCCATTGGATTGATGAGATAAGATAGAGACGAATATATCTTAAATGCTACCGGAGTGCTTGAAATTGTTTTAGACGTTTTTATATCATATTCGAAAGATAAATTTATGCAAAAATAGGCTAATGCTGATTATGCTTAATATATATGAACTTATATTAACTTATCTGACCTTATTTAAACTTATCTTAGCATATCTAATCTTATTTTTCTTTAAAAAAAAGTTGTAATAAGTTGAATAAAATAAACCCTATCGTTAGCATCATTCGTTTATTTATTATAAGCCCTAAATAGCTTTATGTCAAAAAGAAAGAGACATATTATTCCTGAGGAAAATGATGAAAGTAAAGAATCATTTGATATTCGATTAGAGGGAATCCCCCCCCACACCCCCCACACCAAAAAAAGGGTATAGATTCATGACATTCATCCTATCTTATCTTTAGCAAAAGGCAAATTCCATTATGTCAAAGGAATCCCACGAGGGAAAATAATATGTGAAGAATTTGATAAAAGAAATATTCCTACATAAACAAAATATATATACCCCTTTCCGGCCTCCACCAGTATAGAGTTATTAATTGATGAGATCAATATAAACTCAAATACCATAAATAAATAAACATTTGTTTGTTTGTCATCACTGTATATTATTTTTGTTTATTTTGTTCTCTTATTTAAGTATTTCTAAACTAGTAATCTGGTAATTTTCTTTCTTTGTTTGCTTCTGTCTTATATAATATTAATAGCCTGTATAGATATGTTTAACTAATGTTAGCTTAAATTTAGTATTGTTCACAGTACATATTTATTTTTGGATCTATCGATGAATCATAATTTTACAATAGGGAATTTTTTACATTAATAATCTCAAATTTCGTAGATTTTCCAAATGACAACTTATAGTTTTCATTACTCAAGAATAATTCTGAAACAATTGTATCACGAGGTGATACTTTCCTCGATTTTGTTGATCCATTATATATGGGTCAAATTAGTTTGATAAGATACCAGTGAAATTTCAAAATAGCTAAAAGAATTCTCCTATATGATAATTAGTGTATTACTTCAAGGTTGTTTAATCTTTTTACTTTGAATAATCTATTATAATTCTTAATTTGAAGGTAATCAAGAGTTGAAGCTAATGTCAATCCCACCAGAATCACCATGGAGAGGTGCTGCATCGTTCTTATCTCAGCCAGTTAGTCAAACAGATGTTCTTGCTGCTCAAGCCCTAGTTGAAACAATCTACTATTATAATACCAGGTGAATTTTAAAGAGACTATAAACGGAAATATATATAGACAAATTTTGTATGCACGTGATGTGGGAGTTGATCATTTGGCAATTGTTCAAAAATTCCATCTAAATGATAAAGTTTGGCGAGTTACTGATTATCATGGCTACCAAACATTGTGTGAATTATGTCATTGAACATGCATGCAGAATAAAAAAACTTAATGTAAACCTTTGTTTCAATTAAACCTTTTTTTCTTTTATCAATCTCATATTAATTTTCTTGTCCAATTTGGTTGTTGGACATATCAATATATATTCTATTTTTTGTTTGCACGTACAAAAATTAAGCTTAGCTTATTATAATGTTTATAGTCGGGTACTTACACTTAAAATTTAAAATCCTGGATCCGCCTATGTTGTCAGGTGTCCAATTACTCCACCTTTGGCTGACATCGAGTACAGAAGCAGCGATAGAGAACTAGATACCTTACGCCATGTGTTTCGATGGGATAGAGCCCCCTATGACTTTGTCTTCCAGAATGGATTTGAAGCAAGGCGTCAAGCAGGCACTCAAGATGATACTTACTATAATTTGGAGCGTTATGTCAACAGTGGTGGGAGGCCTCTTGACATTCGAAGAGACACCACTCATGCTTTTGTTAGTACTACACTTAGTAGTTCTTGGTATCCTAGAGTTAACCCAGGCCAAGTAGATCGTGTATATCGATATGAGATATATGCTCCAGGAGGAATATGGGTTGCTGAAACATTAGGTGACCGCTACCGTTACCCCTCCCAAGATGAGGTCGCTTTTTCGGCTGGCATTGCCCCGCAATACGTTCGATCTGCCCAACTCTTTGAACTTACCGGCGACAGGTTCACCTCCTGCATCCCCTATGTGTTTTTTTAGACATTTCATTATTGGTTGATATTCTCTGTTTGATTGTGGACTTAAGAATCTTGATTTTTCATTTTTCTCACAAAGCCAAATTTCTAAATGGAAACTGACATACAGAATATTTACAATATCAAAACTAAGAATAGTAATGTAAGTCTAGCATATTATTTAGATCTCTAAACATATTGAGTTTTTTTTAATTAAATATTTAGAACTAGTAGTCAAAGTCAGGGCAAGTTTTATTATATGCATTCATACATGATACGTACACTCCATTTCATCATAAAAATAACTAATTAGGCATGTCGATCGGGATTTAGGGTAAAGTATTAAGGGGTACTAAAAGTTAAACTATGAAAAATTAAGGTAGTGATAAAGATGATAGAGTGGTAGTGGGTCTGAGAGAACAAAATAGTATTGTTGAGGAAAAAAAGAGGGAAGGAAGGGGGTTATATATTACCCTCAGTTGAATTTCCCTTGCCTAGTTGTATAGATGAATCTAACATGTCATTGTTGTAAGCTAGTTTCTTTATATCGTGTGCAGGCAATACACAAGACGGAGAAGAGTGAATACCACTTTGTTCATAAATACAAACTTCAATCCCCAAGCATTTCCACGTAGGGAGCTGAGAATCCAAAGGCCGGTATGTGATTACCTCGATGAAAGTAGGCAAAGGAGGAGACTTGTTATTCAAGAATATCCGGAAAGAAGACAGAAGCGAGAACTTGTAAGAAATGATGGCGACATAATTGACTACTATATAGAGGGAGTGACTAAGCTTGACAGCTATATTGATTCTGCATTCCGCTCAACGCGTAGCAATGAAGCCTACCTATTCATCAAGAAAGAGTATGTTCTAATGAACTATGCACCTGCATCGACTGATGATCAGGTAATCAATGGGCCACTCTTTATATGCAATGGTTACCCCTCCCTTGTGGGTACATCTTTCGCCGCATATGGTATCGATGCTGCTTTTAGCTGTCATGGTGTTGATGAGGCTTTCATTTTTTCTGGTAACCTATGTGCAAAGATAAAGTATGCACCAGGTACCAAAGACGATAACATACTTGAGGGTCCAAAAACTATTAAGCAAATGTTTCCTTTCTTCAAAGGGACAAAGTTTGAGAAAGGGGTGGATGCTGCATTTGAATCCACTGTAACTGGTGAAGCTTACCTCTTCCAAGGCCCGCAGTATGCTCTTATCAATTATTCTAAACGTTCCCTCATTGCAATACGTCTCATAACAGAAGGATTTATTTGCTTGCGAAACACTATTTTTGCAAGTGACATTGGAGCTTCCTTTGCCTCACACAAAACTAACGAAGCGTATATGTTCAAAGACAACAAATATATTCTCTTGTACTTCACCCCTGGCACTACGAAGGACTACATAATTGCCGGTCCTAAAGACATCGTTCCTAACAATTGGCCCTCATTGAAAGGCATCCTACCTCGTAAAAACCGAGCTCTGGATTTTTATGAGTGTTCCAATCCAGACCCTGCACGTGACCAGGATGAGTAGTAAAATTATGAGATTATGCATGCACTACTTACATATTGCGTCATACGCTCTCTCTCTCTATGGGTGATCAGAGAGAGTATGTATGTAAGTGTGATGTGTGTGCATGTGCAATTGTGTTTGTGTTTGAATTTGAATGAGTCTGTGTCCGCTTTTTCATCTGATATTGTCAGTGAGAGTGAGCATGTTCGAGTCTATGTACGAGTAAAGTAATAGTTTGTGAGTGATTGATGTCTCTGTGTGGATGTGAGTACGAGTCAGTGTCTACAAGTAAAGTAATAGTGTGATTATAAGTCTATGTTTCATTAAAACTGTGAAACTGTGAGTGTGAGTGTGAATGTGAGTACGAGTTAATGTCTGCAAGCACATTGACATTTTAAATGAGTCTGTGTTTTTGTTAGTGCCTTGGTAGTGTGCGTGTTAGTATTGAGTCTATTTGTGTGAGCAACACATTGATTTTGTGAGTATGAGTATTTGTTTTTTGTTCGATCGAGTGTAGTTGAGTAATGTAGCTTGAGTACTTTTGTGTGTATGTGTGTGACTACGAGTCTGTGTGAGTATGAGTTGATTGTGTGTGATAAAGTGTCAGTAGTCTGTCAAAGAGAAAATCCTTGTGAAGGAGCTTGACGTTGGGTCTCCTAGCCATCTACTAGTAGAGGAGATGTATTATTGCACGCTATGCAACTGGTTGTTTAATAAATAAGATATGCCATATGCTTTTATTATATATCACATATGTAGTAAGCAGTACAACAAAATAAGAATTGGCTTGTTTAATCAACATAAGGTAAAAGGTACACTTTAGTGTATGTACCTCTACATACACCCAACATATCTTAGTGAAATGATTATGAGTTGTGAGTTAGCCAAATGAGTATGAATTTTTCAAATGAGTATGGGTTACATAAATGAGTATTATTTAGCCAAATGAGTATATATAGTAGTCTACAAAGAATTTGGTCGCCAATAACAAGCTTCACAAAAAAGTTGGAATATAGCTTGATGCATTCATACCAGATGCAAATTGAATTGCCTCTACATCATGTAAGTTGAATTGGTGTTGTTATATATAGTCTACGTAGAATTACAACCTATATCTTCATACAATTGTACGTTACTCCATCAATTGAGCTAGTAGACTTTTGAAATCAAAAACAACATGTCAATTGTAAATACACCAATAGCTACGATAGGCATGTTTCAAAATGCATATTACATAAATTATAAATTAAAGGACAAAAAAAAAAGAAAAATCATAAGATAATTTACTCATCTCCAAAATAATATGCACAGTACATTCACAAACTTATGTGATAATCTGCAAATACTTATTTCACAATTCCCTTCTTATTATTCTTTAGATCTTCAGTTACATAGCAAGCAATTACACAGTAATCTCCAGTTACACTTCTACAAATGCTATTGATTTGCATTGTTTTTCATTAGCAACTAGTGGGAAGTTATAAATTGGGAACGTATTTGAACCGAATCGGGTTATTACCTCCAATCTTCAAATGATGTGCTCCAAGAAGAGGTCTTCTAGAAGATTTGGGGTTGAAGTTTAAGCAATACATTGCCAATTTCGCATATTGCATCTTCAATTTCTCCCTTTTTCGATTTGTTGTTGATTTCACGGCAATGTTAAAGAGAGAATTTGGTGTATAGACTCTTTCTCTGGTTACAGGGGGCCAAGAGGGGGGTTGATTCTGTGTGGTGGGATGAATGGATTTGGTGTATAGACTCTCCATTCTCAAGCACTCTTTCATAACTTGGGTGGCCATGCTATAGATTTAAAACCAACGAAAAGCTGTCCAAATCAGTCCAAGTATGATATTGTTGTGAAGACTACCTGTTTGTTGTGTAATAGTGAGGTGGACTCCATAGATCACCTCTATTTTGGCTGTCAGTATAGGAAAATGTGCATAGTAGAATGGCAGCAAAAACTGGGATTGAGAGGAAATTACGAAATTGACTAGGTTTGGAAAATGGATTTTGAGAAATGTGCAAGGTATACCAAAAATGGGTGGCTTGTGCATGCCTCAATGGGATGGTATATAACACCTGAAGACAGAGAAATAACAACCTATGGAATTAATGCATGGTCTCTCCTAAGCTTGTAATTAAGAATTGTATTGAGGAAGTTAAACTGAAAATAGGCATGATTGAGTCTAAGAAAATTAGTACAAATGATAGAATTTGGTTAGATCTTATGTAATTAGTTGGGTCTGGGAGGTATAGTGTGGGTGGAGCTGTTGCTCTAGTGGTTGATTTGTTTTTGTCTTAGTTTGCTTTGGCCATATAAGCTTGTAAATGCTTTCTTAGACCAATGAATTTTATTACATTTTCTCAAAAGAAAAAGAGCTCATAGTGCATAGAAAAATATCTATCTGTCTAGAAATGTGATTATTAAATATTAATATAATTTTTCATTGCGCACAGTGGCAGAGCGGGATTTCAAATTCTGGGGTGCACAGTTAAAGTTGAAAAATATAGCAATATTTAAAACACTTGATTTGGACATATCCAAAAAAATCGGATGTATATACTACCTCCATTTAACAAAGATTGTTAAATCTATAGTTTGACGCTATTCACGAATCTAGCTTTTTCTATCGTTTGTGATTTATACATAATGAACTATAAGAATATATAATAATAATAAATGTTAAATAATGAAGGATTATATTATATGCATAAATACTAAAAACAAAAGTTAATAACAAAAAAGTCACAAAAATAATTGGGTAAGGCAGATGAAAGAAAAAACAATTAAATTAAAGAAATAAAGAAGAAAAGGGAGAAAACAAGTAAATAAAAGGAATGAGAAAGAGAAAGAAAACAATTTATAAGAAGAATAATAAAGAAATAAAGTAGTGGAAGCGAGTCAAAGAAATAAAAAAGAAGAAGGAATATTATATACTAAAAAGAAACAAAATTGATGACAAGAAGCCTAGAACCCATGAACTCCCTACACTTACTCTTAACTTTAATGCAGCCTAACTAACTATGCTATCATCTTCTTTTCCCGGAAACACATCCAATTTTTTTAAAGATGGGGAAGCGCGTGCACCCCCTACCTATGTCTTTATCTTTGCGCACCATCTTGAATTTTTAGCATATGTTGTTAGCAAATTGTTTAAAATTGAATACGAAAAATCTATTATTATATTCTACAGTGTAAGTACAATATATTATTCTATCAACTACTTGACTCACTATGTGGGCTTTTTCACGACTATTTTTTAACATATTATAAAAAATTACTTAAGTATTCACTTCCGAATTATCTCTACGATTCAACATATAGTAAAGGATCCACTTCCACGTTTTCTCCTCTTTTTTTCATATTCGTAGTATTTTGTGAAAATCTAATTACTGCAATCAACTAATTCAATAATCATATTTTGACCTTTTCAACTAGTGTGAACTCTAAAATGCTAATTACTACAACAATTAAATCTTTCTAAACGTGGGATCAGTACATTATATATGAGCAAAAAATACAATTTCTTATATCACTCGTTCATACGAGCTATTGATTTATGCTTATTCATATATGGGACCCAATGCCTTTCTCTAGTGGGATAAAAAGAAGACGAGCTCTAGCTCTATGTAACATGGATGATTTTACAGCGGAAATCTGAGAAAGGCCCGCCACATGTACAACGTCTAAGTCAAGGATGAATTCCAACTAAGGATGGCAACAGGTGGGTTTTGGGTGGGGTGAGCCATCACCCATCCATCCATCACCCTGTAAGAGCATCACCCATATTCCATATACATCCACCACCCGCGGGTGAATCGGTTGAACAGGGTGATCATCCATTTATAAAAATTAGACGATAAAAGTTAGATCAAACTTGTAAAATCACAATTTCTATATAAACTTTTTGTCAAATTAAGATAAGTTAAGTTTATGGAAACATGTCGATAATAATCAAAAGGAAAAAATTAAACTAATGTAAATAAAATGATAGATATTTAAGAAAATATAACAAATGGGTGATGAAGCGGGTGATAAACGGGTGATGGGTCGGGTCATGGGTGAAACTTTCTCACCCTAATCCATCCATCACCCGTCACTCGTTCACCCGCCACCCTTCAATCACCCATTTAACTCGGTTTTTTACCCTTTTTTCGTTTTTCAGGTGGAGCGGGTGATGGATCATCCATTGGATATTGTCATCTCTAATTCCAACCAATCATTTTTGCCACTTTTGATGATGAATTTTACTTTTCTTTAATTGAAAAAATAAAAAAATAAAAAAAAATTTGCATCATATTTATTAATTATTATCTATGTTTTTAGAAAATGCAAAAAATGAAAATATTACTACCTCCGTTCCATATGTATTGCAACATTGGGAGTTTTACGCCTCCCAATGCACTACTTTGGATGCTAATATCTCTAATTTTATTTAAGTAAAAATTATAAAAAGTTGATATTAAAATTATCATTTTGGCTACTTGAGTTTTGACAAAATATCATTTTGGCTACTTGAGGTTTGACAAAATATCATTTTGGGTACCCAAGGTTTGACAATAGGTTCAATTTAGGTACCTTCGTACTAACGGCGTTAACTTGTCGTTAAGTGTGACCCACTTTTTAAGATCATCAATGATCCTAATCTATTTCAAATATCAAATGGCTGTTATTATTTTTTGTAAAAAAGTGGAAAATCCAATACTATTCTTTGATATAGAGTATGGTTATTGATCATTTTAAGAAGAGACCTGTCAAAATCCGACCCGACTCGAAACCCTACCCGAAAATAACGGGGGTTTTGAACACAAGTTTTTGACCCTATCCAATTGTATCCGAACTCGAGAAAATCGTTTTATATTTATCGCAATAATATGAAAATCATGGGAATTTTATTGCTAAAAGTACCTTTAACTAGAGTATTTTGTTCCAAAATTGAATGTTGTTAAATGACGACGTAATTTTTATGGTTGAATTCCGCTATAAATGACTATATTTATTATAACTTACTGTTCCCAACATGTATTGTGTATATTTTGTTACATAAATGACCCAAAACTAAATGAAAGAAAGAGCAAATTCAAATCCCTAGACCCGTTAGGTCTATCCGAAACTGAACACACTGGGTCTTAAACAATGTTTATTTGACTCGATCCCGAAAATATATTATTTTAACTAACCTATTTGACAGGTACAAGTGGGTCACCCTTAACGGTAAGTTTACACCGTTGGTTGGAGGTACCTATATTGAATCTATTAGCCAACTTTAGGTACCCAAATTGATATTAATAAAAACTTGGGTACCCATTTGTCAAACCTCAGGTACCCAAAATGATAATTTTGCTATTAATTAAGCATATATCAAGACGAATCTAAAAAGATCCCACATGGCTATATTTATCCTTATGTATAAATCACAATAGTAGGTTAAAGGGGAGTGTATGAATAGTGTAAAATGTCAAAGTTTGTAATACATATGGAACGAAGGTAGTATTATTTTTTTTCAATTAAAAGAAGCAAATTCATTATCCTATTGGCTGATATAAATCCATTATTAATATGTTGTGGACTTGTGCGTAATGGGTATTTCTCATATGCCCGCCTAAGTTACAACAATATTCAAGTCATACAAGGTCACACTAGTGGCATCTGGATTCTACGGAACAACAACACTTTTGAAATCACATAATATAAACACACCCCTCAAAACAATAACTTTAAAGTTGTAAAGTAAACAAAAAAAAAAGACAATGCAATAATGACAAGTATATAAGAGAGGGAAATTTTTGAATAAAATAGTATGGGGTCCACTTTTCAAGTACTTAAATGAGGGTGTTTTTGGAATTTGATACCATTTCATAAATGAAAATATGAGAAAGAAAAACAACATTATGGGACATCCATAATGGAATACAAGCACTATATAATGGGACGGATGGAGTATTATTTATTTATTTATAATTATCATTTTATGAATCTAAAATACTACTCCCTCTGTCTCATATGACTTGATACACTTCCTACATTCGTTCGTCTCATATTACTTGATACACTTCTAAAATGGCATGGTCCAACTTTTGCAATCTCTTTTTTTTTGCTTTTTATTTTACTATTGCAATACCCCCATGGCCCACATTTATCCCATATTGTACTTTATGGATTTAAATAGTACCAACAACTAACTACTCACAATAAAATAAACAAGTCAAATAACACTCCTAAAACTCTGTGTCGGTCAAATTGTATCAAGTAATATGGGACGGAGGAAGTATTATCATTATTTATTACTCCCTCCGTTTTTTTTAATATGTATCATTCTACCTTTTCCATAAATGGAAGGTTGGCCCACCTAATTATTACACTTCTCTCCTACACTTTTTCCTTACTTTTACTAGGGCTGTTCAGAAAAACCCGAACCGCTCGACCCGAGTAAAATAAATCGGATAGTTTTCCCATTTTCTAGATTTTGATGGGCCGGGTACCCACCCGCTAAAATAGAAAATTCATGGGCCAGTTAATGGACCGCTCTTTAAGAGTTAGCGGGTACCCGTTTGACCCGATTAGTTTTTTTTGTTCTATTTTTAAAAATTATTTCGTAGTTGTAGATAACAACAACTGTGCAATTCTTACAAGCCTGGAACAAGATGAAAATTACCACTCTGTGCAATTATTTCCTTATAGTATCTTTTGCAAAGTTTATAAACAAGATGAAAATTACCACTTGTTATGATGAGGTTGGAACAGTCGAACAGAAAATGTAGGACATAGTTCAATTGGATTTTAAGGGTAGACGACTTGCACTAGCAGTATGTTGCAATTAGCTGAACTAATTTTTTTTTAATTTCAAGTCAGAAGTAAAAATTGATTGGCAACATGTTGAAGACCCATACCTTTTGATCCTACAGTAATCAATATGCATCGTCGAAGTTTCTATAATCCGGGTACTGGGTACCCAAATACCCGACCCGGAAAATCCGGGTACTCGCAATGCGGGTACCCGCCTCTTTTGGGCCGGGTCATGGGCCGGTAAAACAACTACCCGCTTTTTCGGGTACCCGCTTTTTCAGGTACCCGAAACGGGTAATGATGTGATAACTTTTAATAACATTCTCTCTTACTTTTCATTTTTTTCCTTGGTCCTTGCGCAAAATCAAACATACATGTTAAAAAAAAGAGTGGCTAATTGTTATTCTAAGTTATAAATTATTACTACTAATCAGTATATTTTATCTATTTCAGAATACGTGATACATTATATTTATTTTCACGCTTGTCAATGCGTTATTTAAGCATTTATATCCATAATTATCAATAAGTAAAAATTATAAAACACGTTGAGACAAATCTCCATAAATCCATATGACTGTGTTTTTTAGATTGTATACCATACTTAAAACTAATTAGAGTGTAAACCTGAATAGTAAACATTATGAAAATGTGTCACTTATTCTTAAACAATAGAGTAATTATTATCTAATATTCAATTTATTATTTTTATGCATTTATTACTTGATTCAGTTTAGTTCAGCTCCAATAAGTTCAATTTAGTTCAGCTCTTATCAATTCAAGCTGCAATTGAACAAAGAGAACATGTCCTAACTTAAGTCCAATGATTTTCCGTGTTTTAAATTGACTTGTTCGAAATTTTTTAACCTATTATAACTGTTTGGGCCCCTTCCAGTCATGGCCCACCTAAACCGGTGAAATGACAAAAATACCCTTTAGGGGGCAAAATTACCATATTACCCCTAAGGATCCTTCGAGCCCCGAATTCTGGTACCTTCAGTGAGCCCACCGACAAAAAGGCTTTTTCGCGCGCAATCATCTTCACCAGATGACGTCACCTCTGTACTACCTATAAATAGCACTCTCATCTGATCATTCAGGTACGTTTTTCCATATATTGCAAAGCATTTGCTTGTACTATTCTCTCTGACTTCTGAGATCAAGATCACGACATAAGCATCGGAGAGCCGATCCGAGACATCCACCGGGGGTAGTTCACGGTGCTCAGTTTTGCAGGTACCTGAAATTCGATGACCTTGGACTTGTTGTTGGTTACTACCTAGCTGGATTGGATTCCCAAAAACAACAAATTCACTGTGTTTCTTAACCCAGAAACAATTGGCGCCGTCTGTGGGAAAAAGACATAACAGCTACATTTTCGAACACCATGACACGAGGACGAGGTACCCGCGTGCTGCTGCTCGAAGAACTGCTTCTGAAAACGCTCAGACCACTCTGCTGAACCAAGGAGGTGCTATCGTGGAGGACAAGGCCCATTTGGCCGACCAGCTGGCCCCCAGGCTGCTCCGTCCTATTCAAATTATGACTTTTTTCAGTGACACTCGGATCTTCGACGACTCAGGCTCCGAATGGAAAGACATATGACTACTGTCATGCATCAGCTCGTTTCAGTAATGAAGACTCAACAAACAACTCCCGCTTACCGAGGACAGTCCTGGATCAACCACAGGCTCATCGAAGGGCAGCTCAGCCAAAGGCATGCCCTAACCGAGCAAGTTGTTGGCGGCCCCTCGAAAAAAGATACCTACTGCATCGAAAGGAAAATCTATTTTGTCGCCAAGCCAGGATGATGCCAAACATATCATACAAGAAACAGATGAGGTAAGAACTTCGGCCGCCCGAGAGATCATCGAAAAAGTCCAAGAAAGACGATCCAGGAGGAAATTCTAGGTACTCAGTAGCCACCCGAAACACAGGACAATCTCGTCCCGTGACTAGCCATCACACTCTAAGAATAGCAAACCCACCACAGATCGAGGAGCCCGAAGGTAGCAGAATCAGGCTTACGAGTGGGATCAGCAGTTGCACATAAATCACCGTTCGACCAACACATCATGGAGACCCACAACCCGGGCAATGTCAAGATTCCTTTGATAGAGCACTACTCGAGGATCAACGATCCTGCTGACCATCTAGCAGCATACAAAGCTCAAATGATTAATTGCCGTTTTGCGAACGACGTCGTGCAGTGCTGCCCGACCACGCTCAAAGGCTTGGCCCTCGATTGGCTCACAAGCACGAAACGACATCATAACCAGCTTCTCGGCTCCCCCGACTCTTCTCTCAGCACTTCATAGCAGCAAAGCTTGTTCAAAAGACTATTGTTCACTTGATGTTCCAGTTTCCCAGCAGAAATCGAAGAGTCTGAGCTGCTACATCAAGCGATTCAACGAAGTGTCCCTCAAGGTCTCCGACCTCCAGGATGGAGTCGCTGTTACGACCTTGATGAACGGCCTTCATCCTGGACGCTTCCAAGTTCGAACTCGCCATGAGAGAGACCCTCACTTTGGCCGATGCCATGAGGCAGGCACGAAAGTATATTCCGGCGTCAGACATCTGTAAGAATGTTCATGAAGAGGGAGGCAACAAGAGAAAATGAGCCATCGAATCAGAAAGACATGGCAGACAGGCTAAAGACGCAAAAACCATCAGCCCAGGTCATGACCGTCGTTTCAATGTTAACCGGCGGAAATATACTTAGACATAAAGAAATCTGTATTTACTCGACCTAACTTGATTAAAGCATTCGAGTTATCGCAGAGACAAAAAGCTGTGGTGCGAATACCATAAAGACTGTGGTCACATGACCAAGGACTGTGGGGAATTTAAGAAAACAGGGAGCAAGTTGGCTGATGAAGGAAATTAAACAGATATCTTAAGGAACCTCAGGGTGATCGAAGAAGAGATAAGGAAAGGAAAAACAAGCTAGGAGCAGTAAACTGAAGGCTATGTAGACGTCATAGCCAGGGAGCTTGCTTAGATATAAGGCGACAAGGAAGATGCCTATACCATCTAAAAGATGGCGAGAGAATGAAAAAAGCCGGACACTCACGGGTGTTGGGCTTCGAAGGATACAAACCCCATGACCTGGTCATCAGACGGCCGTGGCCAACCACAGGATTGGTCGAGTGTTGATTGACAGTGGGAGCTCAGCAGACATCATTACTTGGGAATGTATGCAAAAAGCTCAAATACGAAAAGAAGGACATCAGCATCGACCAACCTTTGGTCGGATTCAGGCAATCCGTTCACCCCTTCAGTCATCAATTTGCCTAGCCGGTTGGTGACAAGGGAAAAGGACGATGCATGTCCAGCTTTTTAATTGTTGACATCGACCTCCCCTATAACATCATCATAGGGAGGCCCACACTGAACCGAATAAAAGCTGCAATCTCGACCTACCAACTCGTATTGCAGTTCGAAGCAGATGACAGGACAGTTGAAAGGTTGTATAGGGACGAAAGTCTGCCCAAGAATGTTATGTCAATAGCTTGAGAAGAAGCAAACCAGTCGAATCAAGCTCAGGAAAAAGGAAAAGAGAAAAACTGACAAAATTTCACCTCCACCATTGGGTTTGTTATACAACGAGAACCCAATCAACTACAATTGACCTCAGCCGGTCGATGAAGATGAAGAAATACAACTCGGGCTTGATCCTAACCGGACAGTTCGAATTGGAGTGGACACCCAACCAGGTCATTCGAAAGAAATAGTGGATCTCCTCCATGTATCAAGGGTGTTCGCGTTTTCAGCTGATGAGATGCCAGGGATAGACCCCTCAGTCACTAAACATCAGCTGAACATCAGGAAGTCGAATTCAGGCCTATCAAACAGAAGTTAAGACACCAGGGCGCTGAAAGGAACAAAAAAACGCTGAAAATATGAAAAAGCTACTAACTGCTGGAATGATAAAAGAGTGTCAATACACAGAATGGCTGTCGAACATAGTACTAGTTAGCGCCCAACGGATCATAAAACATGTGCGTCGATTTCACCGATCTTAATAAGGCATGCCCCAAAGATGATTTCCCCCTCTAAGATCGACAAGTTGGTCGACTCCACAACAGGGTGTGTACACTTTTAGCTTTATGGAAGCGAATGCTGGTTACCACCAAATTCCTCTCGCCGAGGAAGATCAGGTGCATACCGCATTCATTACAAGTTCCAGGATTTATTATTTCGTTGTCATGCCGTTCGGACTTAAGAACGTAGGGCTACATATCAAAGCATCGTAAAATGTTCGAGAAGCAATTAGGGCGCAATGTTGAAGTCTATGTTGACGACATGATAGTCAAAAGCAAGCTAATCGAGGATGGTATCCAAGATCTGCGGGAAACTTTATTAAACCCTCCGTTCTTACAACATGAAATTGAATACTAAGAAGTGTGTCTTCGGAGTTCGAGGAGGCAAATTCCCAGGATTCTTGGTAGATAAGAGGGGCATCGAAGCTAATCCAGACAAAATACAAGCCATCATCAACATGAAGTCTCATGGTAATGAAGGAGGTTTAAAGACTCACAGGGTGTATGGCTGCCTTAGGAGAAGATTCCTATCAAGATCAGCTGACAAGAGCTTACACTTCTCGTACTCATTGAAGAAACCATGCTTAGAATGGGGCTAAGATTCAGAAAAGGCCTTTGACAGTTAAAAACCCCCTTAGCTTCATTACCGAAGCTTGTCTCACCCTTGCCGGGAGAGACATTATTCGTTTATCTCGCGGTATCTGAAACCGCTCTAAGTGATGTGCTCGTTGCCCCCAGAGACAAAATACAACACCCGGTATATTTTGTTAGTCACGCCTTGGGGGGCCTGAAAGTAGATAGCCCCCGTCGGAAAAAATGATATATGCCCTGGTGATGGCCAGTCGAAAATTGAAGCCCAACGAACAAGCCCATCCAATCAAGGCCCTTACTAGTCAGCCACTCAGAAAGCTCATTGAAAGTAGGAATGGCTCTAGTCGAGTTATCGAATGGGCTAATCAATTGTCCGGACGGTCTAGAGTTCGAACCTAGAAGAGCGGTAAAAGCACAGGCCTTAGCCGATTTCATTGCTAAGTGCTTTCCCGAAGTCGAGACTGCCACCCTAGCAAGGACGTGGCAACTTTATGTTGATGGTTCTTCATCAAAAGCAGGTTGTGGAGCAGATCTTCTGATAATAGATCTCCGAAAATAAAATGGAATATGCAATAAAATTTGACTTTGTTGCTTCAAACAACGAAGCTGAGTACGAAGCCCTTTTGCTGGGATTGAAACTACGAATGGGGCTATTGAAATAACCGTCAAGACAGATTCACAGCTGGTCGTGGGTCAT